>CM017566.1:36205263-36555263 GCA_007844125.1 Sinonovacula constricta
ATAACAACTCACTTATATACAAACCTATAACACCTCAATTATATACCAACTTATAACACCTCAATTATATACCAACCTATAACACCTAACTTATATACAAATCTATAACACCTCACTTATATACAAACATAACACCTCACTTATATACAAACTTATAACACCTCAATTATATACCAACCTATAACACCTCACTTATGTACCAACCTATAACACCTCACTTATATACCAACCTATAACACCTCACTTATATACCAACCTATAACACCTCACTTATATACAAACCTATAACACCTCACTTATATACCAACCTATAACACCTCACTTATATACCAACCTATAACACCTCACTTATATACAAACCTTTAACACCTCAATTATATACCAACCTATGACACCTCAATTATATACAAACATATATCACCTCACTTATATACAAACATATAACACCTCACTTATATACAAACTAATAACGTTTCACATATATACAAACTTATAACGCTTCATTTATATACAAACCTATAACACCTCACTTATATACAAACCTATAACACCTCACTTATATACAAACATATAACACCTCACTTATATACAAACTTATAACGTTTCACATATATACAAACTTATAACGCTTCATTTATATACAAACCTATAACACCTCACTTATATACAAACCTATAACACCTCACTTATATACAAACTTATAACGCCTCACTTATATACCAACCTATAACGCCTCACTTCTATACAAACTTATAACGCCTCACTTTTATACAAACTTATAACGCCTCACTTATATACAAACTTATAACGCCTCACTTATATTTAAACTTATAACGCCTCACGTATATACAACCTATAACACCTCACTTATATACCAACCTTTAACACCTCACTTATATACCAACCTATAATACCTCAATTATATACAAACCTATAACACCTCAATTATATACCAACCTATAACACCTCAATTATATACCAACCTATAACACCTCTATTATATACAAACCTATAACACCTCACTTATATACAAACCTATAACACCTCAATTATATACCAACCTATAACACCTAACTTATATACAAACCTATAACACCTCACTTATATACTAACCTATAACACCTCACTTATATACAAACCTATAACACCTCACTTATATACCAACCTATAACACCTCAATTATATACCAACCTATAACACCTCACTTATATACCAACCTATAACACCTCACTTATATACAAACATATAACAACTCACTTATATAAAAACTTACAACACTTCACTTAGAAACAAACTTATAATACATCGATGATATACAAGATCTCTCAAAAGACCTTGCGCACTAAAGGCCTGACAGGCAGGAAGGCAGACAGACAGGCGCGTTTAATTAAGTCTCACTTAATGATAGAATATGTAGTAATAAAATATTAAAAAAAAATAATAAAAATTGTACAATGCACAAAAAAGCGCCAGAAAAGTCACGAGGGACTAAACGTAAAAAATTAATTTAAAAAAAAAAATACACATGTATTATTACGTATGTGGACAGATATTTAAGGTAATGTATAAACATTTCATCGTGAGTATAGCATAGCGCATTAAATACAAACATAAACACCATTTCATTATAATTTTACAATGAAAAAAGTTATATTGTTGTAACTTAGTTTCCCATATCGTCCAGTTTCAATTCATATCTAATCAGACGATTGAAGAAAATAAATCTTTTTTTTTTCTTTTTTTTTATCTTTTATTTCTGCAACATGATGACATATGTTACAAATCATGCAAATTCATTCTACATACAATATTCAAATGTCACAATACATATATTATGTCTAAGAAAAAATTGAACTTTCCTATATTACATCATCATGCTATGGTTACACATCCCTCTCTCATCCCATCTCTCCTCATTCTGTCTTTTCAATCTCTCTCGCACACACATACCCCACTCTCTCTCTCTCTCCCTCTCTCTCTTCCCTCTCTCTTTCTATCGTTCTATCATTCACTAGCTGTGTTACAAAGTATAATAATAAAATAGAATAGTTTATTTAGTGACTCATCATTCCAAAATAACTACTTCTACTAGGTTTAAAGTTGATTGTTTTGTATTTGTCTTAATTCTATCAGCATAAAAAAAACGCATTAAGTACGCATAAAGTTATGCTGTCAGTTGTCTTTTACTTTTGGGTATGGTATTTGTAAATTTTAATTTATATGCTTTTACTATTGTTTAGGGTTAAGTACTAGCCATTTTTTACGATGGGCATCATATTTGTCATGGTCCAGGGCAATTCTTTCTTCTATTTTAATTCTTCTTTGTAGAAGGTAAAAGAAAATAAATCTTAAATAAACGTATTTGAACCATATTTTTATTTGTCTGATAATAAAATATTGTATATCTTTTTGCTAAGATTTTAAAGAAATAGTTTATATGGTTTGTCTCGAAAACTGGTTAACAATATCTATAGTTCATAACATTCACAGACCACCAGGAGGGGCGGAAGCGTAAGAGGCTGTGTGTAATGTTGGCTCACTCAAATATATTTTGTCTCATATTGATCTTAATTAAACCAGTCACTGACAATAGGTCAAGCAGTTTTTTTAATAATGCACATTACTCAATGCATTCATGTTTTTTTTTAAAAGATTTTTTTTATCAAATTTCATGTTTAATTAATGCCTTAGATCATATCAGCCCACAATTGAAAACATAGTATGTTCTGGTATCCCTGATTTCCCCTTCTAGATAAACCATGACAATGGACACATTTAGGACATGTGTCATTTGACTCATATAAGACCCCTAGATAAACCATGGCAATGGACACATTTAGGACATGTGTCTTTTGACTCATATAAGACCCCTAGATAAACCATGGCAATGGACACATTAAGGACATGTGTCTTTTGACTCATATAAGACCCCTAGATAAACCATGGCAATGGACACATTTAGGACATGTATCTTTTGACTCATATAAGACCCCTAGATAAACCATGGCAATGGACACATTAAGGACATGTGTCTTTTGACTCATATAAGACCCCTAGATAAACCATGGCAATGGACACATTAAGGACATGTGTCTTTTGACTCATATAAGACCCCTAGATAAACCATGGCAATGGACACATTAAGGACATGTGTCTTTTGACTCATATAAGACCCCTAGATAAACCATGGCAATGGACACATTTAGGACATGTGTCTTTTGACTCATATAAGACCCCTAGATAACCATGGCAATGGACACATTTAGGACATGTGTCTTTTGACTCATATAAGACCCCTAGATAAACCATGGCAATGGACACATTTAGGACATGTGTCTTTTGACTCATATAAGACCCCTAGATAAACCATGGCAATGGACACATTAAGGACATGTGTCTTTTGACATATATAAGACCCCTAGATAAACCATGGCAATGGACACATTTAGGACATTTGTCTTTTGGCTCATATAAGACCCCTAGATAAACCATGGTAATGGACACATTTAGGACATTTGTCTTTTGGCTCATATAAGACCCCTAGATAAACCATAGCAATGGATACATTAAGGACATGTGTCTTTTGACTCATATAAGACCCCTAGATAAACCATGGCAATGGACACATTAAGGACATGTGTCTTTTGACTCATATAAGACCCCTAGATAAACCATGGCAATGGACACATTTAGGACATGTGTCTTTTGACTCATATAAGACCCCTAGATAAACCATGGCAATGGACACATTTAGGACATGTGTCTTTTAACTCATATAAGACCCCTAGATAAACCATGGCAATGGACACATTAAGGACATGTGTCTTTTGACTCATATAAGACCCCTAGATAAACAATGGCAATGGACACATTTAGGACATGTGTCTTTTGACTCATATAAGACCCCTAGATAAACCATGGCAATGGACACATTAAGGACATTTGTCTTTTGACTCATATAAGACCCCTAGATAAACCATGGCAATGGACACATTTAGGACATGTGTCTTTTGGCTCATATAAGACCCCTAGATAAACAATGGCAATGGACACATTAAGGACATGTGTCTTTTGACTCATATAAGACCTACAACTCCTCCCTACATCAAACAACCGGGATCCGAGCGCACGTTGTAATGAACCAAGAAGTCAAAGTAGCTTTCAGAAGATAATAATTCTTGTTAACTGAACACAAACTCGTTAAACAGTGGCCATTGATAGTAAAATGTATTGAATTTTCAATGCAATTTAAAAAAAGAGATAATTTACCCAAGCTACAAGTAAGTTTATTGTCACTGGCCACTTCTTCTGCTATACCGGCTATCGAGGCTGATTGTCCTGGAAATGTTGAAGACATCAAAGCGCTACAAACCTGTGAAATGTACAGTGAATGCCGACAGGTCTGAAGCTAGTTTATCCCAAAGGTCCATTATATGTCTTTATTGGAAAAAAAATCCAAATCATTTTTCCATTCCTTTTACACATACATCATTGTTGACATTTTTTCTCCATTTGCAATTGTAAACAATAAGGGAAGTCAAATTTTTAGACATTTCTGTTCCACTTTATTTTATTGTTCTAAGTGTTACGTACGCAGTAGGTGTAGTTTCCATCAGGCAGAAGATAAAAACATTTTGATGCCAATGTTTGGAAAATTGCACGGTGCACGAGGCATTCCATATTTTCGAAATGAAAGAAATGTTTTAGTTATCTCCCTTGTGGGAAAGTATTTTCACAATCGGGACAGTATTTTCATATACTGTAAGAAATACATTTTATTTTTAATTTGCTTATTTTTAAATAAAAGCACCCAACCTTTTTAATAAATTCTCATCTCAATCAATAAGATTCTATTTAATGCGCATGCTTCAATCTCAAGTGTTTTTTTCCTAAAAAGCCAGAAAAGTTTTATGCAGTAACTTTATACCAAATACCTACCCACAAGGGAGGTAAGGGTGTAGTTTTTTAATAGATAGAGTAAAGCCCCTTTACTTACGAAAAAGAGGGAATAAACTTACCACAGCAGTGACGTCTGGACATTTTTTTTTTCACTCTTCTTTGTTTTCCATATTTAACTTGGTATCAAGCTATACACGAATGATGCAATATAATGTCTCTAAATAATGATTTTCACAATACCTGATTCTAGGAGAAAATGTGTGTTAAACTACTACAACTGTTACCAGTGACTGTAACTGACACATCATTTAACTGTTTCATGTATAAAGTCTGTTAATATATCTCTTTCAATGCTGAGTTATTACTTCGCGCATCAGCGCGCTGATTTCAGATCTTTTTTCCAGTTGTATTATTCATAACACCATGACGAGAGAGATAATGTTCTTCTACTGTACTACACGGGATACCTATCAATGTTATTACATATTTTTATTAAGTTCGAATAAACAACAATACTTCGTTCTCAATTGATGAGCTACCTTATGACTTTAATGGTCCCTGACCGCTTCTGCCCTCAATCCTCCTTACCTGACGTGGTTAATGGATACAACCTTTATAGAGACAGGTGAGGCGGCGAGATATGGGTATCATTTATTATCTCCAGTTCACCTTTGCTCACACAACGAAGACAGAGCTACCCACAATAAAGTGTACCCTTTACCAAACACACCAACCTACCCGTCCATTGACATATTGACATAGGAAGTTGGGGTGAAATATTCTGCGACGACATATAATACCCTGTGTAACGTAAGCAAGTATTGAAATCGAGCACATTGTTAAACAATTTCAGCCACTTATTTGAGCATAGTGTAGCATAGATTGAAATACGATCTCCTATTCGCTAGGTCATCGGAACAGTGTGCGCATGACAAGTGTTGATAAATAATATTGGAGTAAACTGTGTCAACGATCAATTTTCTTCATACACCTAAAAAACTTCACTGAAGTAAGCAGTGAAGAGGTGCCATAAATGATTATACACTTGAAATGAACGTCGGAGTTCAATTGTGAAAGTGGTTATTTTGATTTCAAGGAAGTACAATTAAATACTGGACAGCAGTCAACACTCTTGACAGGCCTCATACTCTTAGGCGTACCTCAGGAGTGCACAGGTAAGCACATCAATACGTCGTTAACGGTTTAGGAACAGAAAAACACTAGTAGACACGTAAGTTTTTACATTATTTAAGTAGAAAAGCTGAACACGTCAATTAACTACATACTTTAACTGATAAAATGAAATTTGGATAAAGTATTCAACATTATAATTACGCTAGAAAAAAGAACATGAAATAAACAGATTGATAATAAAATTGATGAACTGTTAAATTTAAGCCTGGTAAGTACGGATTGATCAGGCCAATAATATCTCAGGCAATTAAGGAGTTAGGTATCTAAGAAATACACGGTTTTCTCCCTAGTATCTCTATAGTTATTTCCTGTGCATGAACCAAGTTACTTCTTAACAAATAACCAACAATTTAGTATGTGTTAGTAACACATATAGCACGATATGTTAATATTGGTAACTCGAATGTGACCACGCCCCGGTGCAGTATTGGACGCAGGTCCGAAAATGTGTTCTACATCGATATATCTATAAATAAGTCAACTGTTTGTAGTGTTAGATAAGTTTACATTCCATACGTATGGAAGGCTTGTCATATTAGATACCTTTATACCTTATGTATACACAAGGTCAATGACCTGTTTAGTAAACATGCCATATGAAGAATGTGTTCACTGCAGCAGTCATAGTGCTGCCATCATTGCATTATCATGACCCCCAGTCACGTTAAAGGTGATATCTGATAGTTTAGACAAAATTATATTCCATAAAAAATAATTGTTACATGAAAAGATCCTGCTAAATGCTGTTCATTGATGCCCTAGATTAGTATGAACAGTGAAGATAAATCCCCACTTGTCATTGCTAGCAGGTATTTCCTATCTGAGCCACGCTGCAGTGAAAGTTATTTTTAAACTAAGAAAACCACGTGACAACTTACTTTTTAGGTCGCGTTATTTCGTTATCCGGGTAGTCCTTGCTGACGTCTGTATACATTTAAGCAGAGGCCACTACCGTGCTTTTTTTACATTTTTGGGAAGAATTAATATTTAGGGTGATTTCTTCGCAGTTTGTACTGTCCTGCAATAAAGGTAGTGGTCTTAACCTAGACCTAAGTATGAGGTTATGCAGAAATTATGTATAAATTCCAAGAAACCGTGGAATAATATTTTTACATGCATTTGATGTAGATAAATTGTCGGATACCATTTTTAACATATCAGGTGCATGCTAACCAGTCATTTAAGTCATAATACCATGCTAACCAGTCCCAGGATAATTAATTAAAGGCGATAAGAAATAAAAAAAGAACATATTTTTTCTTCAAACCTACACTTAACATAATATGCAAACAAGGGAAACAGTGCCAGTATAAACATTGGACCAGTTTGTCTTCAGAAGAATCATCCCAAGGTGGCCTCTCCAAATCAACAACGGTTTACATTCTGGTCAGTAGGATTAGTTTTCAGACATCATTAGGGACCAAGCAAATGTAAGCGCGGATCGATGAGAATTTAAAAGGGAACGTATCTGAATGACCGAGTTTAACATATAACTTAAATTTAACCAATCAAATGCACGAAAATTATATGATCTCGTGCTTAATGTAGTGCTATGTCGTCTAAAAGTAAAAACACACCTAATTTGACTCAGGACGATAAATTTTGCTGGTGTGTAGGACACCGATAGCTTTTTATATTCAAGTTGTTCTCCAGATTGGTTTTGAACGCACAAAACAAGGTGCTTGTAAGCACTATTGTGTATCATTGTATCATTATAAAAAGCATATGATCGAGCCCCTGTATTTCTGGTATCATTGTTTATCTTACCGGAGTGCCACACTGGAGCTGTACTTGTACATGGAAATAAGCACGGTTTCAACACTTAATTGACATTTACGCATAATCAGATCTTTTTTGGTTTTATACAGACTTTCCAGAAAGTATTTATTGAAGTCTGTCAGATTGATTTTGTGCACAGCGATCTCATGTCTGAACTATGCGCTGTAAGGTCCTCTTTAACAGTATCAAGTCGTTAATACTGTCACTACTGGTATCAATATAGGGGGGAAATAAGTAGGTTTTGCTTCATTCACATCTGCTCAACATTATGCAAAAGTTTTAAACTAGGAACTTTATACATTTTCATTACGGAACATTTCTCTTAACCAGAAGTTGGTTTTGCCGAGTTATGTCAATATTTGTTTGCGATTTACATGCGCGTTACAATATCCTAAGATAAAACAGAGTGTGGATCAACAACCTTATTCACAACTTAGTGTCTGCACAAGAGGAGCATTGTTTAACTGGGTAATGTGTTTCCCAATCGAAAAATCGCTATTTGAATATAGGCATGCGTGTTCAGTACAATGCAACAGTGATTCCAACATTCTATGCAGTTTAGTATGACATCCCGGTATCGGTTCGACAGGCATATGTCAATACTGTACTGATAATCATGGGTTTACATACAAAGTCGGTATTGGTCCATACCAAGTATATGAAAGACGCATACACTCATAACTGCCAACGCTTCGTCTTGTTTACAATATGCAGTCCTTTTAGCGTTTTAGATATATGACAAACGTTATTAATAATGGTTATATAGTGGTCTTCTAGTCTATAGAGTTATGATCGTTTTTTTTTCTTTTCTTTTCTGACATTTGTATATCACAGTCTGTAAAATACCCTGAGACGTAATGTTCAGCATTGCGATATTATACTTACATGTACAGAATATGTATAAGAAAAGTCTTTATCAAGTACAATTCATATTCACCAACGCCTGACAGATCAAACACCTGGCAGATAAGATTATATTAATTTAATACGTTAAAACAAATAAATCCAGACAAACGGTACATCTGTACTGAGCAAAGACCAGGGACTAAGGGTGGTATCGGTAGGTTTGGGCCATTTTAAGTCATCAAACAACCATATATTAATTATTGTTATCTGAATATAAATTAATGTTACCCGAAAAGTTCCAACAAAATACTTGTTTCTGCCAAAACATGCACATATAACTCCAACAGATAACTCCAACAGATATTACATGTAATTGATATAGGAAATATGTCGGATACCACCATTAAATTGCTGCCATCCATTTATTTACACACGACAACCTACCTTCAATGTAGAGCTGTACATGTATATTTTTACAATGTTCAAAATATTGTTCATTCTGTAACATGTTTACCGTAATGGAACATACAATCTAGCCGCATTGTTCCTCAGCCCCGTAAGCACATGATCCAAGTCATTATTTTACAATGTATTTGACCCACCATTTGTCAGAATATTCGTGTCGCTCGAACTTTGGATGTATCAAAGATATTTTAACAGCCCTGCATACTAGGACTGTAAGCTTCTTGTGAATTAAACTATGAGGGACAAAGAGTTGCTATATATCATGTATATAAACAACGCGTATTTTCTGTGGTTCTTAGTTAAACTTGAACTCAAACAACAAACTAACAAGGAAACAGTATTTGAAGGACATGTTTATCTGATGAAATCTTCACTGATTAAAACCAAGCATATGCATTGCCGATAAGCATATGACAGTGTGGATTTTAATCAACTCTGACATAATTATCTGCATGCACTGTCAGCATCGTCAGTCGGAGGACAGACAGATACGTGCCAATAAGGTCATAAGAAGGAGTCCTCGACTCCAAAGCGGCCCTTAGCAGACAGATCTATCCCAGCTAGGTCAGCGGGTAGGGGGCCTTAACTATGTATACATAGCTGTCTTTAGCAGACAGATCTGTCCCAGCTAGGTCAGTGGGCAGGGGACCTTAA
This sequence comes from Sinonovacula constricta, assembly GCA_007844125.1. Classification (NCBI taxonomy): domain Eukaryota; kingdom Metazoa; phylum Mollusca; class Bivalvia; order Cardiida; family Solecurtidae; genus Sinonovacula; species Sinonovacula constricta. Next base: position 36,215,101 of record CM017566.1, read on the forward strand.
CTATGTATACATAGCTATCTTTAGCAGACAGATCTATCCCAGCTAGGTCAGCGGGAAGGGGACCTTAACTATGTATACATAGCTATCTTTAGCAGACAGATCTGTCCCAGCTAGGTCAGCGGGCAGGGGACCTTAACTATGTATACATAGCTGTCTTTAGCAGACAGATCTATCCCAGCTAGGTCAGCGGGCAGGGGACCTTAACTATGTATACATAGCTATCTTTAGCAGACAGATCTATCCCAGCTAGGTCAGCGGGCAGGGGACCTTAACTATGTATACATAGCTGTCTTTAGCAGACAGATCTATCCCAGCCAGGTCAGCGGGTAGGGGACCTTAACTATGTATACATAGCTGTCTTTAGCAGACAGATCTATCCCAGCTAGGTCAGTGGGCAGGAACCTTAACTATGTATACATAGCTATCTTTAGCAGACAGATCTGTCCCAGCTAGGTCAGCGGGTAGGGGACCTTAACTATGTATACATAGCTGTCTTTAGCAGACAGATCTATCCCAGCTAGGTCAGTGGGTAGGGACCTTAACTATGTATACATAGCTGTCTTTAGCAGACAGATCTATCCCAGCTAGGACAGCGGGCAGGGGACCTTAACTATGTATACATAGCTGTCTTTAGCAGACAGATCTATCCCAGCTAGGTCAGCGGGCAGGGGACCTTAACTATGTATACATAGCTGTCTTTAGCAGACAGATCTATCCCAGCTAGGTCAGTGGGCAGGGGACCTTAACTATGTATACATAGCTGTCTTTAGCAGACAGATCTATCCCAGCTAGGTCAGTGGGCAGGGGACCTTAACTATGTATACATAGCTGTCTTTAGCAGACAGATCTATCCCAGCTGGTTAGTGGGCAGGGGACCTTAACTATGTATACATAGCTGTCCTTAGCAGACAGATCTGTCCCAGCCAGGTCAGCGGGCAGGGGACCTTAACTATGTATACATAGCTGTCTTTAGCAGACAGATAGATCTATCCTAGCCAGGTCAGCGGGTAGGGGACCTTAACTATGTATACATAGCTGTCTTTAGCAGACAGATCTATCCCAGCTAGGTCAGCGGGTAGGGGACCTTAACTATGTATACATAGCTGTCTTTATCAGACAGATCTGTCCCAGCTAGGTCAGTGGGCAGGGGACCTTAACTATGTATACATAGCTGTCTTTATCAGACAGATCTGTCCCAGCTAGGTCAGTGGGCAGGGGACCTTAACTATGTATACATAGCTGTCTTTAGCAGACAGATCTATCCCAGGTAGGTCAGCGGGCAGGGGACCTTAACTATGTATACATAGATGTCTTTAGCAGACAGATCTATCCCAGCTAGGTCAGTGGGCAGGGGACCGTAACTATGTATACATAGCTGTCTTTAGCAGACAGATCTATCCCAGCTAGGTCAGTGGGCAGGGGACCTTAACTATGTATACATAGCTGTCTTTATCAGACAGATCTGTCCCAGCTAGGTCAGTGGGCAGGGGACCTTAACTATGTATTGATAGCTGTCTTTATCAGACAGATCTATCCCAGCTAGGTCAGCGGGCAGGGGACCTTAACTATGTATACATAGCTGTCTTTAGCAGACAGATCTGTCCCAGCTAGGTCAGTGGGCAGGGGACCTTAACTATGTATACATAGCTGTCTTTATCAGACAGATCTATCCCAGGTAGGTCAGTGGGCAGGGGACCTTAACTATGTATACATAGCTGTCTTTATCAGACAGATCTGTCCCAGCTAGGTCAGTGGGCAGGTGACCTTAACTATGTATACATAGCTGTCTTTAGCAGACAGTTCTATCCCAGGTAGGTCAGTGGGCAGGGGACCTTAACTATGTATACATAGCTGTCTTTATCAGACAGATCTGTCCCAGCTAGGTCAGTGGGCAGGGGACCTTAACTATGTATACATAGCTGTCTTTAGCAGACAGATCTATCCCAGCTAGGTCAGCGGGTAGGGGACCGTAACTATGTATACATAGCTGTCTTTAGCAGACAGATCTATCCCAGCTAGGTCAGCGGGTAGGGGACCTTAACTATGTATACATAGCTGTCTTTATCAGACAGATCTGTCCCAGCTAGGTCAGTGGGCAAGGGACCTTAACTATGTATACATAGCTGTCTTTAGCAGACAGATCTATCCCAGGTAGGTCAGTGGGCAGGGGACCTTAACTATGTATACATAGCTGTCTTTATCAGACAGATCTGTCCCAGCTAGGTCAGTGGGCAGGGGACCTTAACTATGTATACATAGCTGTCTTTAGCAGACAGATCTATCCCAGCCAGGTCAGTGGGCAGGGGACCTTAACTATGTATACATAGCTGTCTTTAGCAGACAGATCTATCCTAGTCAGGTCAGCGGGCAGGGGACCTTAACTATGTATACATAGCTGTCTTTAGCAGACAGATCTATCCCAGCTAGGTCAGCGGGTAGAGGACCTTAACTATGTATACATAGCTGTCCTTAGCAGACAGATCTGTCCCAGCTAGGTCAGTGGGCAGGGGACCTTAACTATGTATACATAGCTGTCCTTAGCAGACAGATCTATCCTAGTCAGGTCAGCGGGCAGGGGACCTTAACTATGTATACATAGCTGTCTTTAGCAGACAGATCTATCCCAGCTAGGTCAGCGGGTAGAGGACCTTAACTATGTATACATAGCTGTCTTTAGCAGACAGATCTATCCCAGCTAGGTCAGCGGGTAGGGAACCTTAACTATGTATACATAGCTGTCTTTATCAGACAGATCTGTCCCAGCTAGGTCAGTGGGCAGGAACCGTAACTATGTATACATAGCTGTCCTTAGCAGACAGATCTGTCCCAGCTAGGTCAGTGGGCAGGAACCGTAACTATGTATACATAGCTGTCTTTAGCAGACAGATCTATCCCAGCCAGGTCAGCGGGCAGGGGACCTTAACTATGTATACATAGCTGTCTTTAGCAGACAGATCTATCCCAGCCAGGTCAGCGGGCAGGGGACCTTAACTATGTATACATAGCTGTCTTTAGCAGACAGATCTATCCCAGCCAGGTCAGCGGGCAGGGGACCTTAACTATGTATACATAGCTGTCTTTAGCAGACAGATCTGTCCCAGCTAGGTCAGCGGGCAGGGGACCTTAACTATGTATACATAGCTGTCTTTAGCAGACAGATCTATCCCAGCTAGGTCAGCGGGCAGGGGACCTTAACTATGTATACATAGCTGTCTTTAGCAGACAGATCTATCCCAGCCAGGTCAGCGGGCAGGGGACATTAACTATGTATACATAGCTGTCTTTAGCAGACAGATAGATCTATCCTAGCCAGGTCAGTGGGTAGGTTACCTTAACTATGTATACATAGCTGTCTTTAGCAGACAGATCTATCCCAGCCAGGTCAGCGGGCAGGGGACATTAACTATGTATACATAGCTGTCTTTAGCAGACAGATAGATCTATCCTAGCCAGGTCAGTGGGTAGGTTACCTTAACTTTGTATACATAGCTGTCTTTAGCAGACAGATCTATCCCAGCTAGGTCAGTGGGCAGGGGACCTTAACTATGTATACATAGCTATCTTTATCAGACATGTAATGTTACCCTAGAAAACAAGGAAGTATCACAGCAGTCGGAAAGCCTTGACCATTGCAAGGCACAATCCTGAGTTTTTACGGTGGGCAGCGGAATGTGTCGATGTGTTCAGACAAACGTTGAAGATTGACTTGGTTACTTGATCATCTCGGTGATATCGAATTTGTCAACACTTCTTAACTCTGAGGTATGATTACATTTTAGCACAGGTTGTTGAAGTGCTTATCTTGGACAGCGTTTTACCTGCATAAAATTTTAGGGCTGTCTCTGCTGGTAAATGTGGACAACTACATAGGAATTTTCTACAAACTTATAGATGAATTTTTACTAGTAAACAGGAGAAATGCACTCTCTAAATAACCTGTCATAAATAGATTTCAAAAATTGCGATTATGGCGTTATTTGGGAGTGATCATTTATCCAATAAATTAACTACATGATCGATATAACGAGTATTTAGGATACTTTGCAATACATGTAATTATAATGCGTAAACGCTAAATGCAATGTCTAAACTGAATATATATATGACGGAAGCAGTAATGAAGTTTCAATATGGCACTTTCGGAGCGGCGACTACTACAGAAGACCAGTGTCAATGCCTTTAAGGAACTCAATATCCCCACTTTATTGATATGCACTAAAGCACAAGGTAAGAGAGGGCCTACCTCATTAAATGATTAAATGAACATATCATACTCTTCATATAATGGATTGTTGCTTTTGATGATCCTTATTCTGAATGAAATGGTCCATTGAATAAAAGTATAACTTTACCGAGATGGAAGGTGTAACTGTATACATATATTGCACGGATGGTTGGTGGTAAGATATGCGCGATACTGCAAAAATATTTTAGTATATTTTAGTATAGTTCTTATAATAGGATCATTGTGTTTTGTAGGACATATAAATGGTCCGATATGAGGTCCTGGTGCATCAGGCTCAAACACAGTACTGTTCTATTCTATTCTTACTTATCAAGCCACGAGTGGGTACTCGTGTTAACATAGCCCATACTAACTCTAAGCGTTCTTTCAAGAAAAGTATGAAGGGCCTTATTAGAAATATCGCCAGAGACTTTGAAGCATAGACTGCAGACGATCATCAGGCCGCTTCCAGTGGATTATTGTTCTACACTGTTTACCTTCAGTTGACCAATACATGCTAAAAAGCTGAGAAAATGTTTTTGTGTGTGTAAAAGAATGGTTTTGTGTTGTGCTTTACATTTTACATTGATGCAGGGCATCAGTAAACATCGTATTTCGGAATCTGTTCAAGTAAAAATAATGTATTTGGTTGCATGAGAGAAAAATAATGGCCCAAACTGTCAGATACCATCATAAAGCTTATGTTCTGAGGAGATCAATATTTGCCAGGCTTGGTCAACAGAAGTCTTCCCAGTTGAGGTTGGGTGTAGGGGTTTCCCCGGCCGGTCTCTCTGGAGAATGCTAGGAGTCTTGGGCATTATTGCCAATAATTTATTGGGCAGAAAGATATGTTTTGTATTAACAAAGCCGACGAACGTGCGTCTAGTTGGCGTTGGCTACGACGTAATGACTCAGCATGGTAGCCGTCATAAACAGGCAGTGCCCGATCACCACTGCGACCTCACCATCCTGAGGGTGTTCCGAGATAAGGGACGAAACTTCTGTAGACGGATGGGCACTCGTCTGAGGAAGTTTATAAAAAGCAATCCAAGAACTGCATAATCTTGTAACCATTTATAATGTCTACTTCTTTGTCTCGATACAGGAACAAGTGATATACACTGTACATGGGTTGCCATGTCACAAGTACTTTTATGTGTTAGTGTCGCGTCCCTGGGTTGCCATGTACTTTTATGTGTTTGTGTTGTGTTCTTGAGTTGCCATGTACTTTTATGTATTAGTGTTGTGTACATGAGTTGCCTTGTACTTTTATTCATTAGTGTCGTGTTCTTGAGTTTCCATGTACTTTAATGTACTAGTGTTGTGTACATGAGCTGCCATTTACTTTTATGTATTAGTGTTGTGTTAATGATTTGCCATGTACTTTTATTTATTGGAGTTGTGTTCATGGGGTTGCCATGTACTGTTATGTATAAGTGTCGTGTTCTTGAGCTGCCATGTATTTTTATGTATTAGTGTTGTGCACATGATTTACCTTGTATTTTTATGTATCAGTGTCGTGCACGCGGGTTGCCATGTACTTTGACGTATTTGTGTTTTGAGCATGAGTTGCCTTGTATTTATATGTATTAGTGTCGTGCACGTGGGTTGCCTTGTATTTTTATGCATTAGTGTTGTGTGCATGAGTTGCCATGTACTTTTATGTATTAGTGTTGTGTTCATGAGTTGCCATGTACTTTCATGTTTTGGTGTTGTGTTCATGAGTTGCCATGTACTTTTATGTATTGGTGTTGTGTTCATGAGTTGCCATGTACTTTTATGTATTGGTGTTGTGTTCATGAGTTGCCATGTACTTTTATGTATTGGTGTTGTGTTCATGGGTTGCCATGATCTTTCTATTTTAGTGTTGTGTTCATAAGTTGCCATGCACTTTTATATATTAGTGTTGTGTTCATGGGTTGCCATGTACGTTTATTTATTGGTGTTGTCCAATGCGTATATCACTATTATATAGTCACTATGATAAAATATCTATTTACCTTTATTCATCTTAAGACCAGTATTTAAACGTTGTCAGCAATGGTCATTGAAACATTTGTGTGGTGGGTTTTGTATAACACTAACGTGGTACACATATACAATATCCAATGTTTTCTGTGCATAACTGTTAGTGGTTTTCACAATCATAATAGTATGTTAAGAATTGAGCAAACAACCTGAACACTAACTCTGGTAGAAGTATATACAGAAAGCGGAAAACTAAGATCAAGTCGTTAAATATGTTACAACAACCAACTTAAGGTTGGAATACAATGCTTCGAATCGAAGTACAATTGAACATCGAAGGAAATGCAAACACTGTTTGGTTAACTTGAAAGACCTTGCTAAAAGCTGATTGGTGTCACCACTTGTAACACCACTCACTTTATACCACTGCGTCTAAATATAGTCGAACATGGTACAAAGTCAGATTAAGTATTCCATGACTATCTTACCATATATGTTGTATATTAGAATAATTCCAACTAAAGGCATGATTCTAACTGCGGTCCTGCTGCTTAAGTTTGGTGGCTTTGACGGCAGTACAGCATCTGTGATCAATCCAATCGATCGTACAAGACACACGTTGGTTATGCCTTTAGTAAAAATATTAGATCTAACAAACATAGGCAAATTCACTAACATACATTTGATTCTAGCACTTACGTGATATCACTTTTTTCCATATATATATATATTGTAAAAAGTTGTTAGGAGTTACAGCAACAACACAAAATAGCTTTGTGTATGGTGAACTAGGTAGAACTACTTGTTAACTAAACGAGCTGTCAGTTTTATTGAATACTGGTTAAAAATGGTTAAATTAGATGGAATTAAATACTCCAAAATGGTTTACAAGTGTATGTTAATAGAATTAGAAAATAACCCAAACCATTCTTCATGGGCAACATCTGTTAGAAATTTATTGCAATCTCTTGGTTTTAACGATGCTTGGTTGTTCCAAGGTGTTGGAAACGAAAATGCTTTTATATATATTGTTAAACAAAGGCTTAACGACGTTTTTATACATAAGCGAATTGCTGATATGACGAATTCTTCAGAAACCTCAAACAGAGGTACAGAACATATTTGTTTTATGCACATTTTAGATTACAACCATACCTTAGCGATGTTAATTTATGCAAGTTTCGTAGCGCATTTACACGATTACGTGTTTCAGCACATAGACTAGAAGTTGAAAATGGTAGATGGCACAAACTAAGAGCAATTCCATATACCGATAGAAAATGTATTGCATGTAATAAATAAGAAGATGAATTTCATTTTATGCTAGAATGCCCTTTGTATAAAGATATAAGAAAGAGATATATTAAAGAATACTTTTGGAAATATCCAACTATACCAAAATTTGTTCAGCTTTTAACCTCAGACAATAAAGAATTTAATATTAATATTGCAATGTTTGTTCAAAAGCCGTTTGAACTCAGAAAAAACATACTACTGTTACTATAACAACAGTTTGTTGACTTGATTCTCCCGTTGAATGTTTGTAAATAATACAGAACACTATTTTGAGATTAAATACTTATTTATGTTTACTTATATTATTACTTATGTTCTTTCTTTTCATGCTGTATTAAAATTAACGTGTATTATAACCGATTGTTATTATTGCCATATATACTATGCATTTATTTAAAGTTGTTATTTATGTTGTATAAGTTAACTTGATCGATTAATCTGAAAAATATGTAGTACACCTTTACCACAAGCCAATCCACGTATTTATTTGATGTGTACTGATATTTGTACTGTACATGTATAACTATTTAACTTGTTGTATATATTGTGTGTACACCTGGCTTATAGCTATATGTATTTTGAAATAAATATTATTTATTTCAAAATACATATAGCTATATATATATGTGTTAAAGAACGTTAAATTTTCTTTCCGTGATTTTCCTTTCGTAGATTTAAGGATGACCACATAGCTTCTGTAATTATCCAGGAACATGGCGACTTCAGAAACTGGTAAGTTACACTGACCCTCTTAGTAAACACTGATGATGATGATGAGAATGATGATGATGATGATGTCGGCGACGGTAGACTTTTTGAATATTGTGATAATGACGACGATAGTGGTGATTGTTGTGATGGTGATGGTAATGGCTGTCGTGGTAGTGATGATGATCTGGACACTTATCTTTTTTTTAAAAAACATGATTCATTGCTATTTCTTCCATCTTTAAAAGACGCTGTCCTTCTGTCACAGACCCTTGTCCTACCGAAGAAGGGGTCAGACCGGTGCCACCCAGGCGCAGAAAAAACAAACTTCTCGACGTTAACAGTACCGACAATGGAGGTAGGGCTTTACGTTTTATACAAAGATGTATGAACCCAACAATTACCTGATCAGGTCCTGCACTATTTCCTACCGAATCTGTATTTTCACATACATCTGTTGCTTCTTGTTAAAATATGTAAATCTGTAAAAACTATAACTTGATATTTAAGACATACTTTCTAGAACCGTATCAAATATTAAAATGGCAATGGAAAGCGAACCATGTAAAGTTCTATATTTTATGTGACAGCTGTTTTTTTTTGTGTGATTTGAGAAATACAATCCGAGTATGTTTTATTTTGTCTTTTAAACTGCAAACTGTGCTGTCTAATAATATGAGATGGGTTGACTGCCCAATTATGAATATAAACAGTTGCACTTAATAACTGTATGATAAGGCGGGGGATATAAATACAACAAACATTCAGTTTTACAGGGAGAGTTGTCAGATATTTTAAAGGTGATTAATCAAGGCGCGGCCAATAATTACAATGTTTTACCTCGTCAAGTAGTCTAAAGAAAACACCTAGCGCATCATATTTTATATAATAAACATTCATATTATTTCTATTTTACACATTTCCATTTTTATAACGAATGTGAGATGCGATGGCTTATTTGTAGGACTATTTTTCCTGGTACTGTCTGCCAGGTCCCAGCATGATATCACCAAATGCTAAAAATTTGCAGTAAAACTATGCACTTTTTAACTCCCTGAACATCGGTTTTGCTTAGTTTTCACGGCCAAATTCTATTCAGTAAGTGTCAAATAAAATTTAGGAAATAACATTATGGGCACTGCTTTTCAACATGAACACTTTATGAATGGCGGTTTTATAAGGAAGCGTTGATATGTATGTTTAAGTGGGTACGTGATATCCGAGGCCCAGATTCAAAACACGACGATGTTGTTTACATAAGCATTGCTTATAGATAGTTTCCATGTGATGCTATAGGCGCTGATAAGACCGTTTAAGGCAGCCATCTTTGAAGGCAGAAGCTAATGCAGGTCGAAATCTGGAAATGTGTGCTGTATTAAACCCACCACTGTGTCTTTTATACAAATTTCTAAAAATATGAATTTTAAGAGCTTTCCAATTGGACCACAAATAAGGAAATTACAACAAAATAAAATTTACGCTTCTATACAAGTCATCTGAAAATCCCTTGAAGTTGCCAGCAAAGATGGCTGCCAAGATACGGGATCTACACTGATGTGGGAACTATCTATTGATCATTTTGACTACGCTCAAGATTGCATTGCTATTTTGTGAACTATCAAACATGACGACACTTCAACTGAGAAGACGATTAATCTGATCAGACATAGGCAATTAGTGTACGTCCACATCCGCCAACTCCCGCTGTGAACTGTTTGATTTGTGCTGCTGAGAGTGCATCAACATGTACAGGTATCATACCTTGTGGCTATGCAAGAATTATAAATGGCTTATAGTGTGTTTAAGTATGTTCAGTAAGTATCATGACGATAAAACAAACAGGACTATGTAGTGAAACACGTACATGACCCTATACATGCACATGCTTGTTTCAGAAACGTCCATTTTCTATACAGATTGTGGACTTGCTGAGGTCGAAGCTTTGACTGAAGATAGCTATGACATCCATGGTCCGCCCATTTGTCAGGTGGGTGGAGGAAATGGTTCATTTGTTTACGAATATTCAGTTAGGAGGAGTTCATTTTATAGTATAACTTAGTCATCTACGACATGAATTATTTTTATGTTACACTGACTGGCAAACGGACTGGAATACATGTATTTGTTGTCATAAATAAATCATGTTTAGCACCTTCACTGTTAATTACCATTTCTCAGAAAATTCTTGAAATATTTCATATATTTAGGAATTTATAAAATCGGATAGCTTCGTGTAGTAAATTAGCCAAATAAATATAGAAACAAAAAATCGAGAAGTGCTGAAAATACGAGAAACTACTATACTTAATGCTTACTACTCAACAACTGCAAAATACAAAGTATTAACTGATTGGGTCTTTCAGTTTATATTTTACTTCACAATTCCGAGCACTGAATACTACAGTGCTATCGGCGCTTTGATTATGTTATCAAGTATCATTAGCAGAAAAAACAACATCGTTTTATCCTCTACATTAGTCTCTTTTCAATACAGTTACAACAGCAGCAACAACAACAACAGCATAATAATAATAGAAATAATAATAATAATAATAATAATAATAATGCACCGTTGAATCACAGAGAGATGGAGAGGAATACGACATTGTTGGGCCCAAGCAGTCTATCAGCCATGACACCGACCGTAAAAAGTTCAGTGATATTAAATTATAACCTAATATCACTGCTTAACGATTGACTTGTTTATCTACGTTGTATCCCAGAGTGATGACGATGAGATTGAGGTGTACGAGGAGGTGATCTTCATGCAGTCTATCAGTGTGCCTACGTCTCCTGGTAGTCCCGAGGCCGGAGACAGCAGCCCCATACTGCCTGCTGCAGGTAACTAAAAACAAACATGTAATACTTGTATATGAAGAAATATGATGAACCATTTGTGAGGTCAATGTGAACAGCTTCTGATTGTAATTATCTTTTTAGCATTCATTATTCATTAACGAAACGCATTTTCTTGCAACAAAACAAAATACCGACTATTCTAGGTTTTTACGGTGCACCATGTAATTTTATGCATTTTCCTCTCAAAATCATATTTTAACCATGCTAAACAAAGATCTCACAATAGTGTTCGGTGAATACTGAAAATATGAAACAAGTTGGATAAAACTGTACAAAACCAGGCCGTTTCGAGTCTCGCATCCGACTAGTTTTGGTATTGTTTCAGTGTTAAGTGGAGGGGATGTTGGAAACTCGTCATCACATAACCAATAAATCACCATTCCGTTACCAATGCAACTCGATGGCAAACTAGTGGGTTATCAAAGATGACCAATGAGTGTTACTTGATAAATAAACGTCATATTATGTGGTAAAATATAGTGTAACGACCGCAGGGGTAGAAATATAAGCGCTTCAAACCAGCCTCGTTGCTGGGTTAACTCTTTAGCGACGCGGTTTCAGCGGCTTCCCGATTTGCGCGGTTAAGCAACGGTTACCGTGGTCGGTGTACTGATGGGTGACCGTTGGGGAGCGCCGGCCTGCGTTACATTGGTGGCAGCGGTGGGATAGTCAACTGCCGGACTGGAGTGCAAGCCCACGGAACTTCCCAGGCCAAGTCTCGGGACGAGACTTCTCGGAGGGGGGAGTAATGTAACGACCGCAGGGGTAGAAATATAAGCGCTTCAAACCAGGCTCGCTGCTGGGTTAACTCTTTAGCGACGCGGTTTCAGCGGCTTCCCGATTTGCGCGGTTAAGCAACGGTTACCGTGGTCGGTGTACGGATGGGTGACCGTTGGGGAGCGCCGGCCTGCGTTACAATAGTTTATAAATGAAAGTGTTTTTTTTAATCAATGTTTTTTTTGTGTGTATTTGTGTTGTTGTTTTTTTGTGTTGTTTTTTGAGAGGGGGGGGGGGGCGTGTGGGGCGGGAGGTGACATCTTCATAAGGGGAAGTTACTTACGCAAACAATTGTAAAACCATGTTCTTGTATTTCCACATCTACGAAAATATCATCATGTTACATTATGCTCATTTCTATCGCACATGTTTGATAGTTTATTTTACATACAGATTCACGCATTCCTTTGATTATGTAGCACTTCTTTGAATTTGAGATTAATTTTTCCACAAATATCTCAGTAAGTACATATATCGCTGACCTATCGATGACTTTGCCATTTATCAGGTCTGTCAAAGAAACGAGGGTCCAACTCGTCGCACAGAAGTTCCTGTTCTAGTCAACGAAGTGATGCAACCAGTGACAGGAACGATAACTCTGACCAGCTGTCAGAATCCTCTCCACAACAGAACAAATCAAAACAAATAAAGAAGGCATTGTCAGGCAAACTGTTCGGAAAGAAAAGCAAAAAAGACAAAGACGCTTCAGATAAAAAGGATGGTGACAATACTGATAAAAAGGACAATGACAATACAGATAAAAAGGAAAAAGACAAGTCAGATAAAAAGGACAAAGGAAAGCTAGATAAAAAGGAGAAAGAAAAGTTGGATAAAAAGAACAAAGAAAAGTTAGATAAAAAGGACAAAGACAAGTTAGATAAAAGAGATAAAGAAAATACAGATAAAAAGGAAAAAGACAAGTCAGATAAAAAGAACAAAGAAAAGTTAGATAAAAAGGACAAAGAAAAGATGGATACAAATGACGAAGAAACGTTAGAAAAGGACAAAGAAAAGTTAAATAAAAAGGAGCAATCCGATTCTAATAGTACTGATTCTATAGGTCGCAATAGGTTGTCAATAGATCTAAAATCTAGCAATATAGTGGGCAGGATGGTGAAACTGTTCAGTAAGGAACATGCTGCAGATGGGTCTTCTGTAGCTAATGGTGGCAGTAATAAACCAACTGACACACTAAAGGAACATGGCGGGGATAGTGATACGGAGACAGACAATGGGACCGCTGAATGCCAATCAACTAGGCATAAAGATAATGATTCAGAATCAAACACAGGTCATGAACATAATGTAAAAGATGCCACACATGTGGATGGTAATGATGATGCTGAATCTTGTGCAATACAAACTAATGTGAAATCTGAAGTGAGTTTAACAAAGGCTGCAATAGATATGGACACCAAAGCTCATGTAAATGAGTTTGAGAAGTCTGTAAAAGTTACTTCCATAGATATAAAAGTCAGAGAGCCGAGGTATTCCGGAATTTACTGGTCACAGCTTCCTCAGGTAAAGTCTGGATTTGTGTTTTAAAATATTATATTTTTAGATATGTTCCTGCTTTTAAACTATCTACCAAACTAGAATTAAAGACTGTTGAACTCACGAGTGTATAGGATGTTCCGTTAAACACAGACAATACTGTTTGTGAAATAAAAAGTAAATAAAGTTTAATAGTTTGGGCTTGCCAGATTGCCTGTGGTATCAGTTGGCGTCGTTAATCTGTCGAACTTGTACAGACTCGTTAAACGTGTCTTTTGTATTATACTAGCTTCAGGCGCAACGATCAGCAATGGCTTTGATCTGTTCTATAAAAGTGAATGCACATTGCAAAATACTAAATATTGTAGAGCAAATATTTTCTGCGGTCTATACGTATATCTTATATAATTTATTTAAATCACAAACACAGCACTATTTTAATATGTACTTTAACGTTAATAGTAAATACCGAACGTATTTTTAATGTTTGCAGCATGGTTTGACATGTATCACCAGTTATTAATATGAAATATATTTGTATGATTTGTTTGCGTTAGGTTGGGGAAAGTAAGTTATTGGACACTGTGTCGGCCAACGACAGGAAACATCAAGAGGTACGAATCTTAGCATTGTCTTTTATTGCTAAATTGTGCAGAACAAGTGTCTGTTTATACATGTACAAGAAGATAGATAGCATTGATGTTTAAATAAATTAATAATTGTATATTCCAGCACAAACCTAAACACCATTAGCAGTTAATCTCTTTGTATTTTAACGCCCCTATTTGTTTTTGTAACATCGCACCGGCACTATTATGACCATAGTGGCGATGTCCGACTATTTTTGTGTGGATGAGAACTCCCAGACTAATGTCTGGATAGAACCACCGGAGCCCCTCTGGTCAGCTAGCAATCGGAACTCCTCGGGTAATTCCGTCCTCGGGACAATCATCCCTCTGATGTATCTGGTGCAATAATACTTAATGAAATCACGATCGTTTTGTTTGCCGGAAGTCGGAAGAAGAATATGCCTAAGTAGTTCGGAAAAAAACACCCATAAACACTGCCATCGTTTGACAGCTGCTTGTCTGCTGTGCTGGGTAAATTAAAAGAATGATGATTTAAATTTGAAGCCGCCACAAATTGAAGTTTTACTGGCATCGTACAGTAGTGAGCTGTCACCCGAGCTGCCATCTTTGTTTTGACGCCTGTCTCAAAAGAAGTCCTATTCAGATAAATGGCGGAGGTGATCCGACTGCCTACATACATCCGAGAGATGATGTGTGAATTATCCGAGGTGTTTCGATTGGTCAGCTAGATGACCTCCCCATATAAAGTTCTCGCACTGACCGGGACTCGAACGTAAGTTTAACTAAGGATAAGGTCAGTTCAAGTATATGTAGATGTATGTTAAAGGCTATATATTGTGATTTCTTATAATACATTCTACTATTGTACATATCCGCCAATATGTCATTACTCAAAATACAGCGGTTAATAAATCCTGCAAAAATTGTTATTGTATTGGAATTTTATCCATGTGTGCAAACTATCACAACTGTTACATTATACAGGTCTTTAATGTTGTACACTGCGTTCTCAATATCAATGTCTCTACCAGACAATCTACAACACTGCTCATGTCATGTTTTGTCTGAACGATTGTACCACTTCAGGCTATGTTTGAGGTAATTAAGTCCGAGGAAGCGCACCTGATTAGCCTGAACAACTTCATCACCGTGTACCTCACCTCGGAGGAGTTTGGTGTGTCCGACAAGCGGGTCTTGTCTGTCATGGACCATAAGGTTGTGTTCTCCAACATCACCGCCATCAGGGATACCAGTGAGAGGTAAACAACAACGTTAATTGACACATTTATTAAACAAGTAACTGATTTATCAAATGATCCAGACCAGTCAGCTCCCCATGAGATCGCCACTATTTGCTGCTCGGTCTCAAGCAATATGCCATCGTATTTTGCGTGTAGCTGACAGCCAATAACTAAAATTTTAAATAGATAGTTTCAACATTAGCCTTCGAAGATGGCTGCCTTAAACTGTCTTATCAGTGCCTATGACATCACATGGAAACTGTATATTGCATATTAATAACTGTAGCAGATAAAGGTTGTTAAAACGTGTCAACCATTATTTGAACCTTGCAGATTCCTGGCGGAGTTGGAGACTCGGATGCATCCCTCTGGTCTGATCCAGGATGTATGTGCTATCGTGCAGGAGTTTGCTACAGAACATTTCAACTCATATATCGCCTACTGCAGCAACCAGGCATTCCAAGATAAGAAACTAGAGGAGCTGAAGTAAGAGTTCACGTACATTTTTTATTCCGATTCTATACAATATCTGGTAATTTGTAAGTTATAGCATGGTTATTTACCGAGACGATAAGGTAGGGCAAAGTTTTTGACTTGTGAATTTAATACAATTAATTTGACCCCTTCGTTTCTCTTGTTTATTTCAGAATAAAGTTTCATTTTTATCGGATTTCATTTCAATATGGCTTTACTAATATGCAATAAAATATGCCATGTTATATTCTAGCAAAGAATCCTCTGTACATGTAGAAAGAGAATTGTATAGCATACTGTGCTGTTGATGTATAAAATTGTCAAGATAGTACATGTCAGGATAGTGCACTAGTCAAACTACACGTCCAGATAGACCCCACTGTTTTGGCTTATTATTACTATGTTTTGTTCTAGCTACATACGTCAAAAGACACGATATTTTGTTATTTTCTATCTCTAGAAAGAACACTGTATTCATGGAGGCAATTAAGCGGTTACAGAACAACGAGGCGTGTCAGAGACTACCCTTGGTGTCTTTCCTGGTGCTGCCCATGCAGAGGATCACGCGCCTGCCCCTGCTAATGGCCGCCGTCATCAAGTACATCGACCCCGCCACACGACCTCAACAGTACGAAGCCGCCATCAAAACATTGGGGATACTCAATAATGTACGTCGGTGAGGTATACTTATGTTAGCACATAGATGCATGCAAACACAGTAAGTAATAGTAAAAGGTGAGTGTAAATAAAACCAATTGTTCCACAACCAAAAAGGTGCGCAAGCGCCCGTGCACGTGCATTATACGTAAACACACACAACGCACAAAAAGGAAGACACATACACAACTTGATACAGAGAAAAAGCATGTCTGAAAATTCTAATATACTAAATGTCATAGATAGTTGATAAACTGGCAGCATATCCAGTTTAACTAAATATTTAAATTTGAGTGTGACTCAAATAATAACGGTATCACGTCCAGTCAGAAAATAGATTACTGGTTCAAATTAAGGAAGAAAAACTTGTGGACACCCTGGAGACCACAGTAATGGCTCAAACAACAATACACTGAGTCAGAATCAAGATAATGTTTTACTGCATGACATCTTGGATGAGTTCTGATGATGAGGGATCAAAGGGTAGGTCTGTAGGTAATATCCCAGAAAACCCCCAACTTTGTGAACACCGTTTCGGCCAGATCTTTAGCCCAGTCGTCCCCAAACTTGGCCATAATATTTACCTTCGTGAAATCTTCGAAGGTGCGGTCAAAATGTACGTCACAAGGTCACATCAATAAACAACATTTTAAACACCCTAAAAGACTGTTTTGGACGTTTCCTTTAGATTACTTCACCAGAGCCATTTTTTTACATGGAATCGCTGATGGGATCATTTGTAAAATTATTTCTTAAGCAAATAACATGAGATGGCAAAGACAGTTTGTCTACATTAAGTATTTTGATTAGATTTTAAGAACATGTCAAAGGCCAAGGTCCTCCGGCGAATAATTCAAAGCCATCATTACTCTCTTGTTTATTCCCATGATTTCATCTTTTTTGTTAATACCTTTTACTTGATTTTTCTTTCCCCGATAAATAATCATCATTATATCAACATTCATAGAACGGCTTTTTTGCAGGTTGTCGCCAAATGCAATGAGAGAGCCAAGAAAATGCAACAGGCGGAAGAACTCATTATGCTATCTCAACAAATGATATTTAAGGTAATAAACACATAACCATATCATATACATAGTTAAACAAGTAGAACTTAACATTTCGATCAACATTTAGGAAAATTATAAAGCAATATTAAACCAGAATATATATAGAGAACATCGTACGATTTTCGCTTTGTAAAAATAAACGTGCCTTGCGAAAATCAAATCAGTGTTCGCAACATTTGTTTTGAGCAGGATATCAAACCCGTCACTGTCATCACATCGTCCCGCTACCTCGTCAAGAAAGGCAGCCTTACGTACTTACCCCAGGGTAAAGGTTTCAGCACTTTCACAAAGAAGAAGAAACAAACGCTGTATCTATTTCTCTTCAACGACCTCCTGCTAGTCACCAAGAAAGACGGGTAAGTAGATCCTGTAAACGGTAGACCAAAAAGTCTGACAAGAAAGATCACTAATGTGCGACATTCACTAAGAGCAGGTACTCAAAATGAAATCGATGTTAAGGAGGTGAAAGATTGACCGTGTAAGCGATTAAAGGTAAAGCAGGTAAGCCTTCAACTGCAAAATAATCACCGCTTCTAAATATAGATTATACAGTGGGGCAAAAGCTACAACAAGGTCTCTAACATCAGATAATAGAAACATATTAAGCATGCGATACATACATTCTGATTTTACCTGAAATTATTTCTAAAACAACTGCTTAGAGAGCACGCACTTTAAACAAGAAATTGACACTTCTATTCATTACACTAATATCTGTGTGTACCGAAACACGGATGGGAATTAGACATACTCGGTTTCTTGTATTAAACAAGACATCGCCAAACAGCTGCGAAGTTCTATTAATGCCTGCTACTTTTTATTGTTGCAAGCTACACCATTAAAACGGAATATTCGGGGTTATTTTCTCTGAAAAGGGTTCACAGGACAACTGCGACTTCCTGTTACATGACTGGTACACTATCGTCTACATAAAAAATGAATTCATTAGGGACACCGCTCTCGAGAGCTGCGCCAATGAGTATGCTGGTAACCAAAAGCTAATGTTCCTTTTTTCTTTGCTGACTGCTACATTTATGTTATTGCAAGGTGCAATGTAAACCTAAGTGTACTCAATACTTGTCTTGGTAAAGATCTTGCCAACAGCAGGGAATTCCCGTAAATGCCTTATTTTATTCAATAAGACGTATCGCTCTTATAAGCGGTCAAATACATATCCTGGTTCGATTGCAATGCTTTGGTGATTGAAACAGCTAGAAAGTGCAAACAATTGCCTCTTGCCGTTACATGTATAACTGTAGTCAGAATTACAAGAACAAATGCTTTAAGATCGGAATTCCGATTGATACTAAATTATAAAGAAGCGTGTTGCTGTTTAGGCTTGCTCTTGCAATTTACTTTAAAATCAAAATTTAGTTTGTAATTTTCTTGTAAGTATGGATATTAAATTACATTACTATTACCTGTGCAAAATGCATATTGGAGTTCAAGGCACTGTCTGTCAAAGAAAGTGTCACATTGTGAAGTCAAATCATTGCCGATATCATTCTCCTTAACCAGTAAGTAATAAAATTCCACCTGACTAAAGCCTTTTTGGAAAATTCATCAGAATACAGCTTACCAAGATCAGGAAGACTCACAAAATTGTTGTACACCATTGTTCCAGGGAACGCTTCCTGGTGACGGATTACTCCGAGAGAGCCATGCTGCACGTGGAGACATTTGACGAAGATCAAACTGAGAAGACTGACTCACTCCCGGTTTCTGGTGCTCGAACCAAGTTCCTCCCTCCTGGCATTCCTAACTACTGTGTCCACCCGTTCCTTCTTGTCATCCTGGAAAACTGCAAACAGAAGAGGGTGGAGTACCTTTTTGATTGCAACACCGAGTATGTAAATAAGATATTCTTAGTATCTTGGTCGCTTGTAGCTAATGTCCAAAATTGGAGACGCAACTTTCTTCATTATCACAAAAATGTTCCCCATCTTATTGCATTGTTGAATTGTCAGCAAAGCACATTATTAAACGAATATTTACTAACCAGACCCTAGTGTTATTCGGGTCAATAATATGACTTCCCAGCGCCATGCGTCGGCTGCCATAGTACGGGATTGACGAATATACCCATTGACCAGAGGGTAAACTGTAAAGTCGGCTGAACGAGCAGTAGCCTGAAAGGAGACTATGACTATGACTCCGTATTACCTTACCAACCGTGTGTGAAAGTTCTCGATTTCTCTACCATCGAGAATATAGTTGTCATGCTTATTGTGTTTTTCCAGCTTTTATTTACATCAAGATATATCAACATCTGTAAAAAAAATCATCTGTATTTTAGACTTAATTGGGATTTGATTCAATGTGACAGACGAAATCGCACCCAATTTCCCTTTTAATGACATAATTTTGAGACATACTTTTTAATGACATAACTTTGTGACATAATTTTCGATAGAAAACAATAAATACAATTGTTTCTTTATTCATGATTTTGTGGTCAAGCGGTTCCAAAGTGTTTGGGGTTTTGATCTGAAAAATAGCTAACTTTGCTGCATATGCAGAGAGAGAAGGCATCCCACTAATGTTATGTTTGTGGTGTTACCTAGAAACTTTCACACACTTCTAGAAAATCACTCAGAGCTGTTAGCAAAACCTTTTAAATTTACCATTCATTCTTTGCATTTTTTTAAATGTTATTCCTGTTCAAATTGTCGGATACCACATTAAGTAATGCAATCAGCCCTTCAACATGATGATCTCTACACCACAAGGGATTAAAACATCTCTCAGATAATAATACTTCCGGTTTCCATGCGTCTTTACATCTGCTTAGACGTGTGCTCGTTATCTCGGCTATTGATAAATATGTTTATAAGTCGCCATTCAAGTTCAGTACGTCTTACTGTTCACAAGCACAGCGACAACAGTGATACATGTATAACAAGTATAGTGCTCACCTCTGACATACTGTGTGTGTCTTTGTGCTAGGAGTGCCCGCAGTGACCGAGAGAGGTGGCTTGACGCCATCAGACCAAAGGTCAGCTCCGACACCGACGAGACCATCTATGAGGATTGGGGTGAGTGGACCTTCTTTCTGACTGAATGAGTAATATTTATATTACACAAGAATTCATAATAGTGTTGACTAAAACATCGAAAAATTGCAAAAACACATTTTGACACTCTAAAAACGTTTATACGTTTGTTTTTTCTTTAAATTTCCATGCACATTAACAAGTCCAATGCACTTCTGAATCAAAATGTAGGACGTAATCATGTTGAACTCTTACCAAAAGACCGTGCCCCAAGAGTATATGGATCAAATATTACACTGTATTCAAATCTTACTATCAATAATTAAGATCTAGTTCACCGATTTCTAGCTCCAACATTTCAATTTTAAACGACATTTTATGTTGTTTTTTTGTCAGGAATTATTTTTTATTTTCGAAGATTTTGTATTTTCGAAGTCGTACAAACGCAACGCAACCGGGGGTAAATGTGCCTTTTCCGGGTATATAAAAACGTTGTCATCGTCCAAGGGGGCGTACAGTACGTTTTTCTAGCCTGAAGGGAGTGTGTGAGAGGAGGGGTGGGGGTGGTCACTTGAAATCGTTACACTACTATCCGAATTCCATTCTGTGATTGTTCTGTTAATTATACTGTACTGGCTTAAATGGTATTAAGGTCTGACCAACCTTACCAGTCGTCTATTTGAGCATGGTCAATGAAAAGTTGATAAAATACATCTCAGTCTCCCATATGCTGCAGTCTTGTCTAAAGTATGTATGGCTTTCATTTAGAGCTACTTCATTTTGTAATTACATGTAGCGTATACAATCTTCATATATGTTTTTGTTTCAAGTATACATCCTTTGCATTAAATGTTATATCTCGATTTATCTGCAGTCTTCTTAAATATAGGAAGACAACTTAATTAATCGACGTAGTAAATGTGAACTCACTCTTTTACTTCCGGTCTAGACTGCCCCCAGGTGTTGTGTTTACGGCGGTACGAAGCCCGGGAGCCAGACGAGCTCACACTGGAAGAGTCGGATGTGGTCAGGGTGTTCAGAAAGCTCGAAGACGGTAACAATTGCTTTATATTTATACTAATGGCGTTTTTACATTTTTTTCCCTCAAAGCAAAAAAAAAAAAAAAAAAAAAAAAGAAAAAAAGAAGATGTTTCATACATATTGTAAAGAAACTATCTGACCGAGATAAAACACGTTTGAACGTGTTAAAAACACAATCATAATTTTAAAACTGGTTTATTAATATAGAATAGATTAAGATTATAATCAAATGGATTTCTACATATAATTGCTTATGTATCTATGCATAAACTATTTACGATTTCGGCCACTTTTAATAAACAAGTGTGTACGGCATAAACATGAATATATGTTTATCTCACCAGGCATGTACGAGGGAGAGCGACTACGGGACGGCCAGCGTGGGTGGTTCCCCCAAGACTATACTGTCGAGATTAATGATTCACATGCTCGAGCCCGTAACCTCCGAATGCAGTACAAGTTGGCCACCAGCACCTTCACCACAAACCTCTAAACTCTCTGGCACTAACATGCAGTTGGGCGAGCTTGTTTTGACCGTGGTGCGATATAACCTCTAAGCTCTCTGGCACTGGCATGCAGTTGGGCGAGCTTGTTTTGCCCGTGGTGTGATATAACGTCAGACTCCTTCTCAAACATAGTTGAATGTTATGTAGACTGGCAACCCATTTTAATAGATTGAATAGAGTAAATTAACGTGGTTCAGTCCGTACAAATATGAACGCATAATTTATGGTTTGATAGAGGATACAGGTGTGTGTTGTAAGACAGACAGCAAAACATTTAATATGTTTACTGTGCCAATAAGGATTGTTCAGATTTTGCAATATACCAAAGGGTTTTAAACGTTCTTCCTTTAACGCCAGTATTATTTTAGTCAGCGTAGAGACGCGTCGTCGAGGGAGTGACACGTGCTGCTTGTGTAAGCACTGGAAAAGTACAGACTTAACATAGAGCCAAATGTCACGTCTTTGGTAATACACTGAAACAATGTTATGGTCTTTAGCTTAAAGAGTACCTGGGTTGGCGGATATTGTTTAACTTATATGAATTTTTATGATTAGTAAATTAGACTAGCCTGAGATTTTCGTCCGTCTACGTCGATATGCCTGTGTACGTGCTATATGAAATGTGTTTGAAGGCACACCATTACGGAATGTTACGGACGCACTTCCGGAAACTTCCGAAAGTAAAATATTGTAAGCGACGTCACAAGAGGTACCAATTTTATAAAACAAACTTGGTAAGCAGCAAAGCGAAATGAGTGATTTAGAATTGTACTGTTCTTCGGATTCTGTGTCGAACTACGACTCAAACGACGATAGCGACAGTGACGCCTTATCAGTTTGAACTGGTTGTTCGGAACGGGGAAAGTAAGGGAGACTAGAAGCCAGAAGGTCCGGAAAACAACGATGACAGAACACATTATTTGGATGTTTACGGTTCTTTTTTATTCGTGTGTGTGAAAAATCCACATGCTTGTATAGAAAACGTTCATTAGAAATCGTTTTCAGCGAATGGTTATGTGTTCGCTCACACTGAACAAAATATACATGGATGTGATGCATGGGGAAAAAAGTTGTTTCAGAAAGAAAATAAAAATTTTGACAAAATTTGAGACATGTATATATATATATTTGTCTTTGGAGTGATCTTCCATCTTTCGGGAATATTTGCACACCCCACCTCCCACTACCACACACTGTGCACAAGGCACATCTTCGAAACCACGATTACGCAACTTACAAATAAATTCCTTAATTTACGTAAACAAACGAAATGGCTATAGATTTTTTGTGTACCTCATGTGACGCCACACCGGCGGAAATTTACTGAAATTACCGATTCGTGCGTTAGAAAAAACAAACTCACAGGAACACTACAATTTTGACCACCCCGTGCAACCAAATGAAAACGAATATCTCGGTTAAGTTTTCTTAAACAGCTTCTTTTCTATCTTATTAATGTTTTGGAGTAGAAAATAACCGTCAACCCAGATACTTTGTTTAAATGCGTCTTCTAAACTACAGGAAGGAGGGAAGGTCTAAATAAAATAACCAGAATCAACTAAACTTATTCCCAACACAAATGTTTTAAAGCGTCCCTTGTGGAGTATACACCGAATTATCAGATTTAAAAAAATACAGTCAGGAAAAATACTGTAAACAAGGCGATGTTGAAGGTTAAAAGTAACATATTTACTTTATTTGTGAATCCGTTTTACATATGGAATCAAAAGTAAGTTCAAATTGGCGTTTCTTTTAATTAAAGTTTAACAGTAACATGTAAGCTCATAGTCTTCAATGTCAGAAACATCAAAAGACGTCAGTGAAATGTTTCAGTAAACTCAGATTGGATTTTACGTTCGCATGAAGTGTATAAAAAGATTCTTAGTTACATAATTAGTTAGCCTACATTAATACAATAAAAGCTATTATTATCTTGCAGATACATTGTTTATTTCTAAAACACGCTTATGTAGTCTGTAGTTAAGCAATGATACTTATTGTCGATAGATTTAGATGCTGTAAATATGACTTGCAAGTTAGGAAAAAACATGGTAGAATATAGTTGAAGTATGTTATGTAAGTAGACACAGTGCTTAGTTTTTTATATTTTTTTTTAAACACGGGACACTTAATTTGAATCGCATTATGATGTTATAGCTGCTGTGTCAGCGATTCTTGATGTGCGCGACCTATCGCTCTCACTGGGAAAGGGTGGGGGTGGGGTGGGGGCGGTATTTACTTTAGTCACATATTTGATGAATTGGTCAATGTCAGAAATCTACGGCATGACTTTACAGCTTGACACGTGCCATGTTCATTGGTATGTAACACGAGGAAATCACGTAAGCAATAATAGTATTGGTTGTGACATGACACCCGCTAAAAGGTGCAAGTTATAATGTAAATAGTAAATTGAATTCATGTGGATAAATGTTTCTATGTGCCTTACTTAAATTAACATAGCGTATTATTTTACGAACACACATCAAGCCAAACACCCTTGTTATCCATATATAAACTTAGAATTTCTTTTGTTACAGTGCGATTACTAAGTTCTGTAACATATTTACGATATAAGTCCTGATTATTGAAAACAAACTTTGTATAGATATAAGTCAATAACCTTCAATCACTTATTTTCATTTAGCCCGCGTTTCTCTTTCTTCACATATTTGTTCTGTTTTTGACTTCCGACTCACCTGTTTAATCTTAGGCCTATATGGCGTTCTAAGGTGACTTTCAACTGTTTAAAATTTCAAGATAACAATCCCTTTAAAAATACACATCTAGAACTTTAGGAGTCTTAACATACACCAGGTTTAAACTGTATGCATAGCGATCCTTAGCTATCGAATGAATGTAATAGGTTTAATAAAACTTAAGTTCAATTATGCTTAATGATGTTTTTCTTTGTAATAGTATATATGAAATATCCTTGTACGATGTTTAAACATTCCCATTGTAAGCGAGTTTACATATATTACAAATCTCATTACAGTCAAATGACATTTTTGCTGTTTTGGCAAGTTTGTAATTCTAGGTATTTTACTAATTTTGTTTCAAACACCTTTATAAGACACATTTGGTTACAGTTTAGTAAAAGAAACTAGAACCTTACGCTCGCACTTCATGTGAATTGCGTCACTACCGCCACACACCGTCGTTGTGACGATTCTTGATTCTCATGAGACTCCACAATCTTTCAAAGGACTGCATGTTTACTTAAAAACTTACTATCAGAGGTAATGATTTATTTCATTTGTGTGTGTGTGTGTGTGTGTGTGTGTGTGATTCAACAAAGTTTTGCTTAAAAACAACAACGAAACAAGTTTTCTATTATTCTATTCTATTATGTGCTAGCCTCTTATGGCTTTCTGTATGTTGTGTAAGGCTTATGAAATTAAATTGTATGCTTTTGTTAGAACATTATTTTGTTACATATTCATCACTTTGTTCTCGTCTCTTTTCTATATTTGTATATTGCCTTTAAACCCTGTTTGAAAAAATGATATTTATGTTTTAGTCATAATAATTTAGTCTGCCTTATTTTACATTATACAAATATCAATTAAAAATTGAAAACGTATACAAGTAGTGTGGTTCTATATTTTGGTACACACATGTATTTCGAAAAGCTTCTGATAGCAGGTGACAAAACACTGTGCAAATCTCATGTTTTGTTGTTATCTTTCATTAATGTAGAGACTGTTTTTAAGACATGCCGATAAAGGGACGCTTTGATAGAACACCATGGACATGATACCAACCCAGTCATCGTGTCTACAGACAGGGTCAACCAGCACACGGGTCGTTTTCATTTCAAGTCTTGGGAACAGTACCTGCAGGATTGGGTCATAGGCCTTATTTCAGACCTAGCTAACTCCCGTAATACGACTTTTTGCCAAAGTAAACATGATGTAAATTGGCTGAAGAGTCTCTAGGAGTGTGTTCATGTGATTGTAAGCAAATATAGGAATTTACTATGGCTTTATTATAACGAATATGCAGCAGACACGGAAACATCGAGGGAGAAGAATCAATTTTACAGACATCTACACATAGATGTTGGCGGTTGGCAAACATACCACCTCTCTGTAAACCAAGATCTAGCGATAGCAAACATACCACCGCTCTGTTCACCAAGATCTAGCGGTAGCAAACATACCACCACTCTGTTCACCAAGATCTAGCGATAGCAAACATACCACAACTCTGTTCACCAAGATCTAGCGATAGCAAACATACCACCACTCTGTTCACCAAGATCTAGCGATAGCAAACATACCACCACTCTGTACACCAAGATCTAGCGATAGCAAACATACCACCACTCTGTACACTAAGATCTAGCGATAGCAAACATACCACCACTCTGTTCACCAACATCTTGGACAGCAAACATACCACCTCTCTGTACACTAAGTTCTAGCGATAGCAAACATACCACCACTCTGTACACCAAGATCTAGAGATAGCAAACATACCACCTCTCTGTACACTAAGATCTAGCGATAGCAAACATACCACCACTCTGTTCACCAAGATCTTGCGATAGCAAACATACCATCTCTCTGTACACTAAGTTCTAGCGATAGCAAACATACCACCACTCTGTACACCAAGATCTAGCAATAGCAAACATACCACCTCTCTGTACACTAAGATCTAGCGATAGCAAACATACCACCTCTCTGTAAACTAACTTCTAGCGATAGCAAACATATCACCTCTCTGTACACTAAGATCTAGCGATAGCAAACATACCACTTCTCTGTTCACCAAGATCTAGCGATAGCAAACATACCCCCCTCTCTGTACACTAAGTTCTAGCCATAGCAAATATACCACCACTCTGTACACCAAGATCTAGCGATAGCAAACATACCCCCTCTCTGTGCACTAAGTTCAAGCGGTAGCAAATATACCACCTCTCTGTCCACTAAGTTCTAGTGATAGCAAACATACCACCTCTCTGTACACCAAGATCTAGCAATAGCAAACATACCACCTCTCTGTACACCAAGATCTAGCGATAGCAAACATACCACCTCTCTGTGCACTAAATTCTAGCGATAGCAAACATACCACCACTCTGTACACCAAGATCTAGCGATAGCAAACATACCCCCCTCTCTGTACACTAAGTTCTAGCGATAGCAAACATACCACCACTCTGTACACCAAGATCTAGCAGCAGCAAACATACCACCTCTCTGTACACCAAGATCTAGTGGCAGCAAACATACCACCACTCTGTACACCAAGATCTAGCGGCAGCAAACATACCACCTCTCTGTGCACTAAGTTCTAGCGGTAGCAAACATACCACCTATCTGTGCACTAAGTTCTAGCGATAGCAAACATACCCCCCTCTCTGTACACTAAGTTCTAGCGATAGCAAACATACTACCACTCTGTACACCAAGATCTAGTGGCAGCAAACATACCACCTCTCTGTGCACTAAGTTCTAGCGATAGCAAACATACCCCCCTCTCTGTACACTAAGTTCTAGCGATAGCAAACATACCACCACTCTGTACACCAAGATCTAGCGGCAGCAAACATACCACCTCTCTGTACACCAAGATCTAGCGGCAGCAAACATACCACCACTCTGTACACCAAGATCTTGCGGCAGCAAACATACCACCTCTCTGTGCACTAAGTTCTAGCGATAGCAAACATACCACCTCTCTGTACACCAAGATCTAACTAGCAAACATACCCCCTCTCTGTACACCAAGATCTAGCGGCAGCAAACATACCCCTCTCTGTGCACTAAGTTCTAGCGATAGCAAACATACCACCTCTCTGTACACCAAGATCTAGCGATAGCAAACATACCACATCTCTGTACACCAAGATCTAGCGGCAGCAATCATACCACCACTCTGTTCACCAAGATCTAGCGATAGCAAACATACCACCACTCTGTACACTAAGTTCTAGCAATAGCAAACATACCACCACTCTGTACACTTAGTTCTAGTGATAGCAAACATACCACCACTCTGTGAACTACGTTCTAGCGATAGCAAACATACCACCACTCTGTACACCAAGATCTAGTGGCAGCAAACATACCACCTCTCTGTACACCAAGATCTAGCAGCAGCAAACATACCACCACTCTGTACACCAAGATCTAGCAGCAGCAAACATACCACCTCTCTGTGCACTAAGTTCTAGCGGTAGCAAACATACCACCTATCTGTGCACTAAGTTCTAGCGATAGCAAACATACCCCCCACTCTGTACACTAAGTACTAGCGATAGCAAACATACTACCACTCTGTACACCAAGATCTAGCGGCAGCAAACATACCACCTCTCTGTACACCAAGATCTAGCGGCAGCAAACATACCACCACTCTGTACACCAAGATCTAGCGGCAGCAAACATACCACCTCTCTGTACACCAAGATCTAACTAGCAAACATACCCCCTCTCTGTACACCAAGATCTAGCGGCAGCAAACATACCCCCTCTCTGTGCACTAAGTTCTAGCGATATCAAACATACCACCTCTCTGTACACCAAGATCTAGCGATAGCAAACATACCACATCTCTGTACACCAAGATCTAGCGGCAGCAATCATACCACCACTCTGTTCACCAAGATCTAGCGATAGCAAACATACCACCACTCTGTACACTAAGTTCTAGCAATAGCAAACATACCACCACTCTGTACACTTAGTTCTAGTGATAGCAAACATACCACCACTCTGTGCACTACGTTCTAGCGATAGCAAACATACCACCACTCTGTACACTAAGTTCTAGCGATAGCAAACATACCACCTCTCTGTGCACTAAGTTCTAGCGGTAGCAAACATACCCCCTCTCTGTACACTAAGTTCTAGCGGTAGCAAACATACCCCCTCTCTGTGCACTAAGTTCTAGCGGTAGCAAACATACCACCTCTCTGTACACAAAGTTGTAGCGGTAGCAAACATACCACCTCTCTGTACACTGAGTTGTAGCGGTAGCAAACATACCCCCTCTCTGTACACTAAGTTCTAGCGATAGCAAACATACCACCTCTCTGTACGCAAAGTTGTAGCGGTAGCAAACATACCACCTCTCTGTACACTGAGTTGTAGCGGTAGCAAACATACCACCTCTCTGTACACTAAGTTGTAACGGTAGCAAACATACCACCTCTCTATACACTGAGTTGTAGCGGTAGCAAACATACCACCTCTCTGTACACTAAGTTGTAACGGTAGCAAACATACCACCTCTCTATACACTGAGTTGTAGCGGTAGCAAACATACCACCTCTCTGTACACTAAGTTGTAGCGGTAGCAAACATACCACCTCTCTGTACACTGAGTTGTAGCGGTAGCAAACATACCACCTCTCTGTACACTAAGTTGTAGCCGTAGCAAACATACCACCTCTCTGTACACTAAGTTGTAGCGGTAGCAAATATACCACCTCTCTTTACACAAAGTTGTAGCGGTAGCAAACATACCACCTCTCTGTACACTGAGTTGTAGCGGTAGCAAACATACCACCTCTCTGTACACTAAGTTGTAACGGTAGCAAACATACCACCTCTCTATACACTGAGTTGTAGCGGTAGCAAACATACCACCTCTCTGTACACTAAGTTGTAGCGGTAGCAAACATACCACCTCTCTGTACACTGAGTTGTAGCGGTAGCAAACATACCACCTCTCTGTACACTAAGTTGTAGCGGTAGCAAACATACCACCTCTCTGTACACTAAGTTGTAGCGGTAGCAAATATACCACCACTCTGTACACTAAGTTCTAGCGATAGCAAACATACCACCACTCTGTACACTAAGTTCTAGCGGTAGAAAACATACCACCTCTCTGTGCGCCAAGTTCTAGTGGTAGCAAATATACCACCACTCTATATAACATCACCTCTTACACAAAGATGTAGGCGATAGCGAGCACACCATGACTAATGTGAAAGTTAACATACGCCCATTCACCACACTAAGATCTAGGCAGTGACAAAAATAACAACACCTCCTACACAAACATCTAGGTGGTAGCAACCATACCACCATGCTCTACACTAAGATCTAGGTGTTAGCAAACATTCCACCACTCTTCAAACTATGATATATGCAGTAGCAGTTATAGTACCAAGTTCTAGACTTAGATGTAGGCCGAAACAAACATACCACCACTCTCTATACTTAGATGTAGGCGATAGAAAACATACCACAATTAGATCAAAATGGTAGCAAACATACCAACATTTCTCTACACTTGGTTCTAAGCAGTTGCAAACATACTACCATGTTCTACATTAAGATCTAGGTGTAAGCAAACATACCACAATACCCTACACTAAGATCTAGGTGGTAGCGAACATACCACCACACCCTACACTAAGATCTGTGGTAGCAAACATACCACCACACCCCACACTAAGATCTAGGTGGTATCAAACATACCACCACATACTACACTAAGATCTAGGTGGTAGCCAACATACCAATACACCCTACACTAAGATCTGTGGTAGCAAACATACCACCACACCCTACACTAAGATCTAGGTGGTAGTCAACATACCACCACACCCTACACTAAGATCTAGGTGGTAGCAAACATACCACCACACCCTACACTAAGATCTAGGTGGTAGCAAACATACCACCACACACTACACTAAGATCTAGGTGGTAGTCAACATACCACCACACCCTACACTAAGATCTAGGTGGTAGCAAACATACCACCACACTCTACATTAAGATCTAGGTGGTAGCGAACATACCACCACCAATAAAAGTATTCTATACCTATGAGTACCTGGTGCATGGTTTACCTAACTTACAGACAGAAAATATGCCAAAACAGGCTTAGAATGGTCTGGAATTGTGCATCAAGATGGAACAATTTTCACTGGTTGACACTGTCGATCCTGAGACAGTTATATCAAGGAAAGCCTAAAAGCACCAGGCCTGTTACTTGTAGATATTAAGGACAGAGGTAGAAGAGATCCATACTTAGAAAATATACTCATGAGTATTGGAGATACATGTAGTGGCCCATGGTGATGATGAGAGAAATAATAAGAAGTGCATGTTTTGAAAGTTTATTTAAAAGTGTTGAAAAATGTTATGTTGAATATAAAACATATTTAAGAGAAATATAGGTGGCAGGTCTTTTTATAGCAAGTTACAATGAGTAGATGTATCAAAATACAAATATTCAACTAAATGCTAAATTGCACAATGTTGGTTAACGCTTTTGGGACTGTTGTCACTTGAAGTAGATAAAGTGGTATGAAGCTGTGAACAACTGAGATGATACTCAGGCTCAGTTACAGTGTCAAGACACAGTCAGGGAGCTATGCTTATCAGCTGAGTGTAATGTAAGCAGTCAATCATTGCCACTTTATACAACTTTAGTACGTCAGTCTCTCACAGCTGAGACTACTGGGCTCCAGGGTCGGTACTGCCACTAAATGACTCAAAAACTAATAAATTTTTACAAATACATAATACAAAATACAATAATTGAAACTTGACATTATTTATCAATTTATAAAAAAAAGTGGAAGTTGGTTTAGTTAATACAGAAAAAACAAGCTATCTACAAAAGGAATGTGTAAAATGTAAGAATATTAAAGGTGGTATCTAACAGTTTGGTCAATTCCGTTTCTCTCTCCAAGCACCAAACAGATCATCGTTACCTGAAAAGATTCCATGAAATGATTGTTATGTCTTACATTAATGTGCATAACACCCCATTAGTCACAAACATGTATTTCCTAATTTTAAACTTACAACATATCATCAAGTACTTGGCTCTGAATTGATGTCTATTTTTAGCAGAAATGCAAATCAGTGTATTATTAATTCAATCAATATTTACAGATTAAAAAAAAGGAATATTTATAGTGATTTATTTCATGATTTTACTTCTTAACAATTGAGGTGTTGCTCAAAAATTGTCTTTTCGTAGACTAAAGTACAAGTTAATGCAGATATTTTGCCTAATCCACAAAAACAGTGGGAATATATTGTTACATGCATTTGATACAGGCAAACTGTCTGGTGCAACCTTTTATCCAAGTACTTACATGTATAATATAAACAAAAAATATTTTTTAAAAGTCTTAACACTTTTGGCTGGTAAAGTTGACTTTCATGGTAACAATTTCACAAAATGTACTTTTTTTCTAGAAGAGCTAAATTCATATATGAAGATATCAATCTAGAAAAAATACAAAATATAAACACTTTGGAACCAAATCATTTCATGGAACGAGTGGTTTGATATCTATTAATTATATTAAAAAACAACACCATAAGAGATATTTTTCTTTTTAAACAGATTTCTCTTACACCAAAACACTGCAGTTTCATTTTTAATTTGATTTGAAGATAGTATGATTGATAGATAGATAGCACCTCTAACATGACACACAAGTAAACCAGGAAGTAAATATTTAAACATGACAAGCAAAGTTATTACATTATAAAAACAGCATTTAATTATCTATTTGTATATACACAAAAAATATTTGCAATTATGAGTACTTTACACTTGTCTAGATATCTAAACACAAGCAAAGAATGCAAATAAATGCTCAAATCAATAAATGTTGTCAATAACAGTTACTTAAAAAAATGTTATGAACTGTAAAATGGTATTAAAATAAGGTAAGCTAAAACATATAAGCCTCTGAATTTGCAGAAGATGCCCGTAACAACACAATAGGCACACTAAATCATACAAAAAAAGTAACTTAAAATCATTTTTCCTTACATACAAGCATATATCCCCAAATCAACAGATGACCTTGTTCATTTTTAATTCTTTACTCAATGTAAAATTCCTGTATTTGTCATTTAAGTTATCTTGATGAGAATTTGCCAATATCTAAAGCAAAGTGATAAAAAAGGCACTTAAAAACTCAGATCTCCTAGTTGAATTAAATTGTTCTTATGAAAAATTACCACAAACAAATTAGGCGCAATTAAGTACAGAAAGCCTTTCCATTATCATTTGGTTTTATTAACACTTACCATGTGCACAATAGAATGACTCATTTGTGAAGAAATTCAATTGAAAATAAAAGTTTATCTTCATAAGAATTTTCAAAGATAAATAATAATGAATGGCAATAACTACTGATCAAACGAGGCCATCTGCATTACCTTTCTTTCATGCATAATTACATACTAATGACATCAAGCATCAAGCATAAAGACTTTCCAAGGCATAACATTGAACAAACATATGCTAAGAACAAAGCAATACCTTTAACTAGAGTAAATGAAACTTAGTTATCCACCTTTTTGCACAACTACACACTGATATCAATTATCCATGCACATATGTGAAAAGCAAATGAATCTTGAAGAAGGTAATTTGCACAAGAAACTGCTAACTGGCAGATGGGCAGCAGGTGCATGCCATAATAAAACCCTTCGTCTAAATAACAGTTACCTGACATTTAAAAAATATCCATTAATCTGTTGATGACTACAGCAGTTTTTGTAAGTTTCAGATAATTTTCAAAATTACGTTGTCAATAAAAATAATATTTACATCAAAAACAGTTACTCAAATACAGGTAGGAAGTCTGCATATTTCTGGGTAATGACTAGAATGGTACCATCTTCCAGCACCTGAATCACTTGAGGTTTTTTGCCAAACCAGCCGGTTTTGAGCATGTGCAGCTGTTTGGCTCGGTGGGTCAGGTTGCTATCCAGCTTCCAGCACATATCTTCAACACACCTTGCATTTTCCATGGCTTCTTCAGCTTTTCCTATAGGCTTAGATCTCAAGCTGGTTGTACTGGTCACACAATCAGTGGAGTCTCTACCATCTACACTCTTTACTTGGACAGAAGAGCTGCACTCATTTTGCTTCAGTAGCATAGTAGATTTAGTTGCAATATCAACTTCTGTTGGTTTTGTTTTCTGCCTCCTTACATCAGACTCACTTGCATTGACAAAGTTATACTGATAAACAGCCTCAGTTGACATGACCGGTTTCAAGGAAGAGATATCTTCCAGGTTGTTGGCACACGGATCTGAGGCTAAGAGTTCAGATATATTGGAGAAATATTGGGGGTAATTGCTAAACTCAGGTTTTATTAGGCAGAATTTGACTTCATGCAATGTATCATGTATCTGACTGTTTGTGTAACCAATATGATTGAGGTACTTGATTAGACCCGTTGTGAGACCTTGCTTCTTGGAGCTCACAACATTCTCCAGATGTACAGAATCTGCCATGTGGATTTTAAGCAGGTGGTTCTTCAGAGTATTCAGGAGGGCAAATTGGTTGAAGCACAGCTGGCAGATAAACTCCTTAGATTGTCTGTGGGTTGCTGAGTGACGTTTCAATGATGGTCCCGAGCGAAACTTTTTCTCACAAACTTTACATTCGTATGGCATTTCACCAGTATGGGTGCGCTCATGCACGACCATCTTCCCACATTCAACACTAGAATAATCACAGTACTGGCATTTGTATGGCTTTTCATGTGTATGCTTATAACGGATGTGTCGCATCAGTGAACCCTTCATCTTGAAGTTCATGCCACACTGCTGACAGGGAAACTTGCCTGGAGTCTGATGATGAAGCATGTGCCGCTCTACGGTCTGCCTGTCATCCAGAATGGTGGAGCACTGGTCACATTTGAACAATGGTTTGTAGCTGTGTTTGTTCACTTTATGTAAGAGGAGCAGATGCTTCTTGGCGAATGCTTCTCCACAGGTCTGGCAAATGGCCTCCTTCTTACCCCCACTGGCTAATTTAACAGGGTACATGGTCACTCTGGAAGCAGAAAAGTTAAAATTAAAAAAAAAAATGATGTAAAAATAGGCTCTTCCAACAACTGTCTACCCATCTAACTCTGATAGAAAACAGCTTGACCTATGAGCAGTGCCTGCCATAGGCCCAAAATGTACTGGAGATGTACTGGCATAGTATGGGAGAATTACTGGCTTTTAGTGTGCCCCAGCTCAGCAAGGAGTTTTGGGCTTCCCATCCTTAATAACAATGTTGTTGTTTTTTCAGCTATATTTACATAAAAATCTTTAATCCTTTAATCAAGACAATCAGCTATATACAAGAGGTTGACATGCATTTGCATCAGTTCAGTGGTTATATGGGGCGAGTTGTCTAATATCAGTAAAATTGTACATGATGGCAGTTGATTTTTGTGGTGTTGTCCCATCTCCGATAGAGAATATAAAGAATCCAAAAATGCTCACACTCATGAGCTTGAAGGAAAACAACGATTAAGTCGAAAACATGAATCCGGAATTAAAAAGAAACATCACAACTCTATTTTTATCGTCCAGTTGAAAATTGGCTCAAACAACTAGATAACAAATAACAATTAATACTCCAATTTCCGTATCTACCTTATGCATAACACCCGCTGCTCCGGTTTTTTTTTTATTGCGATCTTGCACCCATGTGGCAGCCCGCGTTTAGAAAAAAACACACACAAAAACAATTTATTGCAGTACCTTTTTTTTGCAGTTTCGCTTTGTAAGTAGATGCATACACTAAATCATAATAATTGCGTAACAAAACCTTAGGTCTAATTACATCCATTTTCATGTTCAATTGGTATTTATATAGTCATAAATGCATGTCAATTTAGTCATCATATAATCATATAAATTTGTAAGGAAAATCGAAGGAGCAGAACTATGGATAAAAGTTGAATATATTTAGTGGTTTTAGACCGCTGTTGTTTTTTTTTTTTTATCTAATTCAC
This sequence comes from Sinonovacula constricta, assembly GCA_007844125.1. Lineage (NCBI taxonomy): Eukaryota > Metazoa > Mollusca > Bivalvia > Cardiida > Solecurtidae > Sinonovacula > Sinonovacula constricta. The sequence goes on from CM017566.1 coordinate 36,250,750, forward strand.
GGCACCAAAAAATAACAAAGGATACTGTTACGGTAAAATCGAGCAGGATTGTGTATTGGCATTTTATTATTTGCATACATGTATAAAGCAAAGTGTTTCTGCATAAAGGGTATTGCACTAAAATAGCACTGCGTATATATAGATAGTTTCCATGTGATGTCATCGACACTGATAAGACAGTTTAAGGCAGCCATCTTTGTGGGTAGAAGCTAATGCAGGCCGAAATCGGGAAATATGTGCTGTATTAAACTCACCACTGTGTTTTTTATTTTTCAGTCTATTTTACTGAATTTTATATTAAATTAAACAGCTTTTACAAAGTATTTTAAATATAAAAACTATATTTTGATAGTTAAAAGGTTAAAGAAATACAACCGAAAAAGATACACTGTTCATTTTGTTTTAAGTATGAGCCAATAGTTTTATTTATTTCTGTGTATTTATTCTGTATGCATTTATAAATTGTAAAAATATTATATTCTAAAAATATGAATTTCAAGAGCTTTCCAGCGGTGTATAGCTTTTAATTATCAACCCACAAATAAGATAATTACAAGAAAATAAAATGTACCCTTCTATATAATTCATATGAAAATCCCTTGAAGTTACCATCAAAGATGGCTGCCAAGATAAGAGATATTCATTGATGTGGAAACTATATATTATTTTAGAACAATAAGCTGTCTCTGGTTATATGTACACTTTTTTTTTAAACTTTGTGTTGTATGTCTGTGGGTCAACAGCAGCAAGTCACAGAGATATATGACAGATACTTTTTATTTATTCACTCTTTCGATTTTAAACATTTTTTTTTACAATCTGAAATATACAATGGCAATAATAATTATATATTCACTATTGTCCTTATAACTTTTATAACTATCATGAATGTAACATTACTAATTCTTAAGTGCATAATAAGTAGTTCTATATGATTTACTTATCATCAAGTCAATTATATGATGATGTTTCCATTTTACAACACATATTGTTACAAAATAAATATAAAATGACATACTATATACAACATATATGTTCAGTTGATATAAGAGATAGGTTCAATCTGTATTAAAGCTTACCAGTTTGTGCAACTGACTGTCTCTGAATCTCCACCAAGTCAATCACACTGTGACATGTGGTTATCTGCAACCATTATAACATGTGTGAAATAGATTTAAAATGTATTTGTTATTAACCAAATACCAATAAAGTTATAAAGATGGAGAGAGATCTGGAATAGATAAGAAGAAAGAATCTCACATATTTCTAACTTCATGTATTTAAAATATCAACTTATTTCACCACCACAAATTTATGCATTAATATTTAATTACTTAACAATATAAACAAATATTATAAAGAATTAATAAACAGAAATATCCACTTTCATTTCTTTTCTTTGTCTAAATTTTCCACCTTTTTTACCATATAGTGAAATTTGAAGACATTTATCCTCTACAATGTCTACAAGTCAAGTGATTCGAATTACACACAAGGGAGGTAATCCATTTGAAAGGAAATACTTATAGTAGTGTTTGACTTATCTCCCATTGACTAACGTTGTAAAACATAAATCTAGTTATATTTTTAATATTACAAAAAACAACAAAATACACACATTAAAGGCGGCACGTCAGCAGGCAAGCTTTCTGAAGCACTGTCTAATGTCTATGGGAAGTGAGAATCATCCTCATCCCCACTTGAATTTTCCAATTATTTCATTTGTAATTGGGAGGGGTTTATGCCTGGTTTTGATGTGTCTGTAGATAATTTTCTGATTTACAATCAAACTTTGGTTATTCAAACTCAGGGCGTTCGAAGCCAAGGCATGATTCGAAGTAGGTGGTCGGTCCCGATTTTCCTCCTATATAGTTTAATATACTTCAAAAGGGCGGACTCCTTGTCAGAACATTTTGTAAGTGGGTGCAGTTTGGATTATTCCAACTCACGCATTGTTCGAGGTAAATCAACTGTCTCGACGACCTTGAATAATCGAGATTTGACTGTACTTGCATGAGAAAATCTCACCAACTATTTCATCTAATTGTACAGGTAAAGATGACCTGATAATTACTAAAATAATTGATTTGCTTTAAACACATTAACCATAAATACGGCTTCCTAAAGCAAAACCTTAAGAGCATTTCATCGACAATTGAAACTAATAGAAAGAAGAATTGTGTGAACTGATGATTAGTTAAATTGTTTAGTTCGCATACTCACACTGATCTCTCAAAATGCCGATTTCCTGAGCAAAACAGTTTGATCAATTAACCTACATGAAGGTGTAAGTATGACAATTAAGTTTAAAAGTTTATTGTTATTTCCCCCAGTTTAAACATACACCTCTTAAAATATACACAGGGAAAAAAACAAATAAGAAATAAAATTGTATTAAATTATAGCGAATCAAATGACATAGCATGTTACACAAAGCATAAACATTACACACAGCACAAGGTATCTGTCACCGTTCACTTGAATCTAATATACATGAGAGTATCAAAAACATTGCCGGCCTGGATTCAATCGGGGGCCGTGGTCTCTAGACTGACCAGACATACAATTTTTCTACTCTATATTTCTTTTGAAAAGGCCTGGCTTGGACAAACAGTTTTTGTAGACCATGAAGCGATAATCACCGCATCTAAGCCTGTAATGTACTTAGTCGCCTGAGCAGATTACGCCACTTGGGCCACCGGCTGCTAACCAGACCCTTGTGTTCAGTAACCTGCCCCTGCAGCGTCAACCAGTCATGGAATTACGATTATATTTGCTTGAATGTTTGCAAGAGAGCTATACCATTACCATTTTAAATGACTGGTATGTCGCTTCCTGTAAGTTGCGCCACCAGGTCCAGTAAATCCCCCATTGTGTTTTTTTTATTAATTATTTCTTAAATGATTATCATTCATGTGATTAACAAATTGATCAAGATAATTTTTATTTGGTCTTCTGTTACATCATTCAAAGATAATTTTTAAATCAAACCTGAGAAAGTAGATTCAAGAATGCAGTGATGGTCATTTTAAAGACAGCAAATACTCTGATCGTTTTGTATAAATGTATTTTGTCATTTGCATAATTATAGTAACACCTGACAATAGTAATTACAACAATAGACAAAACAGATAAAATATTGGTCAATAATCCAAAAAGTAAGAATATGGTACAAGGTTACATCAATAGCTAGCTAGGCACAAATTAATCAGGCATAGGCAAACAGTGTAGATCTTATTCAACTGGGAGCAATCTTAGCAGGATCTGGACTATTTGCTGTAGAAACAATACCAATGTGTGTCAGCAATGTAGCAAGCAATGTGTGTCTGCATATCAACTAGCAATGTTTGTCTGCAGAGTTGCTAGTAATGTGTCTGCAGAGTGGCAAGCATTGTATTTCTACACATCAACTAGCAATATGTGTCTACAGAGGTACAGAGTTGCAAGCAATGTGTGTCTGCACATCAACTAGTAATGCTTGTCTACAGAGTTTCTAGCAATGTGTGTCTGCACATCAACTAGTAATGCTTGTCTACAGAGTTTCTAGCAATGTGTGTCTGCACATCAACTAGTAATGCTTGTCTACAGAGTTTCTAGCAATGCTTGTCTACAGAGTTTCTAGCAATGTGTGTCTGCACATCAACTAGTAATGCTTGTCTACAGAGTTTCTAGCAATGTGTGTCTGCACATCAACAAGTAATGCTTGTCTACAGAGTTTCTAGCAATGCTTGTCTACAGAGTTTCTAGCAATGCTTGTCTACAGAGTTTCTAGCAATGTGTGTCTGCACATCAACTAGCAATGTGTGCCTGCAGAGTTTCTAGTAATATGTCTGCAGAGTAGCTAGCATTGTGTGTCTGCACATCAACTAGCAATGTGTGTCTACAGAGTTGCAAGCAATGTGTGTCTGCAGACAGAGTAGCTAGCAATGTGTGCCTGCAGAGTAGCTAGCAATTGCGTGTAGACAGACTTGCTAGCAATGTGTGTCTGCAGAGTTGCTAGTTATGTGTCTGCAGAGAAGCTAGCAATGTTTGTCTGCAGTGTTGCTAGCAATGTGTGTCTGCAGTGTTGCTAGTTATGTGTCTACAGAGTTGCTTGCTATGTGTCTGTATACAGAGTTGCTAGCAATGTGTGTCTGCAGAGTTGCTTGAAGTGTAGCTAGCAATGTGTGTCTGCAAAGTTGCTAGGTACATGTCTGAAGTGTAGCTAGCAATGTGTGTCTGCAGTGTTGCTAGTTATGTGTCTGCAGAGTTGCTAGTTATGTGTCTGCAGAGAAGCTAGCAATGTGTGTCTGCAGTGTAGCTAGCAATGTGTGTCTGCAGTGTTGCTAGTTATGTCTGCAGAGTTGCTAGTTATGTGTCTGCAGAGAAGCTAGCAATGTGTGTCTGCAGTGTTGCTAGCAATGTGTGTCTGCAGTGTTGCTAGCAATGTGTGTCTGCAGAGTTGCTAGTAATGTGTTTGCAGAGAAGCTAGCAATGTGTGTCTGCAGTGTTGCTAGCAATGTGTGTCTGCAGAGTTGCTAGTAATGTGTCTGCAGAGAAGCTAGCAATGTGTGTCTGCAGAGTTGCTAGTAATGTGTGTCTGCAGTGTTGCTAGTAATGTGTCTGCAGAGAAGCTAGCAATGTGTGTCTGCAGAGTTGCTAGTAATGTGTCTGCAGAGAAGCTAGCAATGTGTGTCTGCAGAGAAGCTAGCAATGTGTGTCTGCAGAGTTGCTAGTAATGTGTCTGCAGAGAAGCTAGCAATGTGTGTCTGCAGAGTTGCTAGTAATGTGTTTGCAGAGAAGCTAGCAATGTGTGTCTGCAGTGTTGCTAGCAATGTGTGTCTGCAGAGTTGCTAGTAATGTGTCTGCAGAGAAGCTAGCAATGTGTGTAGGTTTTCTGAAGCAGAAGAATGTTGATGTGTTATCAACAAAACCTAAGACAATATTCAGGTTAATGTTACAGAAGGCCTTCATGCAACTACGGTATGTATGGACTTCAGCTGCAACAATTTTGTTAAAGCTCATATTCTCCCAACTATTAAAAAACTTACGGTAGTTGAAAAATTGACCCGAATAATTCTTTTGATATAATTTTAAAATCATAAAACTTATTGCTATATGCTAAGAGAGAAGAAATAAAATATTGCAATCTTAAACACTGCTGAAGTTCTTCATAAGCTGCTTTATTCCGGCATTATGTGTTTCTTCTGAATAATCTATGAATACAGAATTCTGAATGAAATGAATGCAACAAAACCATCTCTAAGTCCTGATCATCTTTAAGTCAGGAAAACAAATCTCTTTGACAGCACAATGACTCAAAAAAAATATTCCTAACAACATATAACTAGCATCAGTATATGTTATTAATTTTTAATAACAGACTTCATACTTATAAAATCATTTACAAGCCATCTGAAACAATTTGTTATCAAATTGTCCTCTTTGTAGTTAAGAACTATTTTAAGATGGTATAAAAAGATTTCAAAGTAAGAACTGCTGTCTATGCTGACATCTGGTACAAAAGGTTTAAAGTTCTTTTTTCTCTTTATTAAGTTTATTTGTTTAAAGTACATTCACCATGTAACTATTGGTATGAACATGGCCATCATGCAATATTTAAGGTATAGATCTTGATAAAAACTTATAGTTGATAAATTTGATGTTCACATGGAAAATTTTCAAAAGAGTACAATTAGTTTACAAATAGTTAAAATGGCAGACATACCTTCAATAAATCTATGCAAGCTATTCAAAAGGTGTACAAGAAGGCACTGTTTCCAAAATATGGCAATACAAAGACACGAGAAAAATTATCTTCAGCATGGACAAAGTATAGGTACAGTGACAATGCACAAATTATTAAAGCATGGAGTAAAAACAACTAAAAATGGTTTAGAAAAGTACATGGCTACAACAGGCATTCAAAAGACATCGTTAACAAAAACTCTGAGGGTAAAGGAGAAAACTTAACCAAAGACGGAAACATCAAACAGTCTGAAGCCAAATCTATTATTGGCATTCCCCATGTACGACTTATAGACAAGTTTGGAAACTGTGAGGGCAAAATGTTAGCAAGCTGGTTAATAAATGATGTGTAAGTACTCAATGGGTAGAAACATTTGAAAACATAAGCACATACCTGTTATTTACATGTAGAGTTGTCACATAAAACTAATGTTGAAGTTTTTATGATTAACTGTATGTACAGTAACTGAATTGTGTTAATAACTCATGGTTTTAGCATCAATTAGGAAAATTAAAAAAGATATACATCACAAAAACAACAATACAATTGATTAGATAAAGCATTATGAAGTTAGTTTAGAAGGAATTAAATCTTTTGTAACACAGTAAATGTTGGAAATTACAGCTGAATTGTTGTATGAAACCTTTCATATTATATAAAGACATGATTTAATTGTATGTGAAGCCCAGTGCCAACTACAAACACCATCATCATGTTCCCTCAACATCACATGGAACAGTTAATTCAATCCCATTAACATATCTTAATTAAGGACTAAAATGATTTCTTAACCATCTGAACATAAAACGGAATTTGTTTAACATAACGACAACATCAACAAGTAACAAATAATAACTAAATTCAATATTGCACAGTAAAAACAAGAGTAAAGTGTATTGGTCCCTTCATAACAATGTGTGTAGACATTATTTAAACCTTAACAAGAAGGCCCCCATTCACACAATAAAGACATTGATATAAACCTAGACAGGGACATGCAAGGTCCAATCAACATGTATTTACTTGTGTGTTCTGGTTAGTTGAAAAAATAAAATAAAAAGGCCTCGTTTAAGCTGAAGCTAAAAAACTGTTTTCAATGCTACATATTTCATTTCATTATTTTTTATCATATCAGTAATTTTTTTTTGAAAACATTTTTCCTATTGGGTCAACATCCACTACTTGTGGGTGTCTGAATAGGCTTTTAGCCTACTTAGCAAGAAATGATCAATCCAATGCCAACAACACAGAAACAGTAATTTAAAACAGCCAGCTCCTTATCAGCAGGTTCTACTCTATTTGCTGCCAAATCTCATCCCTTCTGTCAGGAAATTTAAACATCAACCAGATTGTGTCGTAGGCACATTAAATAAAAATTAAACAAACAAGACTTTAAAATAAAATGTTAACATTAACCTGACCTTTATATAAAATAAGACTTAAAACATTCTCTTAACGTATAGTAAAACATAAACAAACAAGACTTGAGAATAAAATAAGACTTTAACATTAAACATGACCTTAAAATAAAATAAGATATAAACATGACCCTAACATAAAATAATGTTGTAACACAGACAACACCTTGACATGAGCAACTAGCGAACACTTGGTTTCATATTATTCAGAAATTGTGTGTGTTCTTTCTAGGCCAAATACATAAGGCAAAAGACAATAAAGGCATAGAAAATTTGTTTTAGACTTTTTTGTGGAATAAACATATGAACTTAAATCCAAACTATAATCTCAGTCAATAATCAGGAGATGGTGTGGTGCAAACCAACTTCAAGAATTAGAATGCTCAATGTATGTCACTATATTAACGTTCAAAACTTGCAGAATCGTAAGCAGCAGCCAGGGTTTACCATTGTGCTATACACAACAAATACAAAACTCACAGTTTAGGGCAATGTGCTGTTAATAGTCTTGCCCAAAGACAAATATCTTCAATATAATCTAAGCTTGAAACATGCTATCTCAGATCCAGTCCAGTATTCTTGCTACTTTACCATGGAAATTCTTTTACATCATATGCATATAATAAGAAATGAAAGTATTGTAGCATATAATAAGAAATACAAGTATTGTTTAAGAATAGAATTTTAGTAATAAGCACTGAACAAGAAAAAGTTTTGCTATTTTATTTTTTGTAAAATCGCACCGACACAATTACAGTCATATTGGCAACGTCTACCTAATTACTGGTGGAGGAAGATGAACAAGAAAAAGGTTCTAATTTAATGTGAACAAGATTTGTTAGTGCCAAAACAATGAGAATTTCTATAAAAAAAACCCACAAAATTTAGACATTTGGTCAGCTCTGTATGTACATTGGCAGAGAATTTTACAACTATGATGTTTGGGATTGTCAAAAAAAAGCATACCTGAAGAAAACATCAACATATGATATGTACTTTATATGCTGCAAAAATATAGATGGTGATCTTGTGATCAAAGTATAAAAATTGTGAAAGGTTTTGTCAATCTACATGGGCAATAACTTGGGCATATTGGTAAATAACCTTTACCACTGCAAAGCATAAATTGTTTGAGATATTGCAAATAGTTTAAATCAACATCAGCCTGTTCCTGACAGGACATGGACTAGTTTTAGCTAGTCTTTACAAATATGTCATGTACCATTGCTTATATACGTAGCAATGTGTAAACGTTTGTACTGGTTAGGAGTTAAAGTAAAAAGGTCAAGGTTAGACCTCCAGATAGGGAGGGTAGGTTTTGTGTAGCAGAAGGCTTGTGGCAGCTCTCCAGGCCTTGATTGTTAAGTTGTCTTACCTCACAGGGACATACTCATGGTTATTTTAGAGACAAATTGTATTCTAGCTATATGGAAAGATGGAAGACCCCAGACAATATTCTGTGCAGAACCACCATTGCACAACAGATCATCTGGAACTTTTCTGATTGTGACTTGTGAACCCATGAGGTGACATGGGTGTGGAAACACAGAGTCTAAAAGGTTACAAGTCAACAACTCTTTTCAGTTAGCCAGAACTTGTCTGAATTCAAAGTCAAATATTAACTGTTCTACAATGATCAATTTGCTAACTGTGGATAATCATTACAGAAACCATCTGGATACAATTCTACTGAGTAACAGCAGCTGCAATTTCAGACTGATATTCAGGAGATAAAATGGGTTAATCATTAGAAACGGTCCCCAGATACATAGTCAAGGTTACCATTATATCCATAACAAATAAGATGTGTGTGTGTGTGTGTGTGTGTGCGTGCGTGCGTGTGTGTGTGGTGGGTGGGGGTGTGTGTGTGTGTGGTGGGTGGGGGTGTAATGTAAGGTAACCATTATATCCATAACAAAAGAAAACAAAACAACAATTGCAACTTACCACAAAAGTACTCCAATTTATAAAAGTTGATGATGAAGATATGTTACAAAATGGCATCATTTATTTTACATTTATAACATCATGGGATATTGTACATATGAAATAACAAGCTATTTAATATGAGCTCATTACCATATTATTAAACAAAATTGCAATTGATAAAAAGATAAAACCTCCTCTACAGAAAATACAATAAATTCTTTTGAATAGGAGATATAATTAAGATGCTTGATGAATGATAAAAAACAAGGATAAAATAATTGATTTGCTTAAAAAAAGGAACAATCTTATAATATAATTGTCACCTCAGTCGTTGATACTACTAGACTATGTTAACATTTTACAAACATAAAGAAATAACACATATTTAATATCGAAAGAAACAGATATACATGTAGTGTAGAATAAAGGAATGCTAGTAGATAAACATAATATCAGCACTTTTTTTAATGAAAAAATGATTTATATTCAAAATAAGAACATCATCCTACATATACATACTTAACCTTTAAAACATGATCTATTTCATTAACATGGTAGACATCTAATGAAGGGTATATTGTATACATTCACAAAACATATTATTTATAGGATCATGATTCATGTTATTATTAGTGTATATCACTTGCAAGTTTTAAGAATTGTCTGCACATGTAAAATTACATGCCACTGTTTCATGTCAGAATTTTTGGCAGACTTCTTGGCAATCTCAAATCTTTATAACTTGAAAGAGTTTATTTAACCACCAGTGTGTTATGTACACATACATGGTTTTCATTCTGGAAGAATATCTTATTTTCTCCCTCAAACAGTTCCTTAGAGAGAACTCCCAAATGTGAAAGAAGGTCATCTTCAAGCATCTGATTTGTATAAATGTTATAAAGAGTTGTATAAATATTTAACTTTACCAACAAGACACTGGCACTAAAGGTGTTTTGTTTCTTTACTTTAGCACCATCCCTACTGTGCGATCTGATCTTGATCTGACATGTGTTACATTTACAATGTCGTCAGATTCAAAGTCAAACGTTATATTCTGAGCTGGACCATCATATGAGAAACTCAGAACCTGATGATCTCATGGCACAACTGGACCAATTACAGTGGTTGCAACTATCTGGACTCCTGGGCTGACAGCAGACGATATTTCATGCGCAGATTACGAGTTCGGACATGGGAGTTGACAATCTCAACGGTATGGTCTTTAGGAAACCAACCCCTTTCGCCATCCCGTAGTCTCTCACCTTCATACATGCCTAAAATACAACAATGGTTATCATCACTGTTGAGTAGGAACAAAAATAAGCAAATTAAATTACAGGCATAGCTCGGATTTAATGAAGCAATGTATCAATGACTTCCAAACACAATATTGTGGGTATGCTTTAAAATTGTCCATGTTTACTGTTTCAAATGGATGCCAATACTTAAAGGTTTGTGAGGTATATACAAGATAGACAACCATGAGTTTGTTCATCAATTCAACAATACTGACAACTTCCTGCTATTACTGGTCATAGAAGAGCCTAGACAAATGCCTGGGTAATAGCACCTATGCACCACAGGTCAGCTAGAAAACTTCACTGAAGAAAATTCTCATTCCAACCAGGAATTGAAACCATTGGGCAGTCCGATAACTCGGTTATTTCCCTTGATTTAAAAGGAAGGCTACTCGCCGCTGAGCCTCTGGGGACTAAGTAAAAAAAAGATGGCGAACAAGGACAAAGAAATCAACTTGTGAATACAACTAAGAATTGGACCATTTCAAGCTAACAGATTTGAAAAAGTACCTGGCAAATCGTCGTTTGATGGATCCAGAAGGAAATATTGGCTAATCAAGCTCACAAGGTAGATATTACTGGCAATTATGAATTGAAAAGGAGATAACTCGAGAAGAAATAGTAACACTTTGCCCTCCCTTAACTGGTAACAGGTCGCCCTTGATCAGTAACAGTTCGCCCTTGATCGGTAACATGTCGCCATCGGTTATAAGTGTATACGTCAAGCAAAAATGTATACTTGTTAACTTATTTATAATCATTTCGACACCATTCACATCAATTTGTATTTGTTTTCATCGGCTTCACATGCATTATGAGTACTTCGGATATAAGTGTACCAGTTCCAAGCATTAAATGAAGGGGGAAATGATGTCAAGTAACGTATATACTTGATTTAATTTGTTAAATAGTGTATAATATATATTATATTTTATAAGATATGCATACAAACACAACAAGTTGGTTGCCGTCTTAGTTGACTCCTTCATACTGCATTGTGATAAAGCTAGCATACGTGCGAGATTGAATCACACACTGACCAGTCTATTAATTGCAAGCACTTATATTGGTCTATGATGGCAAACATCAGTTAAGATCACAGTCACTAATTATCAATCAAGATTAGTGCTAACACTATCATCACAATAATGACTGTAGGCAAACATCCATTAACAATCACTTACTGACCAATTTATTAATTTAATTTTTATATACATCTATGTTGGTAAACATTAATTAAGATCACACTGACTAATTATCAATCAAGATTAGTGCGAATGCTATCATTACAATAAAGACTGTAGGCAAACATCAATTAATGTTCACGCTTTTATGTGCAATTATAAGATAACTGCATACTCCTGTCATCTTGAGTGTGACAACCTTATTAAAGTATTGGCAACAAAATATGTATGCAACTACGGTAAGTAACATTAAAATCCTTGCAACAGCGGAATTTAATTTAAATATAAAATAAACCACGTACACAGTACAATAATTATATTTTAGGACGTAACATTGCATTTAAATCAAGGAACAGTGACAGTTTGTATATTGTACTGGGAGGATCAGATTGTTTTCTTTGGTTAAAACAATTTTAAAATATGAAAAAAATATAGTAATTTATGATGCTAATAATAAAATGTTAATAATAATAAAGAATAAGGAGACAAAAGAAGCATAAATTTAATGTGAATGGTGTCAAAATAATAAAAAATAAATTAACAAGTTTACATTTTTTTTTTACTTCATTTCTTAAGATTAAAGGGCGAAGGGTGGCACATACATTTATATCAGAAGTGCTCATAATGTATATGAAGACAAAGAAAACAATTACAACGTGAAGGTATAAAAATTTTTTAACAAATTTACTATTTTTTGTTTGATGTATACACTTATATCCAAAGGCGACATGTTATAAAGCAAGGGCGAGCTGTTACCGATCAAGGGCGAACTGTTACCAGTTAAGGGAGGGCGAAGTGTTATAATACCATCCAAATGCGTTGCAGTCATTCGTTTTGAGGAAATTGAAGCAATGAAACAGTTCTGTTTTTGACCACATTCCCGCTATAAACACCTTTACATATTCAGCAATATTTCAGCAATATCCATTCTGGTTTTGTATTTGTCTTTTTATTAACTTTCCATAACACTCGATGTTTGTGTTATACATGCTGATAAAACTTTTACTTATACCCTGGAAGTTTTAATCAGCGTGACTGCGCATGCGCATTCAGAGTGCACTCAAGGGCAGACAACTTAGTTATCAGACTGCCCAATGCTGTGAGGGCTGCAACATCTGGTTAGAGAAGGTTTATATAAAAGCATTTGTATGCAGCTAGAGCTATACAGCTAAATGCTTATATTTGAGTTTTAAATGATTTCCAAAATTTACACACATTCCGTTCTTTGTCATGCTGTAGATGGAAGTACGGTGAAAAACATGCAAGTCCAGAGCTCTAACCCAAGACCCTTTACTATGAAGTATTATGCTCAGCCAACCAAGCTTACGAGTGTCTGAGGATATTAAATGTTGAGCTCGAGTATGAGAATGTTCTGTCACATCTGATTGGTCAGATTTTAAAATTGTGTCTCAAGTTTTAAGTCTCATGTCTCAAGCCTAACTGAGAATGTACTTGGACTCAACCTAAAATACTTATAACCTGGACATCTAACGATCATTTCTAGAATATATAAACTTCAGATGCATACCATCTTCCACTTTCTTGAACACATTGACCACATCAGACTCCTCAAGGGAGAGCTCATCTGGCTCCTCTGCCACATACTTCTTGATACACTGCACCTGAGGGCAGTCTGAAATTATACAATTTAATTTGTTTCTATATGCAGGTCTCAATAACAAACATATGCTACCACTGGCTTTATAGTCTCATCAAAGCAACTTTGCATAATATGTTAATTCATTTGTACATTCAGAAAAGGAAGCTACCAGGTAAGGTTCTTCAATGTTTACTAGTCTCTAGGAGTTTACTCAGTTACCTCTGCATGTTGGTTATTAACAAATGTAGCAACCAAACGGCAAAAGCTTACAATTGTTATCCTTAATGACGATATGGCATCATATGCTAATGACCACCTACCCCATTCCTCATAGATCCTTTGGTCGTCAGTACACCTGACAGGAGTTACTGCCTCCTGCCATCGAGCTCGGTCACTCCTGGAAAGAGGTGGGGTAAACATTCATTCAATGATCAAGAGTGGTCTGATTACTGGTAGGATCTGCACTACCAGTACTTTCTGAACACTTTCAATTAACATATAATTTACATATGCATTTTATAAGTAAATCAGTATTTATTATTAGTTAATAACAAAGAGTCTTATGATTATTGTAATAAGGAACAAATAGTTAGTTAGATGAAATTCCATGGTTCAGCAATGCCATAGTGCTTGAATCCATAAATTCCAGTAAGTGGCACCTTTTCTTACAACATGTTCCTCTAGAAATATACTCACAGAGAGTTAGCTGAGCAGACAAACTCAACTTGTTGTTTCTGGTAGTTCTCCAGTATGACAAGGAGGAAGAGGAACTTGCAGCCACTGGGAACTCCCAAGGGCAGCAAACGTGCATTCCTCTCTGGGTTGTCTATCAGGTCTACATGCACAGCATTCCTCTGGCAGTGGTCTATCACAGAAAACTGGGACCTGGGGAAAAGAGCAAAAATATGAAATGTAGATAAACTAATGTCCATCAAACCAATGTATTACAGTGACCATGGGGTACTAGACCCGCCCATGGGGTACTAGACTAGACCTTGGGGTACTAGACCCGCCCATGGGGTACTAGACCAGACCTTGGGGTACTAGACCCATTACTTACTGGGATTCATTTCCCTAAAACCCCTGATGTTTAGCAGTAATTTGTAACATTTCAGGAGGGAGAGTCTGACAAAATAAAGTGCTATACAGTCCCCACTACCTGTAGTGTATTGAAACAATCATAATGATCACAAAGTACAGGTAATATTACATACTCTTATATTTATATATAAGATATATATATAAGTTTTAATGAGAACTTAAAATGATACTAAAACTGACTTTTGCTAAGACATGCAAGTTGTACTAAAACAATTATGGCAAAGTTAGTGACAGCTAGTTTTAGTTTTTGGAGGGAAACCAAAGACACACTTTTATTAGAACAACTGACAAACTGCTAGAACAGAAGACCTCCTCATGAAAGCGTATGCATAACTGGTACTTAATTCACCAGATGGCAGACTGAAATGGTAAGGCTGTACTGTGCTTAAGATAGAAATCATTAACACAAAGAAACACTATATTACCCCTTCTTTTTAGAGAGTAGAAGGATGTCGTTGAACAAGTGGAGGTGGATACTGGTCTTCCCTGGTTTGTTCTTGCCAAAGATACCCTTGCCTGCCTCACTGAGTATCCTGGTGACCTCCCCTTGTTTGACAAGGTATCGTGAGGATGAGATCAGAGGGATAGGTGGAACCTCCTGTAAGAAAAAAAAAAATATCAAAAAATGAAAATAACAGGTGGAATCCTATAACAACAAAAATCTATCTTGAACTTACAACTGCCTTGTACCTGGAGATAATGTGACTTACTGCTGTTTACCTGTATAAATTGCCCTAAAACAACAGATAGGAAAGGTTATTGACCAAGGATTCTAATACTATTCAACGACTCCTTGCAGCTTAAATCAGTCTTTGACAATCTTACATTGGGTTAATTTTTCCACCAGACAGTTACATTGAGATGTGCAAAATAGATCGAACAAGACTATGGAAATAAAATACTATTCAGGGTCCATAACTCTGTGTTAAATAGTCAGACTGGAACAGGCCAATGATATGCACATCTCCTTTTGTATTGATGGTTCCTATAAAGTTTCACTTAAATCCAGTTGTTGCCAAGAAATAGCTCGATAACAAATGTTACTTTGTACACATTCTGAATAACTAATCAAGGGTCATAACTCTGTGTTAGAATTCCCAAGTGGAACATGAGATTATGCGCATCATCGTTTGGTATTAAAAGTTTCCACAAACTTTCATTGAAATCAAGTCAGTAGTTGCAGAGTAATAGCGTGGGAAATGAAACTCTGACGGACAGAAGTATGTGCAATACCAAAACAATATCCTCCACCTGGTTCCTTTGGCGGGGGTAATGAAGTGTTTCACTAAGCATCATAAATAAAACATTTATTCAGACAGATAAATACCGAGTGATGTTATTTGCTGGGAGATAAATAATTTGCTTGTAAGGATAATGTTGTTAAAAAAGCTTGGCACAAATTGATTTGAGACACAAACAGCACAAATTACAGAAACAAACTATTAGAGACAGACACATACCCTGGAGAAAGTAATCTGTTGATTAATGAAGTACATCTGCTCTGTTTGCTGCATCTTCTTGGCTCCCTCATTACATTTCTTCACAAGCTGAAAACATATAATGATTATAAAACATTAAATAAATGTCCAATTTAATTGCAGAAAACTGCAATAACAAAGAACACAAAAATCACAGCATTGTGCCATATCTTCATGGTTTTCTTGTTACACCTCTACACCTCTTTAGAATAGTTAAGTCATTTATATCAAGGCCTTATTAAGACCCAATCTAAGGGCAGGAAAACATAATCTTTAAGTTAGTTGCATAATATGGATAACACTGAATAATTTCCTCCCTTAATACAGCACCCATTTTACATAATTTCATAAACACTCTGAACTCAATGAAGGTGCTGGTTACATTATCTGCTGAGGACATTGATTGCACTAGTTATATTACCTTGCTGAGTGCACTGATGGCACTGGTTACATTACCTTGAGTACACTGATGGCACAGGTTACATTACCTTGCTGAGTGCACTGATGGCACTGGTTACATTACCTTGCTGAGTGCACTGATGGCACTGGTTACATTACCTTGCTGAGAGCATTGATGGCACTGGTTACATTACCTTGCTGAGTGCACTGATGGCACTGGTTACATTACCTTGCTGAGAGCATTGATGGCACAGGTTACATTACCTTGCTGAGTGCACTGATGGCACTGGTTACATTACCTTGCTGAGTGCACTGATGGCACTGGTTACATTACCTTGCTGAGTGCACTGATGGCACTGGTTACATTACCTTGCTGAGTGCACTGATGGCACTGGTTACATTACCTTGCTGAGAGCATTGATGGCACAGGTTACATTACCTTGCTGAGTGCACTGATGGCACTGGTTACATTACCTTGAGTACACTGATGACACTGGTTACATTACCTTGCTGAGTGCATTGATGGCACAGGTTACATTACCTTGCTGAGTGCACTGATGGCACTGGTTACATTACCTTGCTGAGTGCACTGATGGCACTGGTTACATTACCTTGCTGAGTGCACTGATGGCACTGGTTACATTACCTTGCTGAGTGCACTGATGGCACTGGTTACATTACCTTGCTGAGTGCACTGATGGCACTGGTTACATTACCTTGCTGAGAGCATTGATGGCACAGGTTACATTACCTTGCTGAGTGCACTGATGGCACTGGTTACATTACCTTGAGTACACTGATGGCACTGGTTACATTACCTTGCTGAGTGCATTGATGGCATTGGTTACATTACCTTGCTAAGTGAACTAATGGCACTGGTTATATTAACTTGCTGAAGGCATTGATGGCACTGGTTACATTACCTTGCTGAGGGCACTGATGGCACTGGTTACATTACCTTGCTGAGAACAGTGATGGCAGTGTTTACATTACCTTGCTGAGTGTACTGATGGCACTGGTTACATTACCTTGCTGAGGGCATTGAAGGCACTGGTTATATTACCTTGCTGAGTGCATTGATGGCATTAGTTACACTACCTTGCTGAGGGCATTGAAGGCACTGGTTATATTACCTTGCTGAGTGCATTGATGGCATTAGTTACATTACCTTGCTGAGAGCACTGATGGCACTGGTTATATTACCTTGCTGAGAGCATTGATGGCACTGGTTATATTACCTTGCTGAGGGCACTGGTTACATTACCTTGCTGAGTGCATTGATGGCATTAGTTACATTACCTTGCTGAGAGCACTGATGGCACTGGTTACATTACCTTGCTGAGAGCATTGATGGCACTGGTTATATTACCTTGCTGAGTACATTGATGGCACTGGTAATATTACCTTGCTGAGTGCACTGATGGCACTGGTTATATTACCTTGCTGAGAGCACTGATGGCACTGGTTATATTACCTTGCTGAGTACATTGATGGCACTGGTTATATTACCTTGCTGAGTGCATTGATGGCACTGGTTATATTACCTTGCTGAGTGCATTGATGGCATTAGTTACATTACCTTGCTGAGAGCACTGATGGCACTGGTTACATTACCTTGCGGAGAGCATTGATGGCACTGGTTATATTACCCTGCTGAGGGCATTGATGGCATTGGTTATATTACCTTGCTGAGAGCACTGATGGCACTGGTTATATTACCTTGCTGAGAGCACTGATGGCACTGGTTATATTACCTTGCTGAGAGCACTGATGGCACTGGTTACATTACCTTGCTGAGAGCACTGCTGGCACTGGCTATATTACCTTGCTGAGGGCTTTGATGACATTGGTTACATTACCTTGCTGAGTGAACTGATGGCACTGGCTATATTACCTTGCTGAGGGCTTTGATGACATTGGTTACATTATCTTGCTGAGTGAACTGATGGCACTGGCTATATTACCTTGCTGAGGGCTTTGATGACATTGGTTACATTATCTTGCTGAGTGAACTGCTGGCACTGGTTATATTACCTTGCTGAGGGCTTTGATGACATTGGTTACATTATCTTGCTGAGTGAACTGCTGGCACTGGTTATATTACCTTGCTGAGGGCTTTGATAACACTGGTTACATTACCTTGCTGAGGGCTTTGATGACATTGGTTACATTATCTTGCTGAGTGAACTGCTGGCACTGGTTATATTACCTTGCTGAGGGCTTTGATGACATTGGTTACATTACCTTGCTGAGTGAACTGATGGCACTGGCTATATTACCTTGCTGAGGGCTTTGATGACACTGGTTACATAACTTTGCTGAGCTCATTGAATGGCTATTTACATTACCTTGCCGAGTGCATTGAAGGCACTGGTTGCAGCCTTGTGCCTCTCCTTATCCTTGAAGGGGTCCAGTCTGTGGCAAATCGCATCTATCAGAAGGGGCAGGCGTGTGATTCTCTGCATGGGCAGGAGCAGGAATGATATCATGGGCAGACCCTGGCAGTCAGGCTGGCTCTCCAACCGCTTTAATGCCTCATCAACTTCGGGTTTTTTCCTGTAGATGGGTTAGGGAGAATGTTAACAGTTTCTGGTGTGAAACATGATACTCAAAAGTCTGAAGAAGTCAACTGCATGGTTTTCTCTTCACCAAAGGTGCAAAGGTAACATACAACATTTATTTAATAATAGTATACCATATATGAAGTCAATGGTGACAAATTCCAGACACAATTTACATAGACTGAGCAAGCTAACCTCTAGCTTTTATTTGAAAATAAAGAGAGCAAAACTTCTTACTGAAAGTGGAAAGAATAGTTAAATTGGAATCCAGAAACTTATCACTGCCACATATATGTGCCTTCTATGTATTGGGTAATAAACTGCCAGCTAAGAAACTGCTTTGGAACTATATTGACTAAATATTTTTCCAGTTACTATTTTTTCAGTTTTCATTGTAATTGGTAAACCAAAAATGCAGTTCAGGCTACTGGTCATTAATCATTAAATTAGTCCTGGACAAGTCATAAATCGGCAGTCAGACAAGTGACAAGTAAACAGAGGTTTCTAATTAGTGGTGAAGAAAATCAACAATATGCAAAGGTGATAAATGTACAATGCACGCACCTGTCCAAAACAGCTAATCACATCATGCCATATATAAATGCTTCTAGATAAAATATTTTTTTGTTAGTTGAAGATATGACAATTGTGTTGTGTTCGTTTAATGAAAATGACACAAAATTTTGGACAAGTCATTTTTGTCGAGGTTGCTAGTCCAGGACTAGTCATTAAAAATATTTTATTTCCAGCCTGACTCTGAAATGTTGTTTTTATGTGTGTCCAAAATGGCAATATTTCTTTTATTCCCATTGGAAATATGACCCAATAATGGCTATATATTCAACAATACAAAATCCTTGTCTTACCTAAGTTCTGCGAGGTCCCTGGCCTGGTAGGTCTGGTTACTGCAGTAGTGGATGTAGCACTCAAAGTTTTTGGCTGCGTGACGAGCAATGACCTCACAGATGTCTCCTAGCATCACAGACTTCTGCCAGCAGCATTCCAGGTCAGCCAGGAATCTGATACATAGATGGTTGGACTCATTTTCAAAGAGTATATAGTACTATTTTATGAACCAGCTCCTGGAACGGTAATCGGTATAGATGTCAGTTCTTGCATTTTGGTTCATTTTTTTAGAGATCAGTTGGTGACCTCAAGCTATTGATAAAATTGCTAATATTTATTTTTTATTTACTTAAAGAAGCAGTACCAAAAAGGCAATTTTGTTATTCCCACTTATAGTTTATTCTTAAAAGTTTATACTGATAACTAAATTTTTTCACTTTTGCAACTTTTGCATTACTTTGCTGAGGGCATTTTTAATTAGAACTTTAATAATTAAAACTAATTTTTATTACTTTGTACTTATGGATTACTTCTGTTTGTTTCACTTTCACAACTTACTTAAGTGTAGGATTCAACTGATCTTGGATATAATTCTTCTGTTGAATTTTTTACCATCCCCCTTTTAAATTGTGTGATTGAACCCTTACACTGTTCCCTTTTCATAATATAAAGCAAGGTTCCACAGGGGATGGTAAGTATCCACAGTGTAATTTACAGCTAGTAAAACCTCACATATCACATACCTCTCACTTGTCTCTCGTATAGTACCAATGTTAGAGAAGACAACATGTCGATCCTGACGAGTGAAGACGCATTTGTTTGAGTGGTCTCTCCCTAGTTCATCTGACATCAAGAACACACTGATCAGAACGTTTAGACTTTTGAGATACGTTGCCTCAGATGTAATGATCTCAAACATGGACTGAAAAACAAGAAGGAAATCAATGTAAAGACAGAAGTCTATGTTAAACAAAACATGAAAATTATCTCAAGAGGAAATTCTAACAATTTATAGACAAAATACAAACAACAAATAGTGAGCATTCACATTGTAGTGGTTAAGACAATGGGTTGAATGCTTCCAGGTTCGAACACCCCACCTACCAAAAGACGGTGCTATATACTGCACACTGCTTCAGATAATTACAACCTGAGTGCTGGTTCTACCCAGGAAAAGGTCAGTGAGGACTTCAACAGTGAACCATCTTTCTGCTTTCAGCTAATTAGGAATAAAGATGATTTGCTTGGTAACTAGTGAAATGTCTGTACTGTCTAATGTGAAGTTTACCTCCTGAAGTTTTCTTTCTTGGGGGGAAATTGTATCCAACACTCCACTTGCCTTTACCTAAAATAAACAAGAAAGCAATCTCTACAACAAAATATTAATCTTGCATTTTTTGTTTTTCTTTTATTCGCTGTTCTGTGTTAAAAGTTGTTTTTTATTTAAGTGCAAATATAATAATTAGATTCAGCCCTAACAAGCGAGTCCATGAACATTTTCAGTCAGCTGGGATTCCACCTAAATCTTAAAATGCTGCCACTGATATTTATCTCATAATAACACCTGGATGTTGCTGTGATATTGTGTTATTGAAACTTACATATAAACTGAGACAAAATACTACAAGTATGTAGGCATGCCACTAGTCAAGAAGTAGAGTCATGGACTTGTAAATCCTCTTACTTCTCAGCCTTTAAGTGTGGGTTTGAGTCATTTTCCAGCTGACCTGTGGTGTGCCGCTTATTTTATCCAGACATTTTGTGTCTGGGGTCTTTCCTCTTTTAAATAACCAAACAGCAGGACAGCACTATAATGAACATGAAAGTGTCACTGAGATGTATTGCTAAACAAAACAAAATCAATGGTTGTAATTCAGAATTACCTCTGGCATATCAGCCCACAGTGTTCTGAGAACTGTTCCTTTGCGCCCAAACATCTCCAGGGTGGATATTTTCTTCTGTGCGCTGATGTCTGGCTCCTGCTTCTTGTCCATTTCCATACTTCCCCGCCCAGAACTGTACTCCGACAGGTCCTCATACACACGATCCTCTTCCTCCTCATAACCCTCCTCATCTGTTGAGAGACATATATAAATGTTGATAATACACTGCTTTTAAGATATTTGAAACAATAACAGTTACAATCAAACTACAATTCTTATAAATATAGCTACACTATAATCATTATTAGAAAGTATGTGTTGATGCTCCCATCCTTAAACAGGCAGAACAAAGGATAAACCCAACAAAGGGCCAAGCCAATCATCTCACCTGATTCATCAAAACTGGAGTAGATAGCCTTGCGTTTGCTGGCTCGTGTTATCTTGTCCTGGTTGTAGACCTGATACAGCTCCTCTGACTCAAACTTGGACTTGTACCTGGTCCCAATTGTACCATACACCTGGTCATCACTCTGGGAGATAGAACAACAACATAATATTAGTGAACCTTTTTATTTTGTGCCTAACTTAGCTGCTTATATTATCCTGCTTGAACTGGTCATCATTGTTGGAGATAATAAAAAATAAAATTGTTTTACATTCTAATAATATTATGGTGCATTGAAAATAAAACTTCAATCGTCATCACTATGTAAGAAAATAATATGAGTACATTCTTCTGGAAGGGTAACTTAGTAGTTAAGTTTATGCTGATAAAAGCAGTTATGCGTCCCAATTATGCCAGGAATATTGGCATATTCTTCAATACCCATCTTCATTTTACTGTTGTCACATTTAACCAAGTGCCACCCATTAAAAATGATGCCACCCACAGGTTATAATTTGAACTGTGCATTTAAATGAATAAGCACCAATCTATTTAATAAATAAAAGTAATGATGAACAACTGGTAACATTTTTAAATAAGCAGAATATAATGATAAAAAAATTGTTAAAACATGACACTGAAAGCTAGTTTGTAATCGTGTACAATCATATTATTTGCCATAAATGGTTTTTTGAACCAATGTAAAATCTAAAACAGCTACTTCAAGAGTACCAGTATGTATTTCCATTATATAAAGCTGACCCAACTAGTCTTATATTCAACCTGTATAGCTTACAAAATGCTTACTAAAGTAAAACATTAAATGAATGCATTACAACAAAAAATATAAAACCAACATGTTACTAACTCTAACATAATTACAGCATGTAAATTGAAATTAATGAATTAATGTGAGTTATTTACATAGTTTGTGCATATTGTGTCTGGTGTTTATATCTATATGTGATGGTTATAATTGATATATCAAACTGTCAGTCACACAAAATAGCAACAAATTAGCAACAACTCTAGAAAAACATAATTCATATTTCAACTAATTGGAAAATGGTGTTAATTAATAGTTAAACACCAGTGCCAACTTATGACCACAGTTACTATAATGTACAATTTTGAGTATGTGGCAAAATGCATTTAGTCCTGGGCTTGCTCAATCTAAATTGAAAGCCATAATATAATCCTACTGTTGGCAATGACATGCAAAGGTTCATTTATCATAATGCTGGAGATTTAACCGCAAATAGTATTGATTCTGCTCAGACAGCTCCTGTTGATTTAGATATAAACTATATGCCTTTCTTTGATCAATTTGTTCTTAGCAGGCTAAGAGTTTAAAAATCATGGGTAGGACATAGTTGAAATCTGACCTTGTAAAGTAAGAAATGTTAAATATATTAAACAAACTAAAACATTCTAAAACCACAAAATCAACATTATGAAACATTATAACACACAAAAAACAATATCCCACTACATGTATATAAGATGGTTTTAAACCATGTTAGGTTGGTGGTACATATATACAAGTGGGGTCTTGTTAATATTTCAATAGTGGAGGCACCTGCACATGAGAAATAACTGGTTGGTAGATGGATTTTGTGGTGAAGAGAAGTTCTGACTGACGAACGATTCGACCTGAAAACTGGCATGAAGTGGAATGGATGATAATTATAAGTATCATAATTATATTGCTTAATATATCTGAAGTAAACCCAAGTCCCATGGAAAGAGAGGCTGAAAAGTCTGCAAACATGTACCACTCCTTATGACCAGTGACAAATCTGTATTTGCTGAATACTGACAGGTACCATAATCATCTTAGTGAGAAACATAAATATAGAAAAAAGAAAACCTTTTTGACAGTTAAATGACAAAACAAGCCCTTGTCTTTAACTTCTACCATAAGTGTGCAATCTATAAAATCATGCTTAAACATGGAGATATTTCAGCTACATTTGTTATTCTTCTGCACTACGAAGGTGTTTATACACGCATAGTTATATACTGTTGCATTTTAAATCACATTTGCATCTAGATTAAACAGGCTGGACATTTTAATGTTAAGATTTGATCAGTTTGTCCTGCAATAAGACTTCAATTATGTGACTGCCTTTCGTTGATGGAATTACTGAAATATTATGAACAACTTTTAGTCGACCTGGAGACAGGACATATCGTAAACCTAACTTCCTATGTAAAACACTTAGTATTCACTGCTAATGCAGTGATAAAAACCTTAAACAGTAACTGAAGAAAAAACAGTTAAAAAATGCCGAGACATCGGTCTGTACTTCACCCACCAGATCTATGTAAGGGCAGTCCTCATCAGTGCCGCTGCGGAATCGCAGTATGTCCTCGAAAGGGGGTTTATCAGGTCGATTGGTCAGGTCCTTGGGCCCTATATAGGCAGATGACACAGGACGCTTCTCTAACTCCTTCCTGTAATCAAAACAAATAATGATGAGAACTGTTGATTGAAATGCCAACTGCATAATAACTTAATATTAATGTAGATCAAAGTCATATAAAGAAACAACTTTTTTTTTCACAATATTCACCATCTCATATTTTGATTTATTACAAACATACATATTTTGTATACAGGTACTCTTCCATCATAAAATAATTAAATACATACTCATGTGAAAAGGGCCTATTTATACCTAGACTGGTTCTTTAGAAAACCAGACAATATTGCAGAAGATAAAACAGTCTATGTGCATTTTGACATGTACTTTAGAAAATATTTAAGTTAAACAAGAATACATCTGGCAACCTATTATGTTTAGTTGGAATGATTCCAAATTATGCTATCACTAACAGCCCTGACACAGAACTATTGTCTGTATATGTTTCTATGAGACTACTGATACCATCATCACAATAAGCTTCAGAGTAAAGTCAAATGTATCAGGCTAAATAAAAGAATATCAAAATAATGTAAATACAAACAGAATATAAGATATTAGATCTCAGTCAGCATCCATGCATGTATGGTTTACTTCAGAATTATAACATGTTAAATAAATAAGAAAACCATTCAACACACACAACTCAAAAGAAAGTACGTTTTTAAGAACTATGTATGCAGGCATTTATCAGAAGAAGACTTATACTTTATTAATATACAGTAAAATCTCTCAGAAAAGGCACCTCTGAGCAGCAACAACCTCTAAGCAGCAACACTTTTATTTTCCCCATTAGTTTTCAGTGCACTGTAACCTCTTCTGACCACCATCTATGAGTAAAGGTAAATGGCCATACACATATGTCCCCAGAGATTGTGATAACCTCTTCTGACCACCATCTATGAGTAAAGGTAAATGGCCATACACATATGTCCCCAGAGATTGTGATAACCTCTTCTGACCACTATCTATGAGTAAAGGTAAATGGCCATACACATATGTCCCCAGAGATTGTGATAACCTCTTCTGACCACCATTTATGAGTAAAGGTAAATGGCCATACACATATGTCCCCAGAGATTGTGATAACCTCTTCTGACCACCATCTATGAGTAAAGGTAATGGCCATACACGTATGTCCCCAGAGATTGTGATAACCTCTTCTGACCACCATCTGGGGACTAATTGAGAAGTGTCACACTTCTGTACACTGACGAGGAGGTATGGTTGCCTGATTCAGTAAAGGTACTAATTGTCCGTTTTACAGGTAACCAGTTAGGTGTGAAAAACACGTGATTACCTTGTTTCAAAACAGTACTATCGTTTTAACATTATAAGTATAGTGGTTAGCATGACTTATGATGATTTAAATTTTAAAAATAAAGAGGGTTTTGTAATTTTAAAAAAATCAGACTACTCTTCCTTTCTAGCATACAATTCAAGTTTATTGTAACCAAATGGGGCAATCATCTGTGCTCAGTTTGCATCTACTTAATTTATTTAAGTTAATTCTGTTTTATTTAAAACTTATGATTAAATTAATAAAGCTATTTAGTGTGTTAAAAAATTACACTTTGTATCTTTACATGGTCTTCTATGCCTTCTTTTTCAGCAAAAGTTAACTGTTGATATGATATAAATCCCACAAAATAATGTCGAAATAAAATAATGTTTAATATAGGTTATTTTAACTTGGCATCCTTCATGACCTCTGCACAGCAACACCTCTATGCAGCAACAGTTTTCTGTGCCTCCGCCAAGGGTGCTGTGGAGACGTTTTACTGTAATAGGTGTATCATATCATTTTTACACATACAATAACTAACAATGCATATTAGTTTATAACTGTCATTCACTCTTTGCTTTGCTCTGCATTGAAAGTTCTATTCAGAAATGCAGCTAAAAATATGGCCAATCAATCTGTGTATAAAGTAACAATACATGTCATTTTGTTTTTATTATATAAAGCAAAAAAGTTAAAGTGATTTTTGGATACATATAATTAAATGTGTTTATCCTAGCTTGATATTGGAGGAACCAACAAGGTCCCAGCAAGCCACTTTACTCTAGCTTGATATTGGAGGAACCAATCATGTCCCAGCAAGCCACTTTATCCTAGCTTGATATTGGAGGAACCAAAAAGGTCCCAGCAAACCACTTTACTCTAGCTTGATATTGGAGGAACCAACAAGGTCCCAGCAAGCCACTTTATCCTAGCTTGATATTGGAGGAACCAATCATGTCCCAGCCAGCCACTTTACTCTAGCTTGATATTGGAGGAACCAACAAGGTCCCAGCAAGCCACTTTATCCTAGCTTGATATTGGAGGAACCAATCATGTCCCAGCAGTCACTTTATCCTAGCTTGATATTGGATGAACCGACAAGGTCCCAGCAAGCCACTTTAATCTAGCTTGATATTGGAGGAACCAATCATGTCCCAGCAGTCACTTTATCCTAGCTTGATATTGGAGGAACCAATCATGTCCCAGCAAGCCACTTTATCCTAGTTTGATATTGGAGGAACCAATCATATCCCAGCAAGCCACTTTATCCTAGCTTGATATTGGAGGAACCAATCATGTCCTAGCAAGCCACTTTATCCTAGCTTGATATTAGAGGAACCAATCATGTCCTAGCAAGCCACTTTATCCTAGCTTGATATTGGAGGAACCAATCATGTCCCAGCAGTCACTTTATTCTAGCTTGATATTGGAGGAACCAATCATGTCCCAGCAAGCCACTTTATCCTAGCTTGATATTGGAGGAACCAATCATGTCCCAGCAGTCACTTTATCCTAGCTTGATATTGGAGGAACCAATCATGTCCCAGCAGTCACTTTATTCTAGCTTGATATTGGAGGAACGAATCATGTCCCAGCAAGCCACTTTATTCTAGCTTGATATTGGAGGAACCGATCATGTCCCAGCAAGCCACTTTATTCTAGCTTGATATTGGAGGAACCAATCATGTCCCAGCAGTCACTTTATTCTAGCTTGATATTGGATTAATCATGTTCTAGCAAGCCACTTTATTCTAGCTTGATATTGGATGGACCAACCTTGGTTTTTGTTTAAAATAATGAAAAATAAATGCAATAGTTAGGGTTTCCATAGTTGCTGGTAACTG
Source organism: Sinonovacula constricta (assembly GCA_007844125.1). Taxonomy (NCBI): domain Eukaryota; kingdom Metazoa; phylum Mollusca; class Bivalvia; order Cardiida; family Solecurtidae; genus Sinonovacula; species Sinonovacula constricta. The sequence goes on from CM017566.1 coordinate 36,278,115, forward strand.
CATGTTAATTACTTGAAACATCATTAAACTATGCAAAACTGCATATATTGTTGAGAAACAATGCATTTAGAACACTGACAGATTAGGTTCCATTAGTTTTATACCTTTATCTTATACAATCTTTATCAACCATTTCCAAACAATAAACAATTTTTATTTAATGTCTGTCAAAACTTTACCAAAATGTTAACACAATAGAGTACTGTACACAAAGAGTTGCCGCTGTCATCTGCAGAGGTCTGAAGTCATGCTGATGCACATCCTTATTCACTACACAACAACCCAAGTACAAAGTTGTTTTAAGAGACCTTGATTACCATGCAATTATGATTAATGATTACAAGCACTGCAATCCAAACTTTCAAGAAATTATTATACAGACTATATTGGAAGAAAGCTACCACTGGCCGCTGTATGTGTGGTACCAAATAAATTTGTTAAATTGTGTTCCACAGTATTGTGATTTGACTGTACAATATATCAATGTTCCTGCAAACAATTATGACATAAACAACTTTAAACAGTTCTGCTGTAAATATATATCCTGCCAGATCACCATTTGTTCCTTTTCTGCATTGTGAAGCTACTGGTTAGTATCTCTTTGTTTACTATGTCTGCAAAAAGGGCAGTTAGAAGTGAGCTGGTTATATGTATATCAATAAGATGGTTATCATCAACCCTTCACCAAGATCTTGTTGAAGCTGCCACAATTTTATACAATCATTTTTTCACATGGATTATACTACTGATGCCATTACATAGATCCTGGTCAAGTAAGGCATCTTTAGAGTAATTACAAATGATTTAAATAACTTCTTGTCTTGTTTATTCAGTGTTGCATACAGCTATTAATGGACAAAATAATTTTATAAAAAGATACAAGGTTTAGATGTGAGGTTGATGATAAAACAGTTGTAAAGGTTTCATTGGCAAGGGGCAGGCTGTGAGATAAATCCACAACTGACCAGTGACAGTGGTATGGACTTGTTTGGAATATCTGAACACGATACTTTAAGGGCTTAGAAAGATGAAAAAACTGTATAAACCTACAGTATTACATTTTGTTTAAAGGGCATACTTTCTGAAGGATGCCAATGTAAAATCCAGATGGGCAATTAACTGGTTAAATCAACCACATTGTGTCTGGTCATATATATGCTGAAGACAGCTTTCATTTTTGTGTGTATAGCTTCCAGTTTGAAATCTTTCTACAATATATTTTCTGAAAATTAAAATATCCTGACTGATGATAACGAATCTGTTGTTTGTGTGGAAAGCCAAAATAGGTTAAATTGTGTCATGAAAGTCTGACAACACTTAATGTCCATATGCCACTGGTCAGGTGTACAGGGTAAGCTATAAGGCAGCACTATGTATAACACATCTAGTCTTTATCATGATCACAGTATGTTGTCTACCTTCCTGCCATGCCCACTCTGAAAAAGTTCACATGATATCGAACAGAATTAGCAAAAGAATATTTGTCATGTACAACTGAGCTAAGCATATATTAGAACTGCTTTGAGTACTTTCAGTAAAATATTCACTTTTCTTTGGATTTAACCCCAAACAAGGGGTGGCCATTATTTTGAATTGTTAATAAGGTTAGGATGGGATAAAAAGAGGGGTAGGAATGTCAGTTTCCATAGACAATAATAAGATTATTAACTAAAAGTAACTGCCAAAGAAACAGTAACAGAAACAATTTCCAAATGCATGTGGGTTATCTTTGTGCTTGACTTGACAAAACTAAAATATCTGTGTGCATTTCATTTTGTCACAATAGTTTAATTTAAACAGAAGTTTTCAAAATAAAGCGAGCAAAAACTGAAACAACTATGAAAATGGTTAAAAATCTTAGGTTTCCTAACAATTTTATGTAACAACTTTGATAGGGAAATATAGACATTACTTCAAATATACAAAATCTAGTAAAACACTAAAATCAATGGCATGCAAAAGCTGTGGGAAAACATGACAAACTGGACCAGATATTAAAAACACAATTGTATATGTATCTATATTTTTTCTTACCTACATCAATTAAACTAATGTATTCAATGCAATACAACTTGCTTTGATTTATTTTTATAATAACTAGATGCACCACCTGTTTAAGATTATAAAGGGACATGACTAACTATTCAAAGACTGGTTTGCTATCTCCCTTTAGGTAGGTATTAGGCATACAGTAACTGGGGGAAAAAGAATTTAAACTTTTTAACATTTAAGAACAATTTTAATGAGACTGCAACATGAACAAACAAAAAATTACGAAAAATTAAAATACTTATGAGTTAAGTGCTTGAGCACTATTTTAAAAAAATATGCAACAACAAAAATTTATTTAAGAATTATTCTATTAATAAAGTATATAAAATTAGTGACAAGGGAAATAATTATTACAATTCTATCAATCCATAAATAGTGATTGGGTGTTATCGACAAAGGACAGTACATAATGTATGGAAGGAAACAACAAAGATTTACTTTTATGATGGAGATTATTGTTCTCCTTGTATCCTTGTAATCCATACCATGCTACACCCAGTTTTGAAAACAGCACCCAGTGGAAGGTGGCTTAACAGCTCCGACTGTGAGCTGGCAGTTTTTGATCTACATTATTTGCCTAAGCCATGTCAGGTGGCAATGACCATTTACCAGCTATTCTGGCAGGGACTGACTACCACTAACATAAGAGACACTATCAAGGCAGGTGAAGGCTTACCTAATTTCATCAGCCAGGGAATAGTCTGAGTCAGGTAGAGGTATGTTGTCTACATCTACATAACTGTCCCCTGAAAAACATTTACAGATTATGCAAGTATTTTATCCAAAATATAGGTAAAGGATTATTGGTACATTACAGTGTAGTCAGCCAGACATGTTCATTTAATACTGGTATTTGCAGCAAGTGTTATGAAAACAATAAATGCTAAAAACAAAATAGCTAAGGAACAAAAGGCACAAAATTTTGTAAAAGGTCTTAGATTATGAAGATTTAAGTCTTATGGACAATTTTTCCTAATAATCAAATGCAATTATGTGAGTGTTCTTTATAAATATTGTATTATTTTATGTATACCTTAAGTTGATACATGGTATCAGGTACAATACAAGAATACAAGTTTTTCTAACAGTCTACCTGTGGACTTGCGACCTTCCTTGTTAGGCAAAGGTGGAATTTTCTCTCGTACATCTACATAACTGTCAGCTGAAACAGTTTAATAAGCATCATATTTACATTTGATGTTAAAGGAGTGTAAAACATGACAAATGATGAGCTTAATGTAGAATAAATAGTTGTTGGGTCTAAAATAGTGTATCAGATATTCTAATTTATAGTGGTAAAGATATTTGAAAAACACCGAAGCAACCAATAATTAATTGTATAGTGAATTCCAGCTATTTTGGTTAAAAATAATAAATCCTAGATAAATATTTGGGTAGAACTACAAGAGAACAGCGGGTCAGTTGGAAGACATTCCCACATTAAATCCTTTGCCCTGGTCAGGACCTCAACCCACATGGTGAGAGGCTAACAAGTCAAGTCAGTTACATGTAGCAAGAATACAAGTTTAAAGAAAATATAACATTGTATAAATAAAAAAAGTTTGCAATTACTAAAACAATTGTGTTTAGACTTTGTTATACTGTCAAAATAATAAATAAACAAAAAATGAAAATGAACAAAATATTGACTTACTTTAAGGCTTAATTTAAAAGCACATTGTACAGTCAGCCTACCATCAGGCCAACTCTCCAAATATACTGTTTACAGTTTGTTTAAGTTTTTATTATTTATAAATTTATCTTAACAATGATAAATATATTTGAAATCTTTCTGAATATTTAAGAAACAGTAGGCAGTAGAGACAATAATGAGTATCTGTTAAATTCAATTAGACTGTAACATAGAACATTTTATTTCTAAGCAATCATCTTATTACTGCTAGATTCTCGTGCAGGAGGAGGTGGTCTCTGTGGTAGTGGAGGGGCATCAGGAGATGGCGTTGTCATGGGGCTGGCATCCATGTAGGGCATGTCTGGTGACACCTTCTTCACACCAGAGATTTTCTGACTATGAAGGTAGCTGTCTTTGTTGGGAGCCCAGCCACTCTTCCTGTGTACAGTGAGATAGACAGGGGGAACATAAATAAGGGGATGAAGCCGGTATGTCTAGTACCGGTAAAAATGTTAAAAAACAAATGCTTAATTGTTTGTTATTTGATGAATGTTTCATGGATAGGTTAACATGTCTCTTGGTTAAAACTTAGCAGCAAAAAGAGTAGATCCTGATCCTGATTAGACAGATTCCATCTGGGATGGGAGGACCTGGATCTATGCAATTTTCTTAAGCCTGGTCAATTTGATCTAAAAAAAGTTTATAATTAAGCCAGTGTTAGAAATTAATTTTTTTGGCAAGTAGAATATACTTGCTACATGGTATTAGGTTAGTAGCAAGTAATACTAACCTAGTAGCAAAAATGGGACAAAAACCCTCACTTCAACCCATTTATTCTCAAATAATGGTCTGTCCCAATATGGGGCTACATTAAACATCTTAGCCCTATTATATGTACAACAATACCGTTAAAAAATGTTAACATTATCGTGTATCACCAAAGTTTTGCCAATAATCGTTAAAATGGGACCAAAATTTTAATGGCTAACAAAATACTGATGCTTTGGTTTTAAAAAAAAATGTCAGGCCTATTTATTTTCTTTATTTGGCTTTGAATTGCATTTGGTTGTAGACGATACATCTGGTTTTCATTTAAGTACTTGCCATGTCCATTTTTTTGGGGTTTTGACAGTTAGAAGGAAGTATCAATAGCAGCAGCAAATACATTAACAGTCAGTGATTTTTGTAGGTTTCCTTGGGATTTTTTGCACTATTAAAACTATAGAATATGGAAGCGGCAGATGTCTAGCGATTTTTCACAACATGCACCCTCTAGCTTACCTAATATACCGTTTTAAAAAAAACTGGAATACTGGTGATAAGACTGGCTTTGTGATTGCCTGATTTCAATGGAACACAGCAGTTTATTTTCATTTTATTAGACAGATTACCCAGTAGCAACCATTTGCTACTTAATCCTAAAGTAAGTAGAAAAATGGCGAGTTCTCGTAGCAAATTTGCTACTAGTTACTGTTAATTTCAAATGCTGAATTAAGCAAAACATTTGTTGATGTGACTCACTTGAATTCTCACATCAGGACATCAAGATGATTGAGAAAAAGCTGACAAAATAGGGTTGGAAAAGATGAAGAATGCACATGAAATATATTTTTTATGTTGCTTTAACTGCTGAGAGTTATGTGTATCACATATGTACAATATGGTGTTTTTATCAACTGTTTATTTTTATTTAAAAAATAAGATAATGTTGGGACAGCAAGAGATTGTGCACAACTGAACTCAAATGTTCAAGTGGTACTAGACTGCTTGCATCTAAGTTTTTAAAGAAATTATTTTAGAAAACTCAAAATAGTTGACTATTTAAACAATCCATACATAAATGTCAGTTTTATCTATTAGCTTATGTAGTGAAGTCAAGTTTGTGAGAAGTGAAGTTTGCAATGGCCTAAGCCCAAGTGTTAACTATTTACTGGGCAAGTGGGCAAATGTTAAAACTTCCTAACCTGATGTCTGGGTTTGGTGATGGGTTCTTGGCTCCGCCTGGTGCTACAGGTATGACAATGTTCAGATCTATGTGGGAGACCCGGTTCCTCGGGGGGAGGGGCGGTGATGATCGACCATTCTTCTCAGTGGTTGACGATATTTCTATATTTCCATAGTTTTCTCTAGATGATATTGACAAATCCCCAGTGGAGGGCACACGCCCAGCACTGTGTCGAGGTGGTAGTGGCGGTGCACCAAGACTGCCATTATCTGATTGTTTCTGTTCGCCACTTGACCGTAACGAGGCCTGCTCTAGGTCAATATCAGTGTCAGTACCCTCACTATCGCACATTGGATTGCTCTCCATTCTAGACAATGAATCTATACTTGTACCTGAGGTATCACCCTTGGTCTTTTTAAGATTACTCTTAAATTTACTCATGAGTCCAGCTGATTGCTGTGGCGGCCCCGAAATCTCAGCCTCTATTGGCTTACCCTTATACAGCTGCTTGAATTTTTCACGGAATCCCTTGGAAGCTGTTGCCTTCTCGTCTTTTTTCTTTTTCTTTTTCACTACAGTGGCCCTCTGTGGTGGTAGTTCAGGGGGCAGGTCCTCTGTCAGACTGTCTGAGGCTGCCTCATCCTCTATTGGTTCATAGATACCAGAGTTGCTACTGCCACTGTCACTATCTATATCACCATCAGTGCCAGTCTGAAATACAGGGGCATGGTCAATTATTTTTCTTATTCTTCTTATTTATAAGTTTAACAGAGGAAAAAAATGGGCTGCTCCAACATGTGACCCTTCACTAACTGCTCAAAAGCTCTACCCAGTGGTCTTATTGAGCAGCATACAAATTTCTTAAATATTATTTCAAGCTTGAAACGACGTAAGAATTATAAATTCATCCTAGAATTGCCATATGTAAAAACAAACAGCTCACAAGAACTTGTACTGTAACGACTGCTGGTCATTTTATGTTAGGCACCAATGTAACACTGGGATAAAAATGTCCAGAAAGTCTGTGGTTTGAATCAAGGATGCTTCCCTAACAGGGAAATAATTTACCCATTTGCTAATCATGGTTTCAGTTAAAGGGCTACTGACGTTTACTTTAATTACTCAGTCACATTAGTTAAAAAGGTGATTTATTTAAACAAACTGGTTTAATGTATGCAAAATAATGGGAATTGTTTGTTTGTTTTAGAGTGCATTGCAGTGACCGGTTATGATCATTATAGCAACGTCCAGCTTTTTGGTAGAAGAAAAATCCCAGACAAATGCCTGGATAGAACCACCAGCACACTGTAAGTCAGCTGGAAGACCTTCCCTCATTAAGTCCATTGCCCCGAACGGGACTCAAACCCATGTGGTGAGAGACTAAGCAGTAAGAGGACTCTACCACAACGCCACGGGCACCCCCTGAATTGTCTTTAACTGACAATAGATTTCACTTATATATCACTGCTGTGAGATGACATCATTAGTGTTCTGGTATATCAAATGTAATTACAATGAAGTAACATATTAAACTATTGCCCGTAACAACTGCAAACTGCATATCCTAGTCTAGCTGCTGGCAAAGAGAACATGAGTGTAATTGTATCCGCCACCAAATAACACTCATCCTGCTTAGCAACAATTCATCAGGCCAAGGTAAAGAAAGTATACCAAGATCAGTCAGCTCCATCTGCCTTCTTTGCTGGAAACTCTTTAGTGTAAATCATTCAAGCTTGTAATGTTTGTCAATGGGTGTAGCATAAGTGATAATTGTAATGAATTTGTACAAACAGTTACTTATAGTGCGCAATCAGGTATTTAGCTAAGGCAGTGTAGTCAGATTAGTCAGCTCTGCAGGTTTAAAGACTGTATCGCCACTTCCTAGTTTATGGTAGATGTCTATATCTGTTAAGTGATATCCTGTTGTCAAACTGTGTGCACGAATAATACAAAACCTGATACTGTAAACCAGAAAAGAATACTGGGGAAATCACCTAAACACTGAACCTTTTTTTATGACAATAGCAGGTATTCAATGCTAAATGAATGTAGATGGTGAGATGAATACCTAACCAGGCCTATTTTAGTCTTTTAAAGACAGTACTTGATAAAGTAATAATGCAGCTATGAATGAATAGGATAAAAAATAAAATTAAAAAGCTTGATAAAATGGTAATACATGAAGAAGAATGAGATAAAAGCAAGTTGATTAAAAAGGACTGAAACAGTATAAGAAGAGAGTAATAGAATAACAAGAGGGCTATGATGGCCCTTAATCGCTCACCTGATGTCACAGGCTTTTAGTAGTCTCAAATCTAGTATCAATTAATTAAGAGTTATTTACTTTAGAAATCTTGGTGAAGATTGGACTATTAGTGTGGCCGCTGGGTTGATAACATTTTCTAGAATTTTACCAAGTAACCTACTGAATCCACATGACTCACTTCAAAACATATGTAAGATTTCATGCTGGCAAACATGCTGGCCAAGTTTGGTGAAGATTGGGCCATCAATGTGGCCTCTAAGTGTTTTCTTAAGTTTTTTTCTAAAATGTGACCTAGTGACCTACTATTTTTGCCCCACGTGACCCAATATTATAATCATCCAAGATTTGATGCAGACAAACAAACTGATCAAGTTTGGTGAAGATTAGGCTATGAGTGTGTTCACAAGCTTTTGCTAAGATTTGACATAGTGACCTACTTTTTGCCCCACACGACCCAGTTATGAACTCATCCAAGATATCATGCAGGCAAACATACTGATCAAGTTTGGTGAAGATTGGGCCATAAATGTGGCATCTATTGTGTTCACAAGCTTTTTTCTAAGATTTGACCTAGTGACCTACTTTTTGACCCCACATGATCCAATAATAAACTTGTCCAAGATTTCATGCAGACAAACATTCTGACCAAGTTTGATGAAGTTTGGCCTGTAAATGTGGCCTCTTGTGTGTTCAAAAGCCTTTCTAAGATTTGACCTAGTGACCTATTCTATGAACCCAATTGACCCAGTTATGAACTCATCCAAGATTTCATGCAAACCAACATTCTGACCAAGTTTAGTGAAGATTGGGCTTTAAATGTGGTCGCAAGTCTGTTCACAAATTTTCCCTAAAATTTGACCTAGTGACCTATTTTTTGACCCAAGGTGACCCAATAATGAACTCATCCAAGTTTCCATGCAGACAAACCTTCTGACCAAGTTTGATGAAGATTTAATTAAAAAATGGCCTCTAGTGTGTTCACAAGCTAAAATGTTGACGACAGACAAAGCAGTATCACAAAAGCTCCCCTTGAGCACATTGTGCTCTGGTGAGCTAAAAAATAGGAAGTAAGATGAAAAGTAATGGAAAAAAGAAGGGAGAAAAAAAAGAATTATAGAAATTATAAAAAGAGAGGATAGAAGAAATGAGAGATGTAAAAAGAATGAAGAAACATGAAAAATACAGAAAGAAAAAAAGAAAGAGAATGACTGATAGAAGAAAAGAAGTGAGTGAACTTTTATTTTATTTTATTTTTTGGGTTTATCGTCCCACCAACAGTATTTCAGTTATCTGGAGACGGTGTCCACTTGAAGCAGATATAGTGCTGCCTTCACTGTGTATAGCATGCTGTGAACACCTGGCATGATACCACACCCAGTCACATTATCCTGACACCAGGCCAACCAGTTGTGGAAGTACCCTTATATTTGCTTGAGCGTTAGCAAGTGAGCTATACCACTAACAATTTTAATGACTATGGTATGTCGCGGGCCGGGATTGAACCCGGGGCCTCCCGTACCTGGAGCCAACGCTCTACCGATTGCGCTACCAGGTCTGGTAGAAGTGAGTGAAGTAGAATAAAGAAAGAACAAATGACAGAGTGAAGAATGGAAAAAAAACAATACAAAAACAGAACTACATGAAGAAAAAATAAAAAATAGAAGATAAAACAACAAAAGAAAGGAAAGAACAAAAGGGGGATAAAGATAGGCATTGTAGAGGAATAGTATTGGGGAAAAAGAAATAAAGGAAAGCATACAAAAGAAAGAATGAGAAGGAAATAAAAAATGAAAAGTGGGATAAAAGAAATGAAAAAAAAAGAAACAGAGAGAAAAAAGAGAAATATGTATGATGTAAAAGAAAACTATTGGAAATATAAGAAGACAAAAATGGAAGGGATGGTGGAAAGACTGAAAGCCATATAAATCGAAAGGATCAAGAAAAGAAACAAGGTGTAAACGGATGTTAAAACAATACAACAGAAACAAGAGACAAAACAAAGAAAGTAGGGAAAAAGAACCACAAAAATAACCATGAACTGCATTTTTCTAAGGACCAACCTAAAATTCTCCAGAAGAAGCTCATATGATTTTCAAGTACAGCTAATTATACAGCCAGCAGGGGATTTTGCAAGAAAGTTAACTTTTATCATAACATGGTCTAAGTTGGATATATAATATCGAAGATAACTGTACTCATTATCTGGCAAGTGGTTTAGGCCTTGGATTATGGTTACAGAGGTCGCAGGTAAAACCTCTAGAAGTGACACAATGTGAGGAACAGAGCAAAACCACTTACTAACCATGAGTATATAAGTTACCTGAATACTGGTTCTATCCAAGGACTGAAGAGTCAAGAAGATAAATAAGCACAAACAAACAGTGACCACTCTGATCATATGACATGATGTGACATCCTAGTAACACTACCATGATACCTGCAGCACCTGATATTGAATAGTAATCAGACAAAATGATTTACCATGTGAAAATGTTCATAAAATGTACTTGTGAAAACTTATTAGCAAGCAAAGAAATGTGGAATTTCTGTCTTCTGTTTTTTATTGATTTTCTAATCTTTGTCTTCTCTCTCTCTCTCTTTCGCTTTCTCTCACACGCACGCTTGCAAGCACGCAAGCATTCTTATGCATCACAGAAAACATAGAAACTTAAGATGTAAATTAAAGGAAATAGTTTAAAATGATTAGGTAGTCTTATGATGATTAAATATAGAAGGAATTTCATTGATCAAATCTTCATTTAGAAACACACCCAAATGGAACAGGAACAGAATACTATTGCAATGAACAATGCTTTGACTTTTAATTGCTTTGTTTACATTATAAAGATTTAAAATTATAAAGAAATATTCTTCAGTGTATAAATTTATGTTCAAAATCCATTAAAATATAGTACTGAATTGTTGTTTTTTAAATTCATAGGAGGAATACAATTATGGTCATTATATGAACATCAACCCATTTTTGGTTGAGGCAGTCCCCTGACTAATTTATGGGTAGAACCAATGGTACACCATAGGTCAGCTGAAAGATCCCCTTCCACCCCTCAAGATACCACATAATTATAAGAGATGAATATACATATTAAACAAGAATAACCTTCAAAAACATAACTTTCAATCACTCCTAAAATTCTTAGTTGTCCAATAGCTGGCAATTCTTAATGCAGGGTGTTCAGATGTACATAGACTTTTGTAGCAGTAGACTTTCCTTAGTAATGTTTAATTTAATAAACTGTTTAAGAAGAATTTTGACAACATAATCATAGACGGTTCTCATTTTTGCCTTTTTGGAAGAACAGGACCCCAACTCATAGGAGCATAGTCAGCATTTAATATTGAATACATTATAGATAAAAGCATTAATTTTACCTTGTAAAAGTCAAATGTTCCTTTCATTCCAACAAGTTTCTTAAAAAAGTTTTAATAAATTATAATTCAAATGAATATTTTATGTCCTAGCTTTTGTTTTAAGTTGCATTCAGTGGCCATGTTTTATGATTCCGTAGATAGAAAAAACCTCATTCTCACCTGTGCTGAATCTGGTCTGGCTGGGTCCTCCTTTTTCCTGCAATATACATAAATATCATATATATATGTGCAACTACATTAATATTTGATGAAACATATATATGTATAGTTATTGCAAGACACACAAAAAATAAAATAAACAACAGATAAATTAACAAACAAGCTGCTTTATTTTAATTCTAAATATAGATAGCAGACAAACAATAATGGTCTTCATAATGACATTAAGCTTTTATTAGAGGAGGCAGATCCCAGACAAGTTTCTGGGAAGAACCACAGGCCCTCTTCTGGTCAGACTTTCAATTTTTAAGGTTCTACCATCGACTGGGATACAGACACAAATTGGAAGGAACTGACTCAGCTACTTTAACTTCACAGCCATGGGTGCCACATAGAATAATGTGTATGAAACTAAAAAAAATAAAAAATAAATAGTATGAACCATCCTTACCAATGTTGTGTGTTTTATCAATATAACTAACAGTCAGTTAAAACTTGTTACTATACATTTAGTGTGTTTCTCACAAAGATGACAAGCTACGATATACCTAGAAAGCTGTATGCCCATGTACACCATGGACTGATTGGACATACTTATGAACTAGAGCACACCAACATCCTGACTCTTAACCAGTTGGAACTAAATTTCAGCACACAAAAATATTTTGACAGCAAAGAACAGCAGATGAACATGACTTAAACTAGAGATACCATGCTTATATCTGCTAGATGTCTACAAACTGCACTACCTGTCACCACTCGAGTAATAATACCCTTTATCTCTTCTTCTATTAGTTTCTGGAGCCAGGCTTGAACTGTAACTACAAACTTATTGGCGACGCGTTGGAGCACCCCACCTATATATGGAATGCTGAAAAAATTTGCATATGCGCGTGGCTGTCTTCGAACATTCTTGTTCTAGCTAGAGAATGATCGAGGGAAAATGGACAAGGTGTTCCGGAAGTTTTGCGATTTACAATTCCCAACGTACGGATCCTACTTCAGTAAATGACATTCTTTTTAATTTAAATATAACTGTAGTGAATATGCACCATTATTATACTATATGTAAAGTTGTTCTTTGTATTAATATGTTTATAAATCTTATAAAAAAAATTATGGCTATTCGTTTAAAATTTACTATTTTCTCTATTTCTAAAAATAGATTGATAGCGTCTGTAATGGCATGTTATAGAAAATATCAATTTTACTCGCGCTCACATGGCAATCATGGAATAGCGCAGTGGTTATGGACTTGTTCTGATGTTAGCAGTCTCCAGAGATCAAATCCCGTCGCAGACAAAGTTTTGTTTTTATAATATAAATAATTAAATATAACAAAAGAAACATTAAAACAGACAAAAAATATTGATCAATAACAAATGTTAATTATTTTTTTTTATTGATTAGGATGATTGATCAGTTATTGGCGACGCTATAAAAATGCACTTGTGAGCGGATCTCCTTGGCCATTCTCATTCTCGCTAGAGAATAGGCAAGCAAAAGTGGGCGAGGTGCTCCCAATTTCGGGAGTTCAGCGATTTACACGTTCTCAACAAACGGGTCCTAATTCGGTAAATGGTGTTCTTTTCATATTTATTTGTTTTTATTCTTTGTTTGTACGAGGTATTTTTACTTTTAAATTTCTAAACATTTATGTACATCTGATTATACTTGTTAATGAAGACATGTGTGTCCCTTTTTAAGGATTAAACATATAAGTAGCCTTATATACCAGAATTAAGTTATTATAGATTTTAATGTTTACTTAATAATTAAAAACAGTCATCTCTAAATTTCTAATAAATATTAATTTTCATTGTTGTGTCGCCCTTTGATGCTTTACATCAATGCTTTTCTTGTTATAGCCTGTAATGCAGCCCTCGTTCTCTCAAGATTCATTTCTCACACCATATACTACAACTGTCATGGGCAGAGATGTGAGGCTGGTACATTACTCGACCACTCATTTACAGATAACATGGTCTTTTATGCAATGTTATAACAATAAAGCAAAAGTGTAATTCTTTTTAAAAAGTGAAAAAGACAGATTAACAAAACAATCATCTATGCCTGCGCCAAAACTTATTTATTACTGGAGCTCAAATATATAACTATGGAAATAACAGAAAGATTTGTCAGAGTTTAAAATAGCCAGTATGTTGTTATTAAGCCTCCTCCATGTACTTTGATACAGCCTGACATAATCAATACATTCCTTCCATTCCATTATAAACTGATCAATATCACATGCTTCATTCATGTGGCCTCTGAAGTTACTGCTGCAGTGTTAAATCCAGGTTTCATCCCAGCTTAAACAAAGTTCACATCGGTAACAGAATTATTTCTTTTTACTGAAAGTAGGTCATTAAATAAAGATATTACCTTTATAAAACAACTGTAAACAAATCTAAGAAAAAACTATGTTAGTCTGTTAAAAATGTCTGGATGTAATAAAAACAAAAAGGGTGTAATAAAATATTTTCAATATTTACATGTTGTAGTAAAAAGGTCATACAATTACCTGAATGTTTTTAAACCACTGAGTTATTCATTTACCAGCACACTCTCCATTTATGTCATCAATTAAAAATCATCACAATTTAAATTTTCAAATCATAGATAACATTGTCAGTGAATTTTTTGAACTATGCATATGTGTAAGCAGTCATCAGTTACAGTACACAGTACAAGGTCCATCACAAAAAATGTAAATATGGTGAATAACTCACTTGTCAGGAGTATAGACCTACACAGGTAAAATGTCCAGCAGCCATTTTGAATACACTATGTACACTATCAGTTTCAACACAGTACAGTACCACACACCTGTATGTGTATTATCAGATGTAGATGTAAACACATCAAAAGCTTTTGTTGATTAGTTGCAATTTGGCACTCATTTTTTTTGTTGAAGTTATTAGACACAGTGAACGACAGGACAGTTGAAGACAGATGGCTATATTTATATGTTCATGAAGTTTCTGGCTAGAGGCAGTTTACAGTTTATTTAACATATGAGCTTATGTGCATGTTAGTCCTGTTCCAAGTTACAGGCATGCATTTGGTATCCTCAAATGCTACCATACAGATGTCAAAACAAATGCAAACAATATGCTAGTATGTGATAAACATTAATTGAAAGTAAATTATATATCAATATTAACAAAAAACAAGATAATGAAGTCATTATGCTTTTGTTGTTGTTTTTTTGTGTTTTTTTAAATAAACCACCTAAATCAGTTATTTGTCAACATCAAACAAACGTTCCTTGAGGAAATGACCTAAGACATGTGTTAAGATAGAACCAGGGCACACCACATGTCAGCCATAACACCTCCCTTCATGAGAGATGCTGACCCTTGCAGGGTTCAGTCATAGCCATCACAGTGGTAAAAGTCTAAACACAATGTATTTATAAGATGGAGGCCCAAATACTGTCACCACAATGCTACTTGAATCTGTATTCTCATTTGCACAATGTACTGACAATTTTCCAACATTTCATAGCTATCATTGGGTTACAAAGTGTACAAAGAGTGGTGACATTTTCACCATTTTACCTGTAGGTCAAACATTTACCTGTTGAATCCGTTGAGTTTTAAACAACAATATTAGTGAACCTGCTTAACTATCCTTCCTCACACCACTCATAAACCTAGTATCACAATCAAACCTGTGGTCTACAGTCTTGTTGATGGCAAAATATTGAGGTCACTGTGTATGTTTTTATCAGTTTCTTAAGACGGAATGTCAACATTGATGTGCTCCTGAGTTTTGTCCAATCTCATACATCAATTACAGCCCAAATATCTGATAAAGCATGTAATTCTTGAGATCTAGCCTCCATTTCTCCATCAAACTTAGTTTTTGGTACAATCATTGGAATTCTCTATATGTTCTCCAGCTCCTATAAAGCCTAACTATTAAACTTGCGCTTACTTCTTACAAATCAAACAAACTATTGATGATTCAAAAAGATGTGGCATTCCCTTTTCAATCACCATTACCACAGCCACCAAGTGACCATAAAGAAAAAGATTTGAACTAGATTAGAAAAATTTTACAACGGTTTAAATTTTCATACCATTATACATGCAGTTTGATTCTTACAATGAAGTCTGAGGAATGTTAACATACAAAATAAAATGTTTTACATTTAAGTCCTATGGAACATATTAGCATTGATTAACTGATATTGATGTAAAAAGGATGATTTCACTACAGTCAAAAGCAATCCAGATGGCAGTGGTAACTTAAACACCCCGAAATGTAACCTCTTTGAGGTGTGTGATAGACTGATGTAGCATTAGTTTTACCTAAACAGTGTGGGACGATAAACACAATAAACAAACAAACAAACCTAAACAGTGGATGGATTGTGTCTGAGATCAGGGTCAAGTATAAACTATACTAGTGTCTTGTTAGGTTAGAGATACCAACACCTGGACATACATTCCATTGCTCTGATCTTGAACCTTTCCATAATGTGTATGTAACTTCCCCCTCTATTTACAGTTTGATAGTGTCTATTTATACCAAAGTGTGCTTACAAACAGTACTACAAAACAGCTTCTTTTGAGTAATATAGGTCAACCATTTGCCATGTGCTTTACAGTTGCACTGATTGGATAAGTTGCCTGATGTCAACAGATTAGTTATGATGTTATGATGCAGAATTCTTGGGATTGCATTCAGATGCACATTAACCTAATCATGATGGCCAAAGTTATGTTAGAGAGAAGAAAGCTACACAGAGCTATAAGTAGTTTTTTTTAAAGGAACGTCCATAAATATGACCTTTAAAATAACCTTGACCTTAAAGGTTCCATAGGTGAATGTTATATTCACAACATACTTGCAATCAACGTCTTTAATTTGTGAATTAAAGTACTGTATATAAAAAGAGAGTAAAGGCTGCGACAGAGAAACGCAACTGAAATACATGTGGACAGACAAAAGTGGGAATGCATCATTCCAGGCATAAAAAACTCAGGAGTGTGTGACCATAGTTAATGATAATTATGCTGTGATGTTTATGCTATGACAAATTATTAAAAGCTAAATTTTGTTCTTGAATGTAACTAGAATGTACTCTCTCAATGGTTTGTGGACAAACCAAAATTGACTTGTCCTTTTTTCATTTTAATATTTGGTGACATTAAAAGTATCCCAATCATAGATGAATGACAATGATTTGTCATCTACAGCTGGCTGTGCATGACATTGTTGACAAACACTGATAACCTATACCGGTATATAAATATCAAGGAGGAAATGTGCCAACAAAGTTTCGATTTTACCTTCAAAATTATCACTAATTACTGTTGTTTGTTGACAGTAAGGTCATGTTTGTATATACAGAATTGAGTTAACTTGCAGTAACTTAATACAATTAAAGAATGCCTGTTACTGCACATTTTCATACAAGTCAATTTAGACATGACCTTGAAATATGCCCCAGTACTGGCCTATTCCAAACTTGCCCATTTTTCCTGCACTGTTTAGATTCAAGGAAAGGTAAGACAAAAATGCTATAGGTATGCATATAATCATTCAGTGTCTAGGTAAGGCCTTATAGAGTGAGACAGGTGACAACAGAGGTGTGATATAGTCAGTCAGTCAGTACATATGACATTGTCTATACACACATATATCCAACAAGATAAGTAACACAGACATATTCATCACTGACAGGAAAAGTGCTTTATCTCATAAAAATCACATATACATGGCACTATAGCGATGTGCAATAGATAAGCCAGACAAGAGCTGTACATTTGCCTTTTAATATATTTATAAGGCTGATGTATGTAAATTTTCTTGTTTGCAACATTTGCACACAAGGTACAGTAGGAACCGAGTTAAACATATCCAAAGTTGTAATCAAAGTGCTGTAAAGCACTGTTTGGCCAGTGTAAGTTTTACTTTCTAAGTGTTTATAGATATGGAAATAATGATCACTTAGTGATAAAGTACTAGTGTTATGTTATAAGTATATAGTGATTATGTAATAGTGTTATAAGTATATAGTGATAATGTAATAGTGTTATGTTATAAGTATATAGTGATAATGTAAAAGTGTTATGTTATAAGCATATAGTGGTAATGCAATAGTGTTATAAGTATATAATGATAATGTAAAAGTGTTCTGTTATTAGCATATAGTGATAATGTAATAGTGTTATGTTATAAGTATATAGTGATAATGTAAAAGTGTTAGGTTATAAGTATATAGTGATAATGTAAAACTGTTATGTTAAAAGTAAATAGTGATAAGTATTAAGATATGAAAAAACTTTCCCATCATGATGTTATTTACAACTTTTCTACCCGAGTCATTCTTCAAACAAGTCCAATGGAATGCAAAAAGTTATATCCTGACAGCAAAAGCCACTAAATACAAAGCAAACACAGAAAAAAATAATGAATAATGTTAAAAATCATGACAAGTTATTCTTTTCAACAAAAACATGATGGCCCCCTTTAAGGAATGGCACAACATTATCTTACAAAATGACATCATCTCATCATATGGTGAAAAAAGTGACATTTATGGATACTAACATTTCTGTAAAATGTTTTGATATAACCCACTGACGTTATATATCAAACAAACTACCGGTAGTGCATCTCCTATAACACAGCTACTTTGCTTAAAATATGCTTCTCATTTTTCAAGAGTAATAAAGCAACAAATGATAAATATATTTTAAGACATCTTGTATGAATGAACATACAGCATAAAGTATTTTGGTTTCTATATATTAAAGGTACTACATACCAGTGCCCCTTGTCATTTAGTGGCTTCAGTTATGTTACTTTTTATGAAAACTCTGGATCAAACAGTAGCCTGGAATGTCCTTATAGTACTAACTTTAAAATCTTGGGCCAGTGGATATCAAAATAAAAAGTTATAAAACTCTTGTGGATCCTTGGGCTAAATGCTTTAAAACTGTTGTGGATCCTTGGGTTAAATGCTATAAAACAGTTGTGGATCCTTGGGCTAAATGCTATAAAACTGTTGTGGATCCTTGGGTTAAATGCTTTAAAACTGTTGTGGATCCTTGGGTTAAATGCTATAAAACAGTTGTGGATCCTTGGGCTAAATGCTATAAAACAGTTGTGGATCCTTGGGCTAAATGCTATAACACTGTTGTGGATCCTTGGGCTAAATGCTATAAAACTGTTGTGGATCCTTGGGCTAAATGCTATAACACTGTTGTGGATCCTTGGGCTAAATGCTATAAAACTGTTGTGGATCCTTGGGTTAAATGCTTTAAAACTGTTGTGGATCCTTGGGTTAAATGCTATAAAACAGTTGTGGATCCTTGGGCTAAATGCTTTAAAACAGTTGTGGATCCTTGGGTTAAATGTTATAAAACTGTTGTGGATCCTTGGGTTAAATGCTTTAAAACTGTTGTGGATCCTTGGGTTAAATGCTATAAAACTGTTGTGGATCCTTGGGTTAAATGCTTTAAAACTGTTGTGGATCCTTGGGTTAAATGTTATAAAACTGTTGTGGATCCTTGGGTTAAATGCTTTAAAACTGTTGTGGATCCTTGGGTTAAATGCTATAAAACTGTTGTGGATCCTTTGGCTAAATGCTATAAAACTGTTGTGGATCCTTGGGTTAAATGTTATAAAACAGTTGTGGATCCTTGGGCTAAATGCTAAAACACTGTTGTGGATCCTTGGGCTAAATGCTTTAAAACTGTTGTGGATCCTTGGGTTAAATGCTTTAAAAATGTTGTGGATCCTTGGGTTAAATGCTATAAAACAGTTGTGGATCCTTGGGCTAAATGCTATAAAACTGTTGTGGATCCTTGGGCTAAATGCTTTAAAAGTGTTGTGGATCCTTGGGTTAAATGCTTTAAAACTGTTGTGGATCCTTGGGTTAAATGCTATAAAACAGTTGTGGATCCTTGGGCTAAATGCTTTAAAACTGTTGTGGATCCTTGGGTTAAATGCTTTAAAACTGTTGTGGATCCTTGGGTTAAATGTTATAAAACAGTTGTGGATCCTTGGGTTAAATGCTATAAAACTGTTGTGGATCCTTGGGTTAAATGCTTTAAAACTGTTGTGGATCCTTGGGTTAAATGCTATAAAACTGTTGTGGATCCTTGGGTTAAATGCTATAAAACTGTTGTGGATCCTTGGGCTAAATGCTTTAAAACTGTTGTGGATCTTTGGGTTAAATGCTTTAAAACTGTTGTGGATCCTTGGGTTAAATGCTATAAAACAGTTGTGGATCCTTGGGCTAAATGCTATAAAACTGTTGTGGATCCTTGGGCTAAATGCTTTAAAACTGTTGTGGATCCTTGGGTTAAATGTTATAAAACTGTTGTGGATCCTTGGGTTAAATGCTTTAAAACTGTTGTGGATCCTTGGGTTAAATGCTATAAAACAGTTGTGGATCCTTGGGCTAAATGCTCTAAAACTGTTGTGGATCCTTGGGTTAAATGCTTTAAAACTGTTGTGGATCCTTAGGTTAAATGTTATAAAACAGTTGTGGATCCTTAGGTTAAATGCTATAAAACTGTTGTGGATCCTTGGGTTAAATGCTTTAAAACTGTTGTGGATCCTTGGGTTAAATGCTTTAAAACTGTTGTGGATCCTTGGGCTAAATGCTTTAAAACTGTTGTGGATCCTTGGGCTAAATGTTATAAAACTGTTGTGGATACTTGAGCTAAATGTTATAAAACAGTTGTGGATCCTTGGGCTAAATGCTATAAAACTGTTGTAGATCCTTGGGCTAAATGCTATAAAACTGTTGTGGATCCTTGGGCTAAATGCTATAAAACTGTTGTGGATCCTTGGGCCAAATGCTATAAAACTGTTGTGGATCCTTTGGCTAAATGCTATAAAACTGTTGTGGATCCTTGAGACAAAGGTTACATAACTGTTATGGATCCTTGCAAAAAATTGCACATACTTCACTGTAATACATGCTAAGCTTTGAGTTGAGCTACCTTGTATAAATCAGACATTTTGCAACTGCAAGTATATCATAATCAGATACATACTGTAATGTCTTCATTTTCCTTTTGGTTTGTTTATTAGGAAATGGTGAACATAAATTACATTGTTTTTAGAACAAATGTATTAACCCAATAACACATTTCAGGTCATAAAAAAGAACAGACAAATAGATCCAGTACATTTAAGCCCTTATATAGTTTGTTTATAATAAGAAATCATATTTCATCAAGTCATATTAGATTACAAAACAAATACATTTATTTTTTATTTTTTCTGTTAAGTCTTTTTTCTTCTAAAATGCAGTCATATTCAATTATTTACATAAGAAAGATGCTGTCAGAGTTATCTTCCTTTAAACATTATCATTCAGCACTGGTATTACCTCTGGTATGTGCTCCTTCAGAAATATTTGACCAATTTATTTACACCTTAAATAAACACATACTGAAGGGCCAACTTTTCTGAGAGGTACATCATGTTATTGACACCCTTATTATAACAAGGAGGTCACAGTTGTTATCATGGCACATTTAAGGGGAGTATCATAAAGTGTCAAAAAAATAAAATAAATAAAACTTTAGCATATTATCAAATAAATCCTCCTCAGCTATTTACCAAGGTATTTAAATATTTCTAGGATGCCATTTATTGTTGTTTTACATGCAATATGTCAGTGTGCCGTAAAACTCAAAATACAAAAAATACATTATTGTTTGAATTGTTGCATTCACTGCATTAGCAGTTACTTTGTCATCTAGCAAACACCTGGACCAAGTCATCTAGACAGCACCTGGACCAGGTCATCTACCAAACACCTGGACCAAGTCATCTAGCAAACACCTGGACAAGATCGTCTAGACAATACCTGGACCAGGTCATCTAGAAAACACCTGGATCAGGTCATCTAGCAAACACCTGGACCAGGTCATCTAGCAAACACCTGGACCAGGTCATCCAGACAACACCTGGCCCAGGTGCCCTAGCAAACACCTGGACAAGATCGTCTAGCAAACACCTGGACCAGGTTATCTAAACAACACCTGGACCAGGTCATCTAGACAACACCTGGACCAAGTCATCTAGACAACACCTGGACCAGGTCATCTAGACAACACCTGGACCAGGTCATCTAGACAACACCTGGACCAGGTCATCTAGACAACACCTGGACCAAGTCATCTAGACAACACCTGGACAAGGTCATCTAGACAACACCTGGACCAGGTCATCTAGACAACACCTGGACCAGGTCATCTAGCAAACACCTGGACCAGGTCGTCTAGACAATACCTGGACCAGGTCATCTAGACAACACCTGGACCAAGTCATCTAGACAACACCTGGACAAGGTCATCTAGACAACACCTGGACCAGGTCATCTAGACAACACCTGGACCAGGTCATCTAGCAAACACCTGGACCAGGTCGTCTAGACAATACCTGGGCCAAGTTATCTAGACAGCACCTGGACTAGGTCATGTAGCATACACCTGGACCAGGTCATCTAGACAATTCCCTGGACCAAGTCATCTAGACAACACCTGGACCAAGCAGGAGATGTATGAGCAATACTATGTGTATTTTGGCACTTAAGAAACTTTCCTTAGTTACAACTACACACAATGGTTATTACAAATTGCTTGTGTCTCCCAACAGAAGCTGGCTGATCTGAATCTACACTGTGCCTGATCCTGACCCATTTTCGCTTAGCAGGATATGAGTTAGCATAGATCTTTTTATTCATTTGAAAATTAGTTTACAACTTAAGCTACATCTGTGAATTTACAATGTTAAAAAGAACCCAAGGCATATAAAATGTAAGTTGTTAGCATGAACAAGCACCATTGGTATTTGCAAAATAATGTCTTGATTCATGAAAAGTTTCTATCAATTAAAAAAAATACCTACCTTTTTTTGAAGGCTGTAGCCCTACGATCTTTATAGTCTTTCCTCATGCTGTCTGGTAAATACAAACAAAATCCTTCAACTAACTGTTACAAATTAAATTTAGTAAATGGAAAATTTGTACATTTATCACAAGAAATCACTTCATATTCAAGCTTAAGCACAAGATATCTCCAAGTAATAGTAAAATTCACTATGAAATCAGATGTCTAAGTGTAAGTGTAAAAATACAGGTACAAGACACTGGTGGACACTATTTGTAATGAAGCAGGAGATCCCCTTGCCATTCCTGGACAATTACTGTAATTATCTTGTCTCTCAATGATGCTGTTATCTAAGTGAACAATAGGAAAAAACTTGGTCTCTAAGTTATAGATCATTGATGTAGGTGACTACTTCTTGCATCACACACAATGCATAAAGACAGTTCTTGTATTGTTCATTATATATAAATTATATAACATCGGACCTGGTGGTGCAATTGGTAAAGCATTGTTAGTTAGCATTTTATTTTGTAGACACCCTAACTCAAAATGTTTCTTTACATTATAATTGCCTAATATATAATTGAAAAATAAATAACAGATTAAAAAAACAGCTACCTTTTTTATTTGGAGCTTTGAGCACTATAGTGCTGGCTTCTATTAAAACCTCACATATACTTTCAAAAACTGAATTGATATAAAAACAAGAATTTCTGAGGTTACTATTTTTAATTGTATTTGACAATGTTTAATGTCAAGCAAAGTTACCTATGGCCACGGATGTTGTTATCTCCTCGTAGATCAGATCAGCCTCGCTGCTGATGTCCCCCTCGTTGGAAGCATCATCTGCCAGTTTGTGGGGCTGAAACTGATCATGGTATGGCACTGAGTCACTGTGGTAGTTGTCCAAGTCTTCGTAATAGTCCACAGAAGAGTCATTCTCCTCATCAACACCATCTGATGGCAAGGACTGAGTCCGCCGCATTATTACAGGAGAGGCTTTAGCTTTGGCATCCAGTTCATTCAATGACCGTACTGTATCTAGCACACTGCCAGCGCTTCTAGGTGAAAGGACAGGTTTGTTGCATTCATAAGATTGTTTCCTAGTTAAATCACAGCTTTCAAATGATTGCTTTCTCTCTAATAGTCTTGTGTTCACTTTCAATTCTAGTTTAGGCTTTCTTTCCGCAACAGGTGAATTTGACCTGTCAGCAAATGCCTTGCATTCAAATCCTTTTTTGATGTCAGTGAATTTCTCTGCACTCATTTTACGTGACTGTCCATATCTAGCACTCATAGAGTCATCGCCTAGTTTGTTTTCAGGTTTAGTAGCTGTCTGTTCATTGTCTGGGGAGGCATATCTCTGAATCCTAGCTTTCACCACAGATGCTTCCCCTTGAGTCATGGAGGAGTTGGACCCAGTACTGAAAGACTTATTTAGGGGCCTGTGTGCTTGCCGTAATGACTTCTTCTCCTCAGTTTTAACTGGGTTGTTTTCATTCTTGCCTTCATCAGCTTTAATGTCTCTTCTCTTTGGAGATGGTTTCATGGCAGGTCTATTATTGCTCTCACTGTTTAGTGAAGAGTCAGAGTTTCTGTTAGACTTTAGTTTGGTTTTGTCAATATTTTCAAACTGAGCTGCTTTTGAAAGTATGGGTTTGGTTTTACTTTCATCAGACTTTGTCCGATTCTCTCTCCTTGGTGTTGAAGTCTCTATGTTGGTTTCCCCTACTCTACTTGAAAGACTATTAGCATTGCCTGTTTTGGTTAATTTCACACCCTTTACCCCTCCAAACTTTTTAATATTTTCATTAATATCAGTCTTTTTATTCAATATCACATCAGACTTCATCAAGTTGCTCGCTGAACGGGTTTTGGAGTTATCTGAGCCTGCAGAACTGTTCTCTGACCTGGGACTAGGTTTGGCGCTACTGCTACTGTTGGAGGATTCATCCCCACTATTTCTGGCCCCAGGTAATGGACTGACTGACCTAAACCCAGGCACTCTGCTGTCCTCACCTGTTGATTCTCTCCGCACTTTCCCTACTGAACTGTCACTGAACCGATTAGAACTAGTAACAGACACAGGAGAGCTTCTACCAGATGACTCACCACTATTTCTTTTCCAGCCCTTAGCTATTCCTGGAATGTATTTGTCTTTCTTTCCATCCCTAACAACAGGAGATATCGGTCTAGGGGAACTAGATCGTGGAGATTCAATTTTAGGGGAGCCAGGCCGGCATGTTTCTTCATCAATGGAATTACTACGCGACAAGCTTTTCTCTGCCAATAATCCACTACCAGGTCTTGTGCGCAACTTTGTAAGAGTGAATGACAAAATTGATGCAGCAGCAGTTTTATTTATTTCAACTTTTTCTTCCCCACCTACTGTTGACTTCACACCTTTAGTTTCAACAGTAGCAGAGAAAGACTTCCCTCCACTATAAGTTCTTGCAACTGCAACAACAGGAGTTGGTTCATTAGTCAACTGATCTAATTTATCAACACCTGTCTCTTTCAACCTCATGTGGAGGGCTTCAAAAGCCCGCCTATCCTCCAAGGTAAGTCCTGAAGTCTGATCTGAAATCTTAGAATTCTTTGACAAGAAGCTGTTTGTGGTTGTTTCTGTTTTAACGGACTTACTCACAGTGCTGTTGGTGGTAGACTTCTGGTTTTGCTGGGTGGAGCTGGTTTTGGATGTAACAACAGAAGTTTTGGAGCTACTTTGCTCTGTGACTGGCTTGCTGCTGTTCTGACCTTGTGGCTTGTCAAACATTGCCTTAAGGTCTGAGACAGGTTTGGTTTTCAGTTCCGTCCTCTTACAGTTGGGATTACCTCCCTTGCCACCATTCCCAGGACTTACTGGGTCACTGGATTTTAGTTTAACACCAAAATTTGCAGCCATCTTGATTTCTTGAAATTTCACTAGACTTTTTGTTTAACCTAGTTTAACACTTTGGACACTTTAACATTAACAGTTTGTCCCCATTCTTAAACCTATCTATTTCTGAATACCATTTTTGATTCATCTTGTATGATAACAAATTTCCATCCAAATAACTGCAATGTTACCTTCACAGCATTACAACGTCTATTCAATGCTTCAGAAGTTGAGAAGTATTAAAAGGATTTCTGGTGACGTAGACTTACATCCTGGTCAGTTTGTACAATTGTCCAAATGTCCTTGAAGTTTTAATTAAACAAAAAAATAATATTCTGCACCGTCACTGAATGCATGTTATTTGATAGTTAAACAAACATGTGGCCCGTCCCTATGTAGACTGGTGTCAGGTTTCATGGTTATGCACATACATCCTTGTCAGTGTAAAGTCCCCCTCATACCTGAAAATATATACAGGAAAATATGTAAGATGTATCTACTTTAACTTAGTTTGGAATATATTGTCAAATATACATATGCCTTCATAATAAGAGATTTTAGTAAATAATTAAATAATCTCTATTTTAATTATAACTGATTGCAATCTGGTTTATTAAAAACATTAAAGCAATAAGCTGACTTTTTGTCTCTTTTAGTTACATGTATATTCATATTGCCAATATTCAGCAGTCTGTGCTTACTTAAATAACCACAATACCAAGTTAGGTATGTGCCAGATTACTTAGTATCAGCTTGTTTAATTAATGGCCAGATTACTTCAGTCCCATCCTCCCTATTTCCTTGCCTAGATAACCATAGGTCGGCTACTTTTGTTTATATTACCCATTCAATTTATTTATTTTATTTATTTTCTAGGAACTTTATGCAATGACACAAGTGTTATTGATATCGGCGAAGCAGCCACTAGTGTAGATCCACATCACATAATGGGAGCTGGATGTCCAGGATCTATACTATCTGCATAAACATGACCATTTAGGATTTAGCCGCTGAGAGTTAATCACTGACCACAAGAACAGCAGCCGTGCCTTGTCCACTTAACAAATGTGGTAGTGATCACTTCCGTGCCACCAAAGATGGGCATCTGGTGACAATTATCTACAGTCTGCTATTGTTACAGTCAATAACATTGGTCACTGGCTCCAAACCGCAGACACACGAATAAAAACCACACACAATAAATAACCTGGCACCAAAATGTCAATTCTTGTTACTGAAGGTGCTGTGTTTTAGTGCAAGAAGAATAAGAAGTTTTTCAAGCTGGTAGTGGTTTATGCTCTCTTTGGCTACTCTTGTGCAATCGTAAGAGTAACTCCACACCTGGCCAGCCTGTTTTCAGGATTAAAGATTAGGTGTGGCATCTAACAGCTGTTCACAAAATACATTCAAAGTAAAGGCAGCACTGTTTCTGCTTTAAGTCAACAATGTCTTTGAATAAAAGAAATTATGTTGGTAGGGAAAATATACAGTTAGCTAAATAGTTATAAAGGCATGTGAATCCAGTCTAATATAGCAATATCTGAAAATAGTTAACAGAAATAAAATTGTGGCACTTTTTTACAAATCTGCAGAAACATATATTCAAGTGTCAGCAACAAAGGGTCTTCTATAGAAATAAGGAGTTCAAGAGTACAGAATACACCCCTTGTATTTTTGGAGACATGCAGCATCCTACTACATGCCTATCCCAGACGGCCACTTCTAAATGTGGAGTGCCCAGTGGTTTCCTTAACTAAATAATGAGTCAGTGTCCTAAATTAATGTCTCAGGGCTACTCTAGTAAGATGTGGGGTCATAACATAAATACCAGTTACCTTGGTTTTAACAGGCACATTTCCTAGGCATTTACTTTTATTGGAATCTTCTTCCCGTTTCTGTTCATTTAATTTGGGAATGTAAGATTACATGGGGTGCATTACTAGCCTTGCATACATATTTTATGAATGTAACAGAACAACTGGAGTTCCCAAAGTTCTTGGTTAGCAAAAAACAAATGTCAAAATAAATTTTTTATATATTAGATCTCTATATGTGATGAAACAGCACTGGAAATACAGTAAAATTTCGCTAAAGGACCAGCCCGTAAAGCAAGGCAACCCGCGAAGTGGGACAGTTTTTTAAGAACCGTTTTTTTTTTTTATTATTTTAATGTCCCACAACATGCAGGACACCAATCTACCAGGGACCGTTAATTAATAACCATTTAACAAATTCACATCTTTCTATATACCTGCTACTCAGACCAGCACCAGGTGGTCCAATGATGCATGTGTCATTAATCAGCTGATCGCGCCTGCAAAGATGCTCAAGTTAATGAAATTGTTTTCACACTTTACAACTTTAAATTACGACATTGACAATTCACTTATGGTAATCAAAAAGTAAATTATGGTGGCAATTTTTTTTATGTTTACAAAATGATGCTGGATTGTAAGATAATATGTTAATATTAAGCTGTATAAAAGGATCTGCATGAAATAACCTCATCTTTTCTCAGCATCAAGGAAGACAAGGAAGAAAACCCATTTATTTATTAATATTATATTTAAATTTTTGGTTAACAAATTTGAAATTTAATAACAATGATTATATTTTATCATAATTTATTATGTAATTTATTTTTATGTTTAATTTATATTCTGAAAAATGACTAAATTATAATATTATAAAGCAAACAGTAAAACATAATATAGAATGTTGAAACAATCAAACTACAACACAATAAGTACTGATACACAATACAGATAAACTATAATATAACACCTTTTAATAGATATAAGTATTATCATAAACTCACTGACAGGACCACCTCTAGGTGCTAGGTAGCAGACTTTAAAAAAAATAACAACAAATGGTCCTCTAGCAAGATTTTACTGTAAGCATAAAAATCCAAGGAGTGGTTACAAAAATATAAGTTAGATGTATACACTGATGATAAGTTGCATGCAGAAGTTTGCCAAAGTCAAGATGAATTAAATTTAACATCAAAATTCACACATTTTGAAGTAATCTCCAGTGCATTGGATACACATATGGTACATTTATGGTACATTATTAACTTTCAAATACCATCATTTCTTGAAGTTTCAGATTATAGACTGTTCTCATGTGCAGTTTATCTAAGTGATCAAACTTAGCACCTTGTATTGTTCCATATAGCCTGGGAAAGACAGCAAGTCCCACAGGGAGCAGTCTGGGTTTAAGTGGGTTTGATGCAAAGATGAAACTTCAATGACCATCTACAGAGACTTTAAGTCAGGTTGCAAATAGGCCCTTCAAACGAGCCCAGCAGACAATGAGAATCATTGGTTTGAAGGGACAACAGTATGTGCAGTAAAGTCCAGAATGCTCCCAAATGGACTATGCTGTATTTTCTAGTTTTAAAAGCAATATGCTGGGATTAAGGTTGATGACCTGAGAAAATAAGCCATGACAAAACAGCCCATAAAAATAAATCAAGTACGTAAAAATGTGGGATCAAACATACAAGGATAAGTATAGTATGTCCATTGGTGAATATCATTTTACGTCAAAAGGATTGAATTTTGATTTTACCATTATATTGGTAGCATAGTCTACCCTGACCTGTACATCCTGAACATAACATTTTGTCGTCAAACTTCCATAGGCTATATATAAATTAACTTGAGGAACATACGCTGAATATCAAGGATAGTAATTTATACATTGATATCCAAACATATTTGGAATTCTAAAGCAATTATCAGAATACTCAATTTAATGCATTTATTTATGATCTACATTTTAAATACATTTATCCGGTCAGCATGAGGAAAACTTCCTCAAAACATTTCTTTTTCAACAAAATGACAAACCCCAATTTTTGTAAAGATTAATTGAAATCCCAACTCACATGACTTCTCAAGTTTCAGGCTAGCACACTTGTAAAGATTTTAACAGATCAGAAAATACTTCAAACCCTGAAATATATGGAAGGGGATATCCGCCAATATTCTAATTACTATTTCTAACTTTCAATACTCGGATTTGTCACTTCAAATGTAAATTTGTAAATTGCAACACAGTGCATGCTAAATACCGCTATCTAATTACATCCTAACTTTTATATATCACATGAAAATGTTCACATTTCAACATAACATTTGAACAATTTCACATTTCCCACATATACAATTTACAAGTTACAAATCGCAGGGCGAAAATCACGATTACATTTTACATTGCTAGAATCTAATTTACATTTACTTATCTAGAGGCACAAATCTCTAATGTAAAATGTACACCGCATAATACCAGTTAAACATAAGGATGCAAGGGGGCACTTCTAACACGGGAATGTCCATCTATAAATAGAATGTATCGCTTGAACTTGTCCACATTCGCGTGTACTTTCCCGCGTTTGTGTGTACTCTCAAGTTGTGAGTTTCTTACTGACAGAATCAGACACAGGTTTTATTTATTTGTACTATACAATTTTAGGGATATTATTCTGTACTTAACTGCTGATCATGATATTTCTATGTATATATAGGCCTATGTTTGTGATTATAGAAGATCAAGTGATAATTCAGTGTTAGTGGCACATTAAGAAAAATGCGTGATACATGCATTTATAATCATTCATGACATGTACTGTAGACATGCACCAATAAAAATTGACCCATATGTACACGTCTCTACCTTTTCCTCAAACTTTATGAATCGGTTCAAATGTTTTTGTATATTTCTATCTCTCAGGTCTGACAGCCCCTACACCCCGCCCCCATCCCTTTCAACCTCTATGGCCCCACCCTCTTTCATTTAACTGCATATATCCTGATTTAACCAAAGTGATTTGAGCTGGCAAAATTCCGTTAACGGTACACAGTATTGAGTTCGAACCCAAGACCTTCTCTGTAATCAGGTGCTCTACCACCTGGCCTACCTGGGCAGAGAGCTTTTAACCTTCCCTTTTTTTAGTCAGGTATCAACTGGACAGAATCACCAGTACCTAGCATGTTCCTGCTGCACAGGGTTCTCTAAAGAATTAATTTTGACGCCACTAAAAAAAAGGCTGGAAAATCCCATTACCGAGGGCGGGGGTCGAATCCAAGACCTCCTGCTCTTGAGGTAGGTGCTCTAGCAACTGAGCTACATGGGCACCTGACTCTGGGGAAAGCATTCTCATTACATCACGTACTCCTGTTGATGTAGTTCAATTCTAATGCATTGTAAACAAATCCGAATGTGAATGAAAGAGTATGTTTTTCTGGAAACGTCTGATATGTATATAAAATTAGATTGAATGTAGTTTTAAGAAAACAATGACTTATATGGCAAAATTACTTGCAGAATTTTAATATATACATTAATAACTATTTTTGGCAAAAGATAACGCGTTCAATTTGACGCCAAATAACGTTAGCTGTTTTCTATTGTATTTCCCTTGAAGAATCATTTATGATTCCATCCTATTTTTAACTTATGATATTCCTTTCTATTTTTAGTTTAGTGACGTCTATATTTATGTGGTACCGCCACCTAGCATCAGAGAATTATGACTTTGAGATTTGTAACTTGTAAATTGTAAGCGAACATAATATTTGTGACTTGACAATTGTGACCTGAGATTTGTAATTTCCAAATTGTATACGAGAAATGTGAATAAGATACCTGTAAAATTGAACATGTTGGTGCAACAAATAACAAATTTAAGCATATGCAGTGTTGCAATTTGCAAATTAGAAATTGAATATAGGTGGATATCCCCTACCATAGAAATATGATCTCATTTGCGTGCTTTAAATTTGAATGGAGAAATGTTTGGATCTTTATGTAATTAAACAGACTGTTATGGTTATACTGACATAAAGCTTTGCAGGAGCTTTGGTTCTAGTCAATAATGAACATAGTAAATAACAACAGTTCATATGTTTCCATGCAGTTAACTTTTGTATGACATTGTAAACTGTGCAAGTCAAAAACCTGCCTTTGTTAAAAGAACACCCTAATTTTCATTTCAATGTAAACATTTCGCCCTTTACCTGTTTAAAAAATTCTCAATTGAATATGCAAAGGTTCAATTTCCAAAACAATAACAATGCTTTTTATAAAAAGAGCATAAGTGAGAACAAAAATATGTAATAACAATCAGACCTATCTTCAGCTGTTTCACAAACAGTAAATACCATCCCACTCTTGTATCACTTCCGTATACATACAGTTAATCCATCCTTCTGAGCACAGTTGTGTTTGTGACCACATTCTACCATCTACCATCCTGTGACTAACCTTACTATTTCAATGTAACCACATAGATTATGCATACAATAACCATAACATGAGGTCCTGCTATTACAATGTCACACTATGTTACGCTTAGTCCTCGCATAAACGATGTGACATCCTGACTTGGCTGACATCACAACTATTGTCGGGACACACTTGACAATAACTACTCTCACTTTACCCTGATCATGCTACAGTTGTACACAACAAGTAAGAAATGTTATCTATTAAGTCTCCATATAACTGAAATACTGTAGGTGGGATTATAAACCCAAACCCAACAAACAATTCTGATAATAATGCATACTAATTACTACACATCTTCACTCAAAGCTACCGTGATATATTGCTACAGACTATGATACAAACAGAGGAGATCTTGTTCAGCAATGATCTGGATCTTTGCATAAGCCTGATCAAGTCATGTTAAGATGCTGCCATCTCATCATAACATTATACAATCACCACAGTCATTAGCAATGATGAATCACCAAATTACTGATCCTTAATTATCACACTTAACTATTCTTATTGCCATGGCCCAGGGGTCTTTGATAAAGACAGTCCGTATCAGATGTTATCAGAATGGAAGAGAATCAGATCATGATCAGGTATCAGGTTGGTGACCACTTCAAACACAAGATATACTGGATATTTCAAATGATTTTGTATGCAAACTACTTTCCATTTTACCAGGACTTGACAAATTAACTTCCAGTATCTGGTGGCAAAGATGTTTCAAACACTCATGGTTAATATATTTTGTTCCGGTATTTCTAAATGGGTTGAATAATTCAATAAATTTCATTATTAATCCATGCACTGACCAAGAAACAAGTAATCAGAAGTTTATAAATGAGAGTTGTATGTTTTAAGAAAGGAAGTATATGACATGTAAGTTACAGTACATATATCACATTTACCCTGCAATGTAGTTTAATGAATTTTTTTTTATCATAAATCATGAACTTGTTAATTGAATGAACTACTTGTTTACAAGAAGTAAATGAATGTGATTTTGAATGAAACAGCTAAAATAAAACAGTATTTGTATTAAGAGTGGTTGTTTTTTACACAACTTAAAATAAAAACAGTACTTGTATATTACAAGATTTTATTGTCTTCCCATGATTATACATGTACTACCAGAAACAGTAAAGACAGAACATTGTGAGTGTGGCACTTTATAAACCAACTTTTCCCAGATGGAGCTGATACAATATTGCAAATATCAATAATTCAGGGAATATATATATATATATAACTCTTACTTATAACCAAATGCAAGACATCACATTTGTGCTAAAATGGACTGAAGACCTTGCATACATTGTTAGAGCCTTGTAGTTATGTTTATGCTGAGAGTAAACCTGATTAAACAACAGTTTCTTCTAGCAGAAGATAAAGGGTATAATATTGATGTACAAGCTGCTTTTATATCCACACCACATTTCTCACATTCTTGCCTTAAAGTAAGCTTCACCAATCTGTTGACATAGAAGCCACACATAGTTAGGTTATATAGATAGATAGCTCTTCAGTAGTGAGACATAGAAGGTAGTGTAATTCTTCAGTAAGGAGGTAACAATGCGGCTGACTGCTGACACAATGATGTTGCTTTATCTCCAGCAAAATCAAATCCTACCATGAAGAAAATATTTCTTCAGTGAGTGAACACAATAGATATTAAATAGAACTAGCTAGCTTAATTCTATGCAAGAAGTTACAACAGTAACAAGCACAACTTACTGCAATGTTATTGCAATATTGAGATAAGAAACACATTGGAAGCATGTTTAGTATTTGTTGTCAAAGAAAAAAATAAAAAAAAATAATTTCCTTTATCATGCAGCAAGATATTTAAAAAAGGCATACTGCATCTGGAATGTATGTACAGCAGTTTCTACAAGCAGAAAAACAAGTATTTTCAAACCATGTGATTATATTTTTATCCCTTGTATCAACAGCTATTCAGCTTAACCTAACATATTTACCTGTGACATTTTTGTGAATAGGAAATAGCAAATTTAAAGTGTTCAGATACAATCACTGCCTGAGTAATATAATTAGTGAATATATTTAGGATAAAGAAGAAAAAAATGAACAACAACAATTTATATTTAACCAAGTAATGAGTAGTAGTCAAAATAACATGTTTACACTGCTAGTTAAAATCTGTTTTTCAATAAATTACATACTTTTACTTTATAACTACAGTCGTCCATCCACCTGAACCTATGATCACAATTACATGTCAATGTGTGAATATATATTGTCCAAACATTCTAATTACCCATTTCAAAACAAAAACTATACATGTTAACACACCTGTAATTATACAGGATAGGTAAACATTTTTTTATTAGTTGAGTCACATATATCCAATCACTGTCTTCATAACTGCCTCCATCAAGATCCCCTATTTGCATATTTACCTTTGAACATAATTGTGATGAAACAGGAAAGCATATAAAACAACAACCCCAAAAACTACTTGACTAAAACTTGTACATCTCCTTACATCTATACCTACAAACAGTATGCTGAGGACTTGTACAAATGGATCCTAATCAAGTTTATTAACAGCTCAATGTAGCCCAACATCAACCATTTAGTGTCCAAATTGATTTACCTGTATGTGTATAAAATAGTTTTTAGAAATCTTAATCCCATCACAGTCCAAATAAATAACTAAGCATCTAGGCCATCTATAGTATATCCCCCTGTTGTCTGTTGCCACCTAGAGTAGACTGTCACAGCAATAGTGTGATGTAAGGTTGCACCCATCTCTTTGCTTATGATGTAAGTCACATTAGCGTCTCAGACATTAAATTATCTCACTTCCCCTGAGGGCATTTTTCCCATATAGCAACATTCCATAGTTTGGGCTCTCAACAGGCTCAATGACTAGGTTAAGGCAAATAGTTTAGATCCAGGATTTGTGCTCTTTTCTACTTAGTCTCTAGCACAGTGATTGTCTTGTTACCTGTGCATGTGGTGGTAGTAAACTACTAAGATTTGTATTACTTATCCTAAAATATCATTGCAACTATATGTAACAAGATAAGGGCTAAGTATGTGGATGGAGACGTTGAAACATAAGCTGAGTCTTAGTTTATCATTTTGTAAGAAATCAACTTCAGGATATAATTAATCTGACTTAAGTTAAATAGGTGTGCATTCCATAGTTCTCTAATGACTTACAGCTTATTTTATTCTATGCTGCATCCATTTAAAGTGTGGCAGTATTTAGAATATGGTAATTGAACCTTACCAAGAAAGCATTTTGTTTGTTGGGTTTATCGTCCCACCAACAGTTTTTCAGTTATATGGAGACAGTGTAAACTTGAAGCAGATACTGTGCTGCCTTCACTGGGTATAGCATACCGTGAACACCTGGCATGATACCACACCCAGTCACATTATCCTGACACCAGGCCAACCAGTCGTGGAACTACCCTTATATTTGCTTGAGCGTTAGCAAGGGAGCTATACCACTACCATTTTTTACGACTTTGGTATGTCGCAGCCTGGGATCGAACCCTGGGGCTCCATATCTCGAGCCAATGCTCTACTGATTGCGCTACTAGGTCCGGTGAGAAAGCATTTTTTTTAAACTTCTTTACTATTCATATCAATTTGTAAAATTCTCAAACATATTTTCAATACTGGAACATCTTCCAGATGATGAACATGTATCTGTATGTGCACCAGTGAGACATTTTTCTATAGTCTTCTTTCAACAGTAATGGTAGGACAACATCACAATAACCATACCAGTGTTGATGTGTTGCATTTCACAATCAAATAAAGCAATATGGGAGCATGTAACTAGGACATTTGAAATGTTATGGGTTTTTTTTTAAAGTTTTCGGTATACTATAAATCTTGAAAAAATGTATGTATAACCTATATTCCTGAGACCACAAATTAGCTTTAAACAAAATAAAAAGCAAAACTCGACACCACTTTATTAGGTTTTCTAACATATGTTACAAATGTAGATGTTTCATATGAAGAAAAAAAGTTGAAAAAATCGTTATAATTAACTATAAAAAAAGTGTACAAGCAGAAATTGAACACACAAAAATAAATATAAAAATAAATAAATAAAAACAGAATGCTGTTTACTGAATTAGGACCCGTATATTCTAGCAGGTAAGTTAAGAAAGTCCGCAAAATAAACTCCCCCCCCCACATGCGAATTTCAGTGAGCATTCCATATATAGGTGTTGCGCTCCAGCATATCGCCAATAAAAATACCTCCCAACAGTCTCTTTTGAATAGATGTCAGTGCATGAATTTCAGTAATAACACAAGTATCAATACAATTACAAGATTTTTAAAAGCTGTAATAAATCAAGGCAGCTGCTTCAAAAAGCCAATTAAGGGCTATTACTTCACACAATTCATGAAACATGTAATGTTGAATGGGTTGCCAGTCAAGTATGACTTCAAGTAAGATGTTCTTCTTACAGGTTTGAAAACTAAATGAAAGGAGTCAAACATAAAATTGTGCTAAGCTACATGTCATCATTCTGTCAGGTTATGGGACATAAGCTGACCATATATCAATGAATCTTTTAGCAGATCAATTATTTTCAGCATTTTCCACCAAAAGCAGCAATTGTCTAATTGTTTGTTTTTACAAGGTGGTATTCTTACCACAGTGGCTGTCAATAGGTTATAAACAATGTTGATTGCATGATTAAATGAGATGATGCTAGTCATTATGCTGTATAATTATCAGCAATGAGGAAACAGAACTTATTGTAAAGGAGTAGGTTCACTAACCCATTGTTTTTGCCTATGAAAAAAGAGAAGAAAGAAAGAAGTTAAAAGTATTATTTTATGAATTTTTGATGCAAAGCCTTAAACTCTGCAAATCTGCCATCTATGAGAAATACTAATTAGTGTTTTACCATTCTATTTGCTCTTTTAAACAATGCTAATAGGGCAAAATTTATTAGTTTTAATCATTTTTACCTTACCTTCTAAAAACAAAAAGTGTGCATAAGCATATATATAACAAAAATTAATAACATTGTTTTTACAAATTGATGCCTATTTGATATTAGGAGTCATTTAGCCTAATACAATTTTTTTTTTAAATTGTCACAATTCAAATGACTAGATTGGTGATGATACATATGCACACTTGGAAGTAAGCATATGGCCATATAGTTGGTAATAAGGCAACCATAAGAACAAATCTATGAAGCAAATCTAGAGATACTCATTTTAAACCGTGTTAAATAGAAATCTTTAGGACATGTGAGAAAATGTTCTGCTTATTTGCAAAAATTTACAAAAAACTGACCTGTCACAACATTTAACTGTTATCTAGCATCATTTTTGTCAATTAACCCATTTTGGACAGTCAGCTCAGAGTACTGTAGGCCATGTGACTCAATGTGACGACGGGTGCAATGGCCAAATGAAATTTAAAAATACTGGCTACACACTTATCTTGTGAAATATAAGTAGGATAAAAATAAATTATTCTAAAACTGTTAAATAAAATGATGCCAGTAATTAACTTTTTTGAATGCTTTTCTCTTACAGTAGTGTTGTTGTATACGTTAAATAATTCCTTAGTTACAACTGAATTACTCAAGTAAGCTGAAGTTTTTACACCAAAATTTCTTCAACTTGAACACCATGTGTACAATATAGACAAACCTCCCAAAACCCTTAATACCCAATACAAGCTGTCGAGTGGGAAGAAGTCCTGGTTATTTGAGTTGGATGAAACACTTCTATGGGTCAAGAGAAAATGTACATCATTAACATGTGGACTGGGGAAGACTAAGTATGGGCAGGGACAATACGGATAACCAAACAATTAAGTAAAATAATATATCAGCCTATACAGCATTATTGCATATTGTCTATGTTGTACTGTCATGTGATTGTATGTTTTGTCTCATTTTCCGTTGATACTTGGTTCATCATCCCCGTTGGTATGGTTACCTCACTTTGTAATCTTCAAATATGAAGTGCAATAAACCTTTATTAGGCTACATTTATTAACAAGCAATACAACGTTTTTGTTCACTGCAAACAAATATATATGTTAAAGTTAAACTAGAGCAGATTCTGATTCGCAGCTCCCAGTAGAATCTGATTGTTCTAAATCAACACCATTTGCTTCTGTCTTGTGTGCTTAGAACTTTAAAGTATCAAAGAACTATTGTGAGGGCAACTAATGTATAAAATTAGTTATTTGTACAATTAAAGGGTAAAGTTATGAGCTGTCTACAATGAGCATAGTACTTTGATCACAAAACAGAGAAAATTGTCCCATTAAATACTTTATAATATAAGTTTGGTTTAAAATGTAGGAGAAGCTACATCTACATGTAAAACTTATAACAAGCAAATTCATTCAAGCAGTTTTTAAAAAAAGAAATCATAAGCCAAACAGCCTTTAATAATGTATGCCACTGAAATGTAAAAATAAGTTAAGATTAACCAATAAGAAGAAAGCCTGACTATTAATGTTAATCCTTCTCTATGCATTCATCTCCCTCCCTCGCTACCACCTATCCCCTCCCATTTGTTGAGATTCCTTGGTCAGTGAACACAAAGAAGCCTATGGTATGTCAGATGTTTTCAGTCAACATACAGGATTATAAATACAATGCTGTTTAGTTTATGAACCGTGAATATGAAACACCACAAAATACACCACCTCAATAAAGACAGTACAGTGTTGTTTTCATTTTTTGAACATGCTAAGGCAATAGGTTGTATTTATCACTTAACCACATTTTAGACAACTGACAAAAGACAAATATTAAAAGGAAATATGAGAATCCTCATATCTTGATGCATATTTTCTTTTTATGAATATTATCACACCAGGGCTTTTTCAGGGGGTTTTGGGAAAAAGGCCCCAGCCCAAATCGGGAATTTTTGACGCAGTAAATAGTCAAATTTGGGAAAAAAAAGTATTGACAAATCAAACCAATTGAGAAATTACAACATTTTTTTTTCTGCATTAAAGCTTAATCTGCCTTGCTTTTGTGTCCCTAAAGGCATTTCGGTTCAAATGGGAATTAATTTATGAGATTGGGAATTTTTTTCTTGAAATTGGGAAAAAGGGTCGCTATTTGGCATTGGGAATGGGGCCTTGTGAGACAGGCTGAAAAAGCCCTGTGCACAAACAGCACCTAGTTAGAGAGCTTACAATTAATTCTTTTACAATTCTTTGACCTCTTTGAAAGTTGAGCAAATATATTTCTGTCTCTAGTGCACAAATATATTGCTGCTTTCACAATGAAAAATATACTGCCGAAATCAGTGTGTATCTAAACTGGTGCCATCAAGCTGTCTGACCATTTTGACAGCTGTGCAAATAATTTCTGCCTTCACTATATGCCTTCATGGTGCAAATATATTGCTGCCTTCATGGTGCAAATATGTTGATGCCTTCACAATGCAAATATATATAGCTACCTTCACTGCGACAATATATATTGCTGCCTCCATGGCGCAAATATATTGCTGCCTTCACTGCGACAATATATATTGCTGCCTTTATGGTGCAAATATATTGCTGACTTCACTGTGACAATATATATTGCTGCCTTCATGGTGCAAATATATTGCTGACTTCACTGTGAAATATAATCAAACACCAAGTTATCTGAATAGAGGGCTAGCATATATATGTATTACATGATACTTATGAATAAGATGGCATAAAACTGTAAATGATTTTTTAACATTCAGGCTTTGTCACATGCTATGTTAACATGCTGCAGGTGGTAAAAGGGAAGCTTGGAAACTTAAAAACACACACTCTAAGACCCATTTTTTTGTTTCAAGTATTTGAGAAGTGATGGAGTGAATGATGCCAATTAAGATAGTGAACACAATACAGTCCAGTTCTGTTATCCACTTAGCCAACAATCTGTCGGAACAATGTGAACTGGTTTACATTCACTTGATAATCCATAACCTGCTCAGCACCAACTAATCAAGCCTACAAAAACAATGTAGATCCAGATTAGCCAGCTCCTATTGGTTGTTGTTTGATCAGGATCTAGCTGCACTCTATACTGCTGAGTTCTAGCTATATTATTTCTTGTCTACACTTTCAGTTGTTTAAGCAATAAAGGATTTTAGAATGGGATAATTAAATGTTGCAGTATATGGGTTAACTGGGCCACCACCATGCCTCACCCACTGCATGGAACGTGCAAGTGTGCAATGCACTTGATAAGGGTACAATGTATTAAGTAAGAATATTTTTTGTACTACCACGTTCTCTTCCTTATATTACCAGTAGCGGCACGTAAATGATGTACATAGGACTGAACCTGGCCAGTTACATTATAACAAATCTGTCATAATGGGTAGCCTTAAGTTCTGAGAGTACAAGGGAGGGAAGCCATTACTGACAATTTTAAAGTCTGTGGTCTCACCTGATCAAGGATTCACTCTGGAGCCGTCTGATCTGCAAGCAAATGCTCACAAATTGAGCAATTCCGACAGTATGAATATAATTTTTCTGTCTGGAATATTCCCTAATTCTTAAACAAATCATCTAGTGTTTGTGGTTATGAAAATGCTCATAATGCAACATCTCTAACAAGTACTACTCTACTGTTGGAAGTAGTTACAAAAGGATTTAAAACAGAAGAAATGCTACCCCTCTATTCAGATAACTTGGTGTTTGATTAAATTAGACACAATCTAGAGAAAACAAAGCAACTCCATACTGTAGATGGTGTAAAGTACAGCGGACTGGAGCCCTGGAGGTATCTGCATATGCATCTGCAGGTGTGCAGCTCGTAATCAGGTCACCAACATTCATGCTGCAATGCTTAATTTGTTGGAAAACATTAAAACAGTAGAACTTGAAAATGTATTGATTCATTTTATCCCTTATTTTGAAAAATATACAAAGCCCTTAAGATTTGTTAACATTACAGTCAAATGCAACAAGACATATTCCTAGAGACTCAACAGCAAATATTGTAGACCCTGATCACACAGGTCCAAGAGGGTGCTAGCTTAACCATCTAAGCAGGTTAAATTGTTAAAGTGTCCCATTAAGAGCTAAGGATTCCAGTATAATGTATCCCTCTTGCTTAAGTCTTTTTATCTCATTGGGACCCTAGAGTGTTGTCTGAAATATCTCATTGTGTTCATTTTTAGCCCGATCGTGCTCCTTAATAAATAAGCTAAACAAAAATTGTAAGACATTTGCTAACAAAGTGCATGTAAACTTATAAAGATTTTACATAACTTAGTACTACAGACTCTGCAGCAAATAGTTGACATCCTTATTAGACAGCTCTCAGCACCAGCTGGCTGACCTGGATCTGCACAAATAGCCTATTAAAGCTTTATTAATCTGTGCATTACCAAGGTGAATTAAACCATAAGTGTATTTTAATGGGAAACAATGGAAATATTGCAACCAGAAAATAGATTTAATCCACTCATTCAGAACTCTAAATTTGGAAACATCCGCAAATCATTGATGGATGTGGATCCCAAGCACTCTCATCTATTTATCAGTAATAAAGACGGACCCCAAGCACTTGCTTCAACCTCCCATTGATGAAGGCCGACCCCAAGCACTTGCCTCTATAGATACTTCCCATTGATGAAGGCTGACCCCAAGCGCTTGATTCTACCTATAATTGATGGAGGCTGACTCCAAGCACTTGCTTCTACCTCCCATTGATGGAGGCAGACCCCAAGCACTTGGTTCTACCTACCAGTGATGAAGGCAGACCCCAAGCACTTGCCTCTACCTACCATTGATGAAGGCCGACCCCAAGCAGTTGCTTCTACCTCCCATTGATAGAGGCAGACCCCAAGCACTTGGTTCTACCTACCAGTGATGAAGGCAGACCCCCAAGCACTACCTCCAATTGATGAAGGCAGACCCCAAGCACTTGCTTCTACCTCCCATTGATGGAGGCAGACCCCCAAGCACTACCTCCAATTGATGAAGGCAGACCCCAAGCACTACCTCCCATTGATGAAGGCCTACCCCAAGCACTACCTCCCATTGATGAAGGCAGACCCCAAGCAATACCTCCCATTGATTGAGGAAAGCCATATGTTGAGAGGCTGAGTAGCTACAAGTTGACTGACTGCTCACCCACAGGCCACCCTTGCTTGGTAGAACCACTAATTCAACAACCTCTATTGGCAGATTTTTTTCTAATTTGAATCTCTATCTGCAAATTATCTCAAAATTACTGAGGGACTACTGGGTTATAAGCCAGTAGGTTTGGATTGGGTTAGCCAAAGAAATGGAGGAAGCTTTGATCATATTTAAACACATCAAAGCAAAATCACTGACCAGAGAGTCATCAAAACCTTTTACCATGAGGTTGCCAAATAATTTGCAATAAACACAGCAACAAAGGAAAGTTCAACCTGAGATGAAATGTACAGGAATTTTCTGTCAAAATGAAAAAAAAAAACCACATACAAAAAGTAAAAACAATACAGCAATACAGAAATTATAGACATTTGTATATCAAGTTTTACAGTATTTTCACAACAATGAGATAACTTAACTATCCTTTATTAAAATATGTAAGACATAGGTAAAAAAAATATTAAAAAAATATTTGGACCATGTAGTCAACAGGTCAAAAGAGCGATCTTATGATCTTAAAGTTTTGTAAAGTGGTGTTTTGAAGTACTAAATGATTTAGCAACTTACTAAACAATTGTTTCTTGTAAAAAAACACTAAAAAAACAAACAAATTCTGAAATTTTTTGACATTTTACCAAACTGTGTAAAAACAAGTTTAAATGTTTCAATGATTCTGGTAGAGCTTAAAGTATAACATCTTCCTTTTTTGGGTCAGATGTAACAAAATAACCGATAATAAACATAGGCATTAACAATTGTCTTTACATTATTTTTATCAGTGTTTATGCACTTATTTCTTAGTAAATTTCCAGCTTGTATTGTCTCTAACTCAGGAAGGAAACAAGATACAAAGCATTAAAACCTGGCTTCAGGAAATCCACCAAAAAATTGTGAATGCTGGTCTCAGAATCATCTTGTAACTGTGGCAAGAACAACCCAGCTAAACACCAGCCAGAGAGAGGGCCAGATGTGTGGTTTCTAGCATAATGTAATTAATTCAATTATATGCTTATCCATTTCACTGACTCTCCAACTTTAACTATATGTCAGCCTCTGGTCTGACTGTACCTCCCATCAATTAGTGGGGAATTAACCCTGACCAACTATGTATATTGTTCTCCACATAGACAGGCAATGTTCTGGTCCAGACAATATTTAATAAAAGCACAAATATGTGATAAGTCCATTTTCAGAAAGTTTACAAGTATTTATCAATTGTTGATTATACGAAAAGAAAATATAACACTTTCAACTAATGTCATTTTTACATGATAAATCTTTATTTCAGGCAGTCACAAAACATATTGCTGTGAGAAACAAAATGTCAGCAACTTAAAATTATGATTACGACTCCAAGATACATAATAATTGACTGGAAAAGGTTGGTGAATGTGACAATTAACACTAGGTCATGATCATTGCAAGAGTCCATATTTAACGATTAATTAAACATTGTACATTATTGATTATAACTAATTAAGTCTTAAAACAGTTGACATAAGGCTTTAGAATAACTATAGCTAAATATTACTTTCAATAGCATAATAATACTTTCAATTATCAACTGAACAAGAAAACAAAGATAGACCACTAGAAATTAATATGCAATATTTAATGCAGATCCTGGTCAGACATCTCCAAGCCTGATGAATTCTTGCTAAGCAAATTAAGAGTTATCATGAAAAGTTTTAAATATGGAGTCAGACATATTTGATCATCTTGGACCCAGGTCACTTAAGGTATCACTGTTATTTTTGCATGTATAATCTGTCATGAATGTGACATCTGCTGTGATCTGTTTTAATTCTCAGTGTAATCACCTGTCAACCACCTAATGCATATCACCTGTACTAATTGACAGAGACTTGTCAAGCCAATCACAGCCCCAGAACCCAACATGTACAAAATATCAGGAATGACTATGACTTAGACATAGGAGAAGCTGATTTATAAAAGAAGATGTAGTTGGCATACACAACCCTTTGTTACAAACATACAAAACAATACTTAAACAAAATATTTATCACAATTAGGTTTAGTTCAAAGCAGAACACAAATGAACATACAACCCTCTGGGCCTATACAGATTAATACAACTACAGTAAATGTAACTATGTGTGGCAAAATCTTCACTTGTACAGTCTTCCAGCTGACCAGAGGTGCAGTGGTGGTTCTAATCATATATTTGTTCAGGTTTTCCTCTGCCAGTAGTAGCATAACATAACGACCATGGTTTGATGTAACTATCAAAATGAACCAAACAGAAATATAAGGAAAGACCATAGGTTAGAGATAAGAAGTTGCTTTAGCTAGAGCCCTATATCAGGGTTCTTAAATCATGTTGCCAGTTTTATTCAAAGGTTAAAAACTTAAAAATATCGCATGATTTTGTAGTTTAAAATAAATAAATAATGAAAATATATGTGC
This sequence comes from Sinonovacula constricta, assembly GCA_007844125.1. Classification (NCBI taxonomy): domain Eukaryota; kingdom Metazoa; phylum Mollusca; class Bivalvia; order Cardiida; family Solecurtidae; genus Sinonovacula; species Sinonovacula constricta. The sequence continues at coordinate 36,322,141 of CM017566.1, forward strand.
AGCTACCTCCACATATCTGTGTTGCTGTTGTTTTTAAAAAATCTCATAGCTTACAGTGTGACAATGTCTCTTCATGGCATGTAGTACGCTTCATGTCATCTTGCAAATACAGAGCTATGTAGGTGGCCAATAACTTAGCTATCTGGATGATCTGAAGTCATTGAATACAACACACATATTCTTAAAAGTGGACTTGTGCATTAATCCTTTATTAATATCCTTTTTTTATATTAAGAGACAAAAGAAGAATTTACAACCTGCATTAATGTGTACTGTATTCACGTATAAAACCAGTTTCACTGATGTACTAAAGAAACATTAACTCACACACAGTTGCCATGGATAGTTATTTTCATACCTGTAAAGTTAACAATGACAACATAGACAACAGAAGAGGGGCCACATGGGGCAGAAACTTTGGCCTCAATACTTCAACAAGCTGTGAAACCCATGCTGTTGTCTGATGTAATTTATGTGAGTTTTCTATTAACAGCAATGAGACATCTTAAAAAACAACATAAAACATACAATTTTTGTACCAACAAAAATACAACAAATTTAACTTGACAGATATAGCAGCATGTTCAAGAATAACCTTGATTCAGGGATTGAATAAGCTAAAACTTTAATTAAAAATATATGCAGCCCTTAAGTCCAATAGCTTCTGTAGCAGATGGATAAACAACCCTTAAAGTCCACAAAGACATGATGAAATGCTTATTTGCATAACTTCATAATGAATAAGTCCCATAGACATGTATGAACTCTGTTTAAGTTTGCAACAATAGAGAATACAAAATCAGTCAAACGTGACACTGTTTTCCCAAGGTGGTGAAATTCAGGGACTCTATAGATATATAAATATAACTTCAGCAAAATTGAATAAAGACACCTTTGTAAAGTAGGGCTTGCAGTTATTTGAATCTACATCTGTATGCATGTCTTGTCCTTGGAAATCCTATCTGATCAAACAAGCTGCACTTATTTAACACTGTCTTGGTCTTACTGCTGTACAGTAAAACTATATAAAAATGTTTTCATGCACGAGGCTGTTTATCCAAACAGAATGAAATATTCCCCCAGGGATGCATATGCTTTCAATCAAAGCAAGTAATAAGTTACAATGTTGCTCTAAAATCATTTTACTTGGTAATGTATACAATAACGTTTTTTATAAGATGCATTAAGCTGATATTACATCAAATTCAAGCATTTAAGTTGTCATGATCAAATTTCTGTAAGCAATGTAATTGCTGCAAAACATGTCAATCTCTCAACTCACCCAACAAATGAATACAAAGGAGATCTTGGTACAGAAACTTGATCCTAGTCATATCATGGGGTTTGATGCCTACTATCTTTCATTGCTCATTAAGGAAGACTTCCCATAATGAACTTCAGCCGATATCGACACATTCGGTTCGCGACGGAAGCTTTCGTTTTTGCCCGGTGAAAAACGTAATTTTACCGAATAACACTAAATTAATTGTTAATGTTTAGGTTAAATGTTAAAATGGTTCAAAGTATGTCATAGAGGACAAAAAATTGGACATATATCATGTTTAGAGAGAAAATATTTTCAAAAATGCGAAGCTCCTGTCATGTGACATTTTGAGAATTTCCAGTTTGCAAACCGAAACAACAAAAAATCCAATGCCATAAGAACGTGATTTTCGAGGAAGATTTAAGGCATGTAAGCATCCTACAAAACGGAAACAATGTAGTATTACGTTATTAACGGAACACAATTACGCAAATGTGTATTTGTGCGATGGAGATACCTGAACAAACCCGAATTATATACTTAACTTTGTCATTTTGCTCTCAGTGGTAATATCTCAGTGGGTAGTCATTTTCAAATCTTATTTCTGAAGTTAACTACGGTAAAAATATTTCAAATTGCTATATTTTACTCATTTATGATTGTAGATGATATTTATGTATTGTTTAGGGATGTACCTACTTTAATTCTTTTTAAAAATAGGGTAATGTGACTTCGGCAAGTTTGGTTTTTCGAGATTTTAAAGGAATTTTCATATACTGTCATTTACTTTTTCACCAATATGATAGTTATTTTTTCTTTAAATCACTCATGATATGAACTTTTTTTAATGAGAACGATTATATCTGCAGTGAATTAATGCTAATTTGCATAGAAATTTCTCCAAAAACTTCAAAAAATAAAAAATTGTAAAAAAATGTAAAAAATTGTTAAAATGTGTACTTCAATTAGAAAATGCAAATACATCACAAATATTGCAAGTTTTAGTAAGTATGAATTTTTTCCCATTAGGGGAAGACTTCCTTAACAAGAAAAAGAGAAGTGTATTTTTACAGAACTCATTGACTCTTATCAAGCAAAGCTCTTAGTAATTGCACAAAGTAACTGATCAAGCAAAGGCATATCGTGTAGATCCAGATCAGACCCGCTCAAGCAGGATCTAGTTTCTACTGAGTGTCCAGCGATAGGCATGTTTGCATGTATATGTCATATAAAGACTAATAATCAGTATTGGTCACAAACAAAATGTAGCATGATAAGGCATAACACAATATTGTTGCCTATTGGTCAATGTTGAATGCAGAGTCTATGGTCTATTATGGTTAAGAGTTTAGATTCCAGATCAAATGGTCCCAGGTTTGAACCAGAGAGGAGGGTAGTCCTTAGGAAAGATTCTTCACCACCCACTGCCCCAGCTAGAAACTACACATACAGGAGTACTGGTTCTACAGAGGAAACTGACAGTCAGCATGGATCAGATGACAATAATTGAACCTGTATCACAATTAACTATAGTCAAACATGATTTAACTAATATAATATGAGGTTTCTAATCACTTTGATCAGATGACAATAATTGAACCTTTATCACAATTAACTATTGGCAAACATGATTTAACTAATATAATATGAGGTTTCTAATCACTTTGATCAGATGACAATAATTGAACCTGTATCACAATTAACTATTGGCAAACATGATTTAACTAATATAATATGAGGTTTCTAATCACTTTGATCAGATGACAATAATTGAACCTTTATCACAATTAACTATTGGCAAACATGATTTAACTAATATAATATGAGGTTTCAAAGCACTTTAACAGTTGTGCTTTGATGTAATGATACTGATAGGGACCTCACTAAGGAAAAAACTTGTACAACCATATGGCGAAATGTAAACAAAAAGTGTATTATTCTACTATGGAAATAGGTCTTTTGGCCCCCAAAATGCTAGTGCCACTATACTGACAGTAGAATAATATCAATTATTAAGATACCGGTACAATCTTATTTGCAATGTGTTATTTGGGTGCATTGTACAAACAAACTACTGCATAGTCATTAGTGTCAAACATCCATGGTTACCTTGTCAAATCTTATTAAACACACTGCTAGTAATGAATTTCAGAACTCATGCTTAATTAATTCATAAACAAAACAAAAGCTGTTATTTGCTAACAAGTACAACTAGAGAAATAACTCCTGAATCTAGTCACCATTTGGACCATTTTAAATGTCCTGTAACAAAAGGATTATCAGTGGTAAAACCTTCCCACACCAAAACGCTTGCATGCGACAAGCTCGTCACAAGTTTGCGACAAGTTTGCGCAAGCTTGCCGCAATCTTAATAAGATTGCAATTCTTAAATATTATGGTCGCGGATGCGAGCACGCTCGCTTGCATAGAAATTAAGGTTGCGGTTAGGTTTTGTTCGCACACTTCTCGCAATCTTAAATACCATTAAGATTGCGAGAAGCTTGCGGTCTTGCAAGCTTGCAATCTTATATTCCACTGAAGATTGCAAGAAGCTTGCGATCTTGCAAGCTTAAAACTAATTATTATTAGGATTGTGGATAGGTTGTGGACTTGCAAGCATAAAATTATTCCAAGACATTAAGAAATTTATTTTGTATTTCTTTAAAGAAATAACATTTGAAAGAGAACTTGACCAGCATGACCAGTTCCACTTGCAGATATACAGCAAGAAAGCTATGATGGCCCTGTATCGCTCACCTGAGGACACTGGCTTTAAAATTTAATCACAAGACTAAATGTTCACAACTGTGCCTTGGATTCTAGTGATTACAAGTTATGTTGAAGCAAATCTTTGCCTACAGTTACACATCCAGATTTATTGCAAACAAAGATTCTGGTCAAGTTCTGTGAAGATTAGGCCCCCAAAAAAGTCTTTTAATGTGTTCTCAAGGTTTTTATAGATCTGACCAAGTCACCTACTATTTGACCATGTGACCTATTTATTAACTCATCCAAGATTTCATACAGACAAACATTTAATGACATTCTGACCACCAGTGTTGGTTAAGATTGGATCAAAACGGTAGCCTTTAAAGTGTTTACGAGCAAATTGTTAATGCAGCTAGATGGACAGTTGGTTGAAAAAAGCTTACCAGAATGTAACATAAAAAAGCTCTAAATACTAACTGCCATTTTTTTTTTTTAATTTTATTTTGTCATTATTTATTATTAAACAGAAATCACACAACCCTATACAAAACAGTCCCAGATTTACTCTCCCTAGAAAGTAATTTGGTAATGATACCCTACTCCCATCTTGATTTTTTTTATAGAAAATCCAAAAATATATTTAATAACTTGACAACAATTGATCCCTAAAGCAATTCCAAACATATTCTTCCCATGAGATAGTTAGTTAACTACTTAATCTGATTAATCCTCAAAAAAAATAAGATAATGAACTAAACAAAATAAAATGTATTTAGTAACAGTGACTCAGTCCTTCAAACTAATTGACAACAAAATCAATCCCATACTTTGGCATCCCATAAACAAGTTAACTTTCAAATTTGATATCTATCTAAATCCTGAGTAGACATGGAAAGCAAACTGCTGTTATGAGTTACAGTGACCTTGATCTGACTGATCACAAAAGCAATTTTAAGCTATGTTATCATTACAGACAGCTACAAAAGATTTGGTAATAATAGCTCAGTACAATATTTATTTTTTTGATCTCATTCCAAAGATGTCAGTTTTTTAATAACTTTTTGTTGTCTTTCGAAAACCTGGTCAAGTAGATTTACGGTCTAATATCTAATATGACAACAAAACAGACAGTAGAGTATCATGTTAAAACCACTCTTACTTTATTGGGAATGTGAATAAACACCATTTAATAATAAAAGTTTAAAAGTCGCTTTTACGGTGTTTTATTAAAAGTCAATCGTAACTTTCGGAAAATAACCGAAGAAATCGCCGAGCGGTCCCGATTGACTACAATAGCACATGCGCAGTCTACACTTCCGGCCGCGCCAATTTTCAACGAAATGAAAAAAATGTGATGAAAAAGATGAAAAAATTGACTTTCCTTCACTGGACTACTAAGCAAAGGTGAGGCATTGATCTACTTAAACAAGTATAAGAAGCACCACATTTAAAATCAGGTTTTCTGAACGTAGTAAGTTTAGTACATTAACGGTTTAGAATGCAAAATTAACGTGTTAAATATTTTCGCCATTTTTTTTCAGTTCCGACATTTCACCTTAGTTTTTTCTTATCACAAACGTTTTCTGAAACCGTTGACTTTTCCATAAACACGTGTTTTCTACTGTATATTTAATTTATGCTTCAGTTAGAGTTGATACGGTTCTGACAAGTTCAAACGTGAGACATTTTTGTATTATTGTTTATTTTAGAGTGACCTTATTAACGGTAATATCCAGTTACCGGACATTCACATTACACATGGATACATAGCATACTATAGGAATAAAGGCACATAAAACGGTTACAAGTGGCTACACAATATTTTTTGTTGTTGATTACATTGTTGTGGTAAGAAAATAAATTTAGCTCACCGGTAATAGAGATATCCAAGATAACTTGTACATGATGATTGAACACATACATAACTGTGTTTGCTAGTATGGCATTGCCACTCATGTAAAGTATTTTATTTTCTGTAATAGTTTGAAACAGCCAGATGCAAGTGAACAAAAAAAGAATCGGAGATGCAGACGGATGTCAATAAGGAGGTCAGTGAAGAGCAACGCATGGATGACAGACAAAAGGTACTGAGATAACTATGTAACATTTTGACCATTTGTACCAGTTCTTGTATTAATGCATTTGCTACCTTTTAGCACTACCATGTTTATTATTAATTGCATGGCGCAGCTGTTGGTACATGAAGATGTCATTTTTTGGAAATCATATGTTGTTTTGATTTTGTTTGATTTTTTGTTACATCGCACGGACACATTTATGGCCATATTGGCGACGTCCAGCTAATTATTGGTGGAGGAAAACCTCCCTACATAGAAGTTCTCACCCCAACTAGGACTCGAACCCACGCGGTGAGGGGCTGAGGAGCTTCAAGTCAGCGATTCTAACCGCTCAGCCATGGGCGCCACTGTTTTGATTGCAATATTATAATATTAAAATTAGTTGGTATATTTTAAATTTAAATTTCCTTTGTTCTCTGTATTCACTTACATTAATAAAAAAATAATCTTGCTGTAATAATCATACATTTTGAATTTACTGGCTTTTTATTTATCTGTGTGTTTATGGTTGGAATGGTGTCAGGATGTGGTATCATGTTATTTGTTCATGGCATGCTATACACAGTGAAGGCAGCACTATATCTGCTTCAAGTGAACACCGTCTCCAGATAACTGAAATACCAGTACTACTGTTGGTGGCTCAATAAACCTAATAAACAATCAAACCACCAACAATTTATTAGAAGATAGTGTTCAATTGAAGCCAATATAAAGCTGTTTTTACTGATTTTAGCATGCCATGAACACCTGGCATGATACACCCAGTCACATTATCCTGACACCTGACTGACTAGTCATAGAACTAGCTGTATATTTGCTTGAGTATTAGCAAGAGAGCAATAACACTACCATTTAACATGACTTTGGTATGTTGCAGCCCAGACTGAACCCAATGCCTCTAGTACCAGGAGCCGGCACTCTACGGATTGCACTACCAGGTCTGGTGTTTTACTTTTACCCCTTTGTGCATATTAATGCTTATAAAATAACCAAGATAGTATTTCGTTAAGCTTTACTTTTTAGTTAGTTCAGCATTTCTCAGCTGAGATTTTAAACATATAAAATATGGGTGTGCTTTTGCCTATAGCTCCTGTTATTTGTTGCTGTTTTCAAATTGCTGTTTTAAAGAATAGGCAAGTTTGCATCATGACCAAAGCTGTAAAAGTTTGTGTCAGCATCTAATTAGGTTTTTTTTTTGTTTCCTTGTTTTTTGTAAAATTTCCAATCTATTTCTTTCAATCTTTGAACACTTACTCTGCATCAAACTTTGACTGAAGGTGCCTGTGTGGTACAAATAACACAAGACCCTTACATACTAAATAAATCTTTCATTGCTAAATAAAAAATCAGGTAATGAAAAAAAAAAATTAAATAATGCAGAATGTTGGATTTTTTTTCTTTTTCAGACGTAATTGGAGAAAAAATACATTTGCTGTGCAGGTAAGAGGAAGGATGCAAGATTCCCTCAAGCTGAACTAGAGTTGTCATCTGAGAAATCAACAAGAACTGACTATAAACTGTTTTTGAACACAATACCTGTGGTACTATTTCTTGAGTGCATTGTATGTATTTTATTCTTAATGATAAATAAATTGATACTTAAGTTTGATTTAATCATTTAAAATCCTATTTGCTTGACCCCCGAAAATGGCTTGTCATGCTTTCTCATATTAATAAGTGCTTAGCGAGCTATGATTTAAGAATATAAATTAATTGATAAGCATCTTTTAGTTGTTTCCTTTAATAAATGACCACTTCTTCTTTGTGTTCTTTGCCATTGTCTTTAATTACAGTGGAATATATTTAGTATCTTTCTGTTGTGTTATTTTCCCTGTAAATTTTTTGTTGCATCAGATTTTTAAGTGAAAACCACAAATGTTATCTAGTGATTTTATTTATGTCAATCTAGCCACAACCTTAGCCACTCAACAGATTTGATCAAGCAAAGAAAAAAAAAACAACCCACAAGCTTGGGATGATAGCGCAAGCTTGCAAGCGTGCCAAACCGCACGCATGGGATAAGTGAGCAAGCGAGTCAAACCGCTCGCTTGGCATGATTGCGCAAGCTTGCAAGCGAGCAATCAAGCTCGTAAAGGTTCCTATCGCAACCTTGCAAGCTTGCCAAGCTTCTAAGCGAGCCAAATCGCTCGCTTGGCATGATTGCGCAAGCTTGCAAGCGAGCAAGTAAGATCGTAATGGTTCCTATCGCAACCTTGCAAGCTTGCCAAGCGTGCAAGCGAGCTTTTAAGCGAGCCAAACCGCTCGCTTGGCATGATTGCGCAAGCTTGCAAGCGAGCAATCAAGATCGTAATGGTTCCTATCGCAACCTTGCAAGCTTAATTTTAAGATTGCGGCTTTCTTATCGCAATCTTACCGCAAGCTTAAATAAGATTGCAACACGCTTGGTTGCAATCTTACCGCAATCTTGTCGCAAACTTGTCGCAAGCTTATTTAAGCTTGCGGTTTTGGTGTGGGTTGTTACTTCTGAGACATTTTTGACAGTTAAACATACAAGCATTTTTTTCCCCAAATATCTCAAAGATCTGACTTCCTGATGCCATTTCTTCACCACAATTTGCTCATTTATTTTTTACAATACCTTTTAAAAATAGATCAGAAAATGATTCTCCCATTTAATAAAATAAGGGCTGAAGGTATCCAAGTATAATACTACATTTATAATCAGAGACAGTGAAGTAAATCAATTCTCTGGGCATTCATTATGACATCAATATCAGGTAAGAAATCAAAGAAGAGCATGTCTGCTTGAGTAACTTCAAATGAAAGCTTTTACCCCAGCTAGGACTCTAACCCATGAGGTATTGGTCTGAAGGGTTCAAATCAACAACTTCAAGATGAACCACAAATAAATCCCCTAAAATAATGCAAAAGACTACAACAATGCAATAAGTTGATATACAGCCTTCACTGATACAGAGCAGAACAGATAGAAATAAGAATCCATTACTTGTTATAATGATGGCACACATATGTTAGCATAGTGATGACACTGGTTAATTTCTACATGCCATTTCAATAGTAATAGCAGTGACAGAAGCAGCAGCAGCAGCCAGCTCTAGTCACAGTGAGTCAGGATGTATTGGAAAATCCAACAATTCTCTCATAGCTGGCCTGACCTTGATCATTATCCGTGGCCATCTCTGTTTAATTCATGTCTATATATAGACGATGAGCCACCTACAATCCCAGTCATTACACTGGTTCTATGTTTCTATGGTTCTATCAGTCAGCCAAGAGGAAGTCAGCTCAAGACATGGGGTCTAATGCTTGAGATGAATCCTTAATTGCACCAACATTACACTAGAGGAGTAACACATTTAAATCAATGGAGTGTCAATGCCTCCTCATGATCTTCATCAAGCCCAATATACCTTACAGGATGTTTTTGGGGCAGTGTCACTTGCAATAGCATCAAAAGTTATGAGAAAGCTTAATGCCAGAAGCATGAAGGATTGACCCCGCATGACCTTGACTACACGTGGTCAGTTACAAATGCCTGGGAAAAATGAGTGCATGTACAGAAACAAATATGTATGTTTATGGCGATTAAATGCGTCAATTTTCCAGGCATGCTTCAAATGTTGGCATTAATAATATAATCTGTTGTATCAAGACAAGTGATTGTATAATGCAGTTAAACATGAAATGCAGGTTTATGAATGAACAATGCAGTGCAGGAATTTTACTCACTTATGAGCAGTTATTTTAGACCTAATTTTAGTTAAATTACCATCACATGTTTAGTATCATGTTACTGGGTAGTGACCACTTGTGTTGTAGCTTTGGTACCAATGAAAAATCTATATTAAAAGCAGTATCCGACAGTTTGTCTATATAAAATACGTATAACAGTAACAAACCACTGCTTTAGGAAAATATGGGCATATTTTTTGTATAAACCCATACCTTGATCTTAATAAATATGATTTGAACACTTACTGAATTGTTAGACAGAACTTACCATGAAAAAAAATCACTTTAAGGTTGTATTCTTACCACCTGTATAAAAAGCTTGATAGTGGTCTCTGCTTAAAATTGATATCGACGTCAGAGCGGATTACCCAGATGACTGCATAACGTGACATCAAATGTAAGTGGTCACATGCTTTTCTAAGTTTAAAAATAGCCATCTCTGCAGCATGGCTCGGATAGATAATACCTGTTTGCAACTGCGAGTGGTGATTTATGCTTGACTGTTCACACAGACCTTGGACATCAATGAACAGCATTTTGCAGGAACTTGTCAGATAACAATGACTTATTTGTTTGAGAAAATAAATTGTTTGGTCCAAATTGTCAGATATCACCTTTAACAAGAAGTGGTTGTTTCGCAGCTGAAGACTTGCATGCTTTCCAATGCATTGCACAACTGATAAACCACAGAATAATTTAAAGTGACCATTATTAATGTACATTAAATCATTTACAAGGTAAAACTTTAATGAAATTCTAGTATGTATGTTTATTAATATCCTAAAAGATACTTTAGCTTACAAGTTAAAACTTTCATGAAATTCTAGCATGTATGTTTATTAATATCCTTATAGATAATTTAGCTGTCTTATGGCTCTAAAAGAAGGATTTCACAAGAAACCATACTGTAACTCAACGATTCCAAATGATGGATCTATAGGCCTGAAGTGACCTGCCAAGCATATGGTTGTAACCGAATATTTGTCTGGGGTCATCTTCTACTTACTAAAGCTGGACATGATGATTATTTCATAAGTGTGCCACAACAATGTATTGCCCCCATCCTTCACCCCTGACAACAACAGCAAAAAGAGATTGAAAGATATGTTCACTTTATGCTGGGTATTCCTTAAAGCATTTTTTGTATCAGTTGAGTATTCAGTTTTTCCATGCTACGTAATACTAAAAAGTAGTTTCATATATAAGCAAGAAGTTTTGATATAGCCTTTATCTATCCCTACAGTGACAGCTGGTACTATGACTGCACCATTCCATCAGTGACTAATACCAGAACACATGCCTTCTTCACATCATCACTGATATCACAAGTGTCATGCATCACTCCTGTAACATCTTTATTACAGTTCCAATCAACCTGTCAATGATTGACTAACTGTGGTCGTCCTGTGCATATTGACTTATCAGCATATCTTGTCCCTTCTTTCAGCAGGAGTTGGGGTGTATCTTTGGACACTGGTGGATAATCTGAGAAGGCCAATGTCTCATAAAAGGCAATGTCTTATAAAAGGCTCCTCTTTTAGTCGAATTAGATGTAAACATTACAGAGGTCCAAATTATTGCATCACCATTGAGTTACCAGCAGCAATAGCTCAAGTGGAAGAGCGTCGGATTGCGGATTGGGAGGTTTGTGGGCCAGTCAAACCAAAGACTTTTAAGTTGATAGTTGTGGCATCCCTTCTAAAGCTTGGGGCTAAGGGGACAGCATTACGCCTGACTCGTCGGTTTCACCCACACCAAAACGCTAGCTTGCGGCAAGCTCGTCACAAATTTGTGACAAGCTCGTCACAAGTTTGCGACAAGTTTGCGCAAGCTTGCCACAATCTTAATAAGATTGCAGGTCTTAAATATATTATGGTTGCGGATGAGAGCATGCTGGCTTGCATGAAAATAAAGGTTGCGGTTAGATTTTGATACTATTAAGATTGCGAGAAGCTTGCTGTCTTAATAGCTTGTAATCTTCTATTTCATTGAAGATTGTGAGAAGCTTGCAGTCTTGCAAGCTTAAAATTAATTAATATTAGGATTGCGGAGAGGTTGTGGTCTTGCAAGCATAAAGTTATTCCACAACATTAAGAAATTTATTTTGTATTTCTTTAAAGAAATAACATTTGAAAGAGAACTTTGCATGACCAGTTCCACTTGCAGAAAGTCATGATGGGCCTGTATCGTTCACCTGAGGACGCTGACTTTCAGTTTGCTTAAAAAATTAATCACAAGACTAAATGTACACAACTGTGCCCTTGGAGTCTAGTGATAACAAATTATGTTGAAGCAAATCTTTGCCCACAGTAACATACCCAATTTTCTTGCAAACAAAGATTCTGGTCATGTCCTGTGAAGATTAGGCCCCAAAGAAGTCTTTTAGGGTGTTTTCAAGGTTTTTATAGATTTAACCAAGTCACCTACTTTTTGACCATGTGACCTATTTATTAAATCATCCAAGATTTCATACAGACAAATATTAATGACATTCTGACCAGTGTTCGATAAGATTGGATCAAAACTGTAGCCTCTTCAGTGTTCACAAGCAAATTGCTGATGATGCTAGATGGACAGTTGGTTATGAGAAAAGCTCACCTGAATGTGACATAAAATAGCTTCAAATACTAATTGCCAATTTTTTTTAAAACTTTATTTTGTCATTATTTATTGTTACTAGAGTTAAGAGGTATTTCTTTCTGGATTTGTAACACACAATAAACAGAAATCACACAAGCTTATACAAAACAGTTCCAGACTTAGTCTTCCTAGAAGGTAATTTGGTAACAATACCTTACTCCTGTCTTGAGTTATTTATAGAAATTTCAAAAATATTTTTTACTTGACAACAACTGATCCCTAAAGCAATTCCAAACATATTTTTCCCATGACATAGCTAGTTACCTACATAATATGGTCAATCCTAAAAAGGGAAGATAATGAACAGGAACAAAATAAAATGTATTCAGTAACAGTTACTCAGTCCTTCAAAAATGTATTTAGTAACAGTGACTCGGTCCTTCAAACTAACTGACAACAAAAACAATTCCAGACTTGGGCATCCCATAAACAAGCTAACTACCAAATTTGATATCAATATCTAAATCCTGACTAGACATTGAATGCCAACTACTATTTTGAGTTACAGTGACTTTGCCCTGACTGACCACAAAAGCAATTTTAAACTATGTTATCATTAAAGACAGCTACAAAACATTTTGTAATAATAGCTCAATCCTGATTTACTATGATTTAAGTGAACTTATAAAGCAAATCCAACAAAAGTTCCCATTCCATAAGGAATCTATACACTTAATTTAGTAAATTATTTTTTATCCAATTCCAAAGAAGTCAGTTTTTTAATAACTTTTTTTATACTGACACCGAAGAGTCAGGCGTAATGCTGTCCCCTTAGCCCCGAGCGTTAGAAGGGAAGCCACTACTACCAACTTTAAAGTCTTTGGTTTGACCGGCCGGTGTTCGAACCCACGACCTCCCGATCTGCAAGCTGACGCTAGACCACCTGAGCTATTGCGGCCGCTGGACATATTTGTATTATATTTCTTAACATCATATAACGCTTTCACTGCCAAACCTTAACACAACATAGTCTGATGGACAGCATGACTACATGTACAGGTAATCAAATAGTGAGAGACAAATTCTTGAGTATATAAGAAATTGTTGAAATTTGTTTACATTTTTTTCTTGCGGAATTTTTTATTTGATATACCAACACAAATATAGTCAGTGTGGCGATGTCCAGCAGTTATTTTTGGTAAATATCATCAACAGGTTTCAGACACTTTGATTAAAAAATTCTTGATTAATTCATGCTTCCACCTTTGTTTTTCCTCAAAGCCCTATATATTCTGCTGGCACATGCTGCTTCCCCTCAGAATTGTCCTTATGTGGCACACATCAGATTGGTTTGAGAATTATGGGATATATACATTGTCACAGGTTTAGCTCCTTAACCTGAAGTTCTGTAAACTCACTTATCAAGCAATGGTCACTTTGAGAACTTGAACCTCACAATTTGTTCAGATTTATTGACCATTTATCATTATTGGAGTAGCTTTAAACAGACGAGCATGTCAGGTCAATTAAAATCCACTTGAATGCAGGATACACCAACAGCTCGAGAGACTTGTTCATTTATTGACCACTTACCTAGGTCTATTCAAAGAGCCTAATAAGAAATACAAACATTTATCAGGACATAAAGTGGTTAAAGGAAACTTCATATCAATACAAGCATTTTAATATGAAGAAGGAAATGATACTTCTTTTTATTCCCAACCAGTTAACTCACCACTACTAAATTCTCGTACATTTTCAAACAACTTCATATAAAGGTTACCAGACCTATTTGTAGGGATGTAGCAGTAAATAGTGTAGACTGTCTTCAGACACTGCCAGGGAGGATGTTAGCTGATCTGGATCTACAGACCTGATCAAATTGTTCTTAGCACACTAAGATTTAAACCAGTGACCATTGAAACTAGAAGACTGTGTCAACACTTCAACCACTTTGACAGGATCTGCACTATTTGAGAGATTTTTCACAAAATGTTGGTAAGATGGCCTCCTTCACATTACACAAGTTTTTCATAAAAAATACTAATATGGAGGGGAGACTTTTTCCACACTACTTCTGTATTTCATAAATATGAAATAATTTACATATTTAAAATATATGTCTATGCATAAGAAAGTTATATTTTGTGAAGTATTTGTTACAAAAATGTTGTTTTCATATTTAAACTCCAATGTCTTGTTCTCATTGGATTTTTTTGTGTGTGTTTGCAGCTTCCCTATTGAAATATACGCAGCAAAAAGTAATAACATGAAACAGTTAATTATATATAAATATTTTCAACAGTATCAAAGCTAATTTCTGATTTATCAACATCGAACCATGTTTCCTGTATGATGGGGGTTGAGTGTTTGAGATACTTGTGTCTGACACTTGACCTTCTTAATAACTTCCTGCCCCTGACCACAGGGACTTGTCTGTCCAGTCAACAAACTACAGTAAACATCCTTCCACTGAGACAGATCCAGGTCATATGTACACATCATCTTAACATGTTGATGGTTTACATACTATATAATACTTATTGAATATATTTATTTTGAATAAAGATAGTTTCCACATCATTGAAGATATCCCTTATCTTGGCAGCCATTAAAGATGGCAACTTTAAGGGATTTTCAGATGAATTGTATAGAAGCATAAATTTTATTTTCTTGTAACTTCTTCATTTGTAGTCCAAAAATTAAAGGATATACACCATTGGAAAGCTCTTGAAATTCATATTTTTAAAATACAATATTTCTAAAATTGATAAATTCACCAAGATTTAATACACAAAAATAAATAAAATTATTGGCTCATCCTTAAACAAAATGATCAGTTTGATATTTAAAATACTTCATATAAGCTGTTAAATTTAATATAAAATTTAGTAAAATAGACTGAAAAATAGGTGAATTTAATACAGCACATATTTCCAGATTTCGGTCTGCATTAGCTTCTGCCTTCCAAGATGGCTGCCTTAAACTGTCTTATCAGTGCCTATGACATCACATGGAAACTATCTATTTATAATTAGATGAAAAAGTCATAAAATGTTGAAAAGGATGGTGTCAAGTCAATAAGTGCCAGTAAACATCTTTCCAGCTAGACACATCAAGGACAAATATTTCACGATTTAATTTATTTTTAGCATGTTACATTTCTTTATAACCAAATAAGCAATCCTAAATCTACAGTTATTCATGCATGACAGGAGGCTGGTAAAAGGTTTATTAATGTGACCAAGTATAGAATCTGATCAAACAGCTGGTTGGATAAAAAAGATCTAAATGTAAAAAAACAAACATGGAATTTCAAAACATGGAATTTCAAAGATTTATCAACAAGCTTTAATTAAAAATATAGTAAAATAATTCTTTGTGTGTATATAATTTGAAGTCACATTTCCAGTAGTTTTTGTATGCCAATTAATTGGAATAATCAAAGTAAAAAGTACAATGTTAGCTCATAACTTGTTTACATCAGTGTGCATAATCATTAAATATATAGGTTAATTGAAAGCAAATCATTTGTATACCATTTTTAAAGTATTGGAAGGGCATTTTCCTTCAGTTAAGTTGGAAAAGGGTGTATCAACAGCATATATATCTATATGATAAATGCTCTCAGCTGATGACTTAATATGGCCTTCATGTGATGATTTCATTTCATTAGATTGATGAATAATGATAACTGGTTCATTTATCTTTCTCAATTATTTGTATTTTATTTTATCAAAAGTCTTGTGATTTTATACAAGAATAAACTTCAATATTTATGTATCTTCATTAAGGGTATTCCATCTTTATCAAAGGATGGCTTAAAGTGTTCATTAAGACCTGCTGAATATCTTAAAAATAATGTTTCCTATTAATAACAGATATGTGACCAGACAGTGTTGAGTGCAAGTGTGACCTCAAATGCCCTGCAAAGGACACCTTGATTATCCTGCAACATGGGAATGTATTGTACCCTCATAAGATGATTAGGGAAAGGAAAGCTTCATTAGTATCTGGTTTCTGTCACACTCTGAGACATGCCTTAGGCCATGGTTTCTGTCAAACTCTGAGTCACACCTAAGGCCCTGTTTTCTGTCACACTCTAAGTCATGCCTAAGGCCCTGGTATCTGTCACAATCTTAGATATGCCTAAAGCTCTGGTTTCTGCCACACTGAGTCATGCCTAAGGCCCTGGTTTCTGTCACACTCTAAGTCATGCCTAAGGCCCTGGTATCTGTCACACTCTGAGACATGCCTAAAGCCCTGGTTTCTGTCACACTCTAAGTCATGCCTAAAGCCCTGGTTTCTGTCACACTCTGAGACATGCCTAAAGCCCTGGTTTCTGTCACACTCTAAGTCATGCCTAAAGCCCTGGTTTCTGTCACACTCTGAGACATGCCTAAAGCCCTGGTTTCTGTCACACTCTGAGGCATGCCTAAGGCCCTGGATTCTGTCACACTCTGAGTCATGCCTAAAGCCCTGGTTTCTGCCACACTCTGAGTCATGCCTAAGGCCCTGGTTTCTGTCACACTCTGAGGCATGCCTAAAGCCCTGGTTTCTGACACACTCAGAGGCATGCCTAAGGCCCTGGTTTCTGCAACACACCTAGGCATGCCTAAGGCCCTGGTTTCTGTCACGCTCTGAGGCATGCCTAAGGCCCTGGTTTCTGTCTTACTCTGAGTCATACCTAAGGCCCTGGTTTCTGTCACACTCTGAGTCATGCCTAAGGCCCTGGTTTCTGTCACACTCTGAATCACACCTAAGGCCCTGGTTTCGGTCACACTCTGAGGCATGCCTAAAGCCCTGGTTTCTGCCACACTCTGATGCATGCCTTAAGCCCTGGTTTCTGTCACACTCTGAGACATGCCTAAAGCCCTGGTTTCTGTCATACTCTAAGTCATGCCAAAGGCCCTGGTTTCTGCCACACTCTAAGTCATGCCTAAGGCCCTGGTTTCTGCCACACTCTGAGTCATGCCTAAGGCCCTGGTTTCTGCCACACTCTGAGTCATGCCTAAAGCCCTGGTATCTGTCACACTCTGAGACATGCCTAAAGCCCTGGTTTCTGCCACACTCTGAGACATGCCTAAAGCCCTGGTATCTGTCACACTCTGAGACATGCCTAATGCCCTGGTTTCTGTCACACTCTAAGTCATGCCTAAGGCCCTGGTTTCTGTCACACTCTGAGACATGCCTAAGGCCCTGGTTTCTGTCACACTCTGAGACATGCCTAAAGCCCTGGTTTCTGTCACACTCTGAGTCATGCCTAAGGCCCTGGTTTCTGTCACACATTGAGACATGCCTTAGGCCCTGGTTTCTGTCACACTCTGAGGCATGCCTCAAGCCCTGGTTTCTGCCACACTCTGAGTCATGCCTAAGGCCCTGGTTTCTGCCACACTCTAAGTCATGCCTCAAGCCCTGGTTTCTGCCACACTCTGAGACATGCCTAAAGCCCTGGTTTCTGTCACACTCTGAGTCATGCCTAAGGCCTTGGTTTCTGTCACACACTGAGACATGCCTAAAGCCCTGGTTTCTGTCACACTCTGAGTCATGCCTAAGGCCCTGGTTTCTGCCACACTCTAAGTCATGCCTAAGGCCCTGGTTTCTGTCACACTCTTAGTCATGCCTAAGGCCCTGGTTTATGTCATACTCTGAGACATGCCTAAGGCCCTGGTTTCTGTCACACACTGAGACATGCCTAAGGCCCTGGTTTCTGTCACACACTGAGACATGCCTAAGGCCCTGGTTTCTGTCACACACTGAGACATGCCTAAGGCCCTGGTTTCTGTCACACTCTAAGTCATGCCTAAGGCCCTGGTTTCTGTCACACACTGAGATATGCCTAAAGCCCTGGTTTCTGTCACACTCTTAGTCATGCCTAAGGCCCTGGTTTCTGTCATACTTTGAGACAATACTAAGGCCCTGGTTTCTGTCACACTCTGAGTCATGCCTAAATCTTTGGCAGCCAATAGATCTGGTCAATTAGAGTAGATGCAGTTCAGCCAGGCTTGGAGCTATGTGATCAGGACCTACACTATTAATGTTTCTGTACTATTGTTATTAGGTCTCTATAAGTATGTCTTGCTGCTTTTAGATTTAGATGTTGGCAAATGCTGAGCTGCTGGGACATTAAACCCTCAAAGTAAACAAACTGAGCAGATACAGCCACCAGCAGACATTCTCCTAAACATACCTTCATCTGAGAGACATGTTGTACTGAAAACATGTATTGTAGTGCTAATATGCCTACAACACAAAATGATTATAGTTTAGGTTTTAAAAAAGCAAGGTAAAATGTATAAAGAAAAAACAAGAAATATTCAGGAAGTTTGCCCCCTCAATGCTAATTAGGCATTTATGCAAGATTTACACATAATATTTATATAAAAAATATTATGTGACCAGTATGAAAACTAAATTGATCCTTAACAAAGTTTAATGGCTATATGTTTTTTGATGATTTAGATATTGCCAGATACAAAGGTCTCCAACTTGTTGGGTTTATTTTCTCAGGGATTCTAGTTTTCTTCTGTATTTTTTGCCCAATCCACATTTTGAAAATGTGATCAGCCTGACAACAATTGTGATGTATGTAAATGCAACATTTATTCCTCAAATGCAATGTTTACTATACTCCTTACTCTGTTTATGTTACGATATGCTACCACTGTATATGTTACCACTGTTACAGAATATTAAGGACTTCATGCATACCTGGAGTCAATTTTAAAGTTCAGGTCAATGTTAATGTGCTCAAAATGTTTCAAAAGTAATAAAGCACCATATATGAACACACATACGCAAGCACACACACACACACAATGATTATGCCTTGTTAAGTTGCCCCTCAGAAGGACATTTCTGTATATGCTATCAGGGATGCAGTTATTCTATGCCTGACTTGCCCAACAAAGGAAATTTCACTGTCAGACAAGTGGAATCTTTCTTGTAAGTTGTCTTTGGCAATGTAATATTTTTTGTGTAATGCTTTTCATATGGGGGGGGGGGGGGAGGGGCGAGGGGACTTTATAGAGATTATCACGAGTATCTAAGGCCCCCAGTCTGTCATTTACTTATCCGCCGGCCGCACCCGGCTGCTAGTCAGACCCCCAAGGCCCAATCGGAACACCTCGGATAATTCATGAATCATCTCTCGGATGTATGTAGGTAGTCGGATCACCTCCGCCACTTATCTGAATGAAACTCCTTTTGAGAGAGACGTCAAAACAAATATGGCAGCTTGTGTGACAGCTCACTTCAGTACGATGCCAGTAAAACTTCAATTTGTGGCGGCTTCAAATTTAAATCATTCAATTTTAATTTACCCAGCGCAGCAGGCACGCAGCTGTCAAACGATGGCAATGTTTATGTTTTGTGCGAACTACTTAGGCATATTCTTCTTCCGACTTCCAGAGAACAAAACGATCGTGATTTCATTAAGTATTACTGCACCAGATACATCCGAGGGATGAGTGTCCCGAGGACGGAATTACCCGAGGAGTTCTGATTGCCCCGAGGCCATCTGAGCTTTATCAGCACTTCTCGGCGTTAGTGCAGACAGCATTGTCTGTCCCCTTACATCCCAATCAAGGTACACAATAGATTTTCAGTGTATTTAAAATTAACTTTTTCATGTCATGACAAAATGGTTAAAAATGTGAACAAGAATTTGGTGTTTGTTTTTTACAAGGAGTGGATTTTTTGTGAATTATGAAAATATTTTGAGGTCACCCCTTTGAAATTGATTCTGATATAGAATAGAGCAAAAATGCACATTTTAAGTTACATCCAAGAAAAATTCACAAACAGTAGCAATAGTTGTTAGCATATGTATGACAAAATCCCTCCGGGACAAATCCTACTGTTCCTTGCAGCATAGGTGGATAAAACCTAAAATTTAACAAAAGCAGACAAAAACACTCCCGTAAATATATAAAATTACATCTCATAATTAGAATCTTATAACAAAAAAGCCGATGTTATTATCATATTATAGAGGAGACTTAACTGTGTGAACCAAATAAACAATATTGCAAAATGTAGAAAACTTACAGGAAGGAATTTACAGGCATTGAGAAAAATATGAAGGGGTCAGCCTTTCATTAAAGTAAAGAAGGACTTTTGCTCTGGAAGGATTTTGTCTGTACTTCGTTTTTAGCAATAACCCAGGTTTTACAGACTTATGTATCTAGTTGCAAAGAGGAGAAAAGGAAAGATATATTGCTAAGTTGATGATGATTTTACAATCTAGTGATCAGCAGCTGTGGTAGCAATGAGCAGTTTTTGTTGGCTCAAATATGTTGTAGTTTCAAACATTTAAACTCAGCTATAATATGCTAAACGGAAAGTGCACTTATTTGGAAATATTTAATTACATTTTGTGTTGCCCAAAATATAAAGTATATACCGGTGTGTATACTGGAAAAAATGTTGCTTATTTGTAAATATATATCAGTTATATTTTCCTTAGCTAATACTGTACTGGAACACGATGGTAGTCTGAAGATGTGTGCACAAACGCTTTGCTTTGATGAGTTGCTGAAAAAGCATCCTAAATTTTAGAGAAAATATCTTGAAAATGCTTAGTTAAATTTGGTTTATTCTACAAAATTTACTGATTGTAGTATATTTCATCTGGTCCAGCATCTAGTAAAGCCATCACAGCAAATCTATGCTGTTTTGTTTGTCACACTATTTGGTGAAGGCTCCAATAGAAATTCTGGAATTTTTTATAAGACGAGTTTTAGTTGTAACTTCCACAAATACTCTACATCAAAATTATGCACAGCACATTCTCGAACACCAAACTCAAATCTCAATGTAGGCAATATTAATGCATATTTGTTAAGCATAAAACCCAATTATACTGCAATGATTGTTTACTGACAAACTAAGAAAACAATACTGTTATTTTTTCATTATTATCCTTCCTATTATATGCAAATGACAATCAATAGGAAAACAGAGGTACAAATGTAATCTAGCTACACTTTACAATCCAATTTGAAGGGAAGCTTTTAATAAAACAATAAATATCCAGACAAGTGGAATTTTGCGATGTACTCGAGATTCTTAAATTCATCTTGCCCTTGGACAAGTAGAAAAAATATGGATTTCCACACCCCACTGCATTGACAGGTAACTGCTACAAACCAAAGACCTGCATGGAGATTGGACATTTTATGATCACTTCAACCTTTTATTTTGATCTTTTTAAATCAAAAGTAGAAGAGGCGACTATGAAAGTCATTTTATTCTGACACTGGATTATAATTTATTTGTTTAGGTTTTACGGCACACCGACACTTAACAGGTCATACGGCGCCAAATACAAAAATAATTTTCTGTTTAAGTGCACACTAGTTCAATTAGGCCACTCTTATACTCACACACATAATTTGATTTGTTTCTGGTAAGCAAACATTATTATAATATTGTATAAATCTCAATTTATGCTTGATGAGAAAAATGTCAATTTAAATCTCTACAAATACTATTTGTCAAATAGGCAGATATTCTACTAAATGTTTATATGACAGGTTGTTTTTTTTAAATTAAATAAATTGTCCATGTACTTGTGCATTGTTTATACTATTGTGTTTAAATTAATATTTGCCAAATTATGCCATCTTCTATTTAAAATAGACATTAAACTGAACTAAATATGTTTTCCTTTAGTATGTTTAGTATGACAGCTCCTCATAGCCACAATTAAAGCATAACTTCTCCATATAACAATTATGGTGTTAAAAATCCTTCAATGATTAGAGAATATACATGAATACATTTGTTGCTTAGTTTACTTAGTTAACTTTGATATACCTGTTCCACACATTATCCTGGTTTATCTAGAACTGTAACCAGATTACAATCAAACCTGGATTAGACGTTTGGAATTTGTTCCATTATGTAAACAGATTTGTATTGTTGTACTTTACACCACCAAAATTGGCTCCTCATACTTTGTGAATACTGGCCTGGCGTGTAGTGGTTGTTATGTTTGAATGGGATGGTACATAACTGTTTAATTAAGCATGCCCGCACACCCAAAAAGACAGCGCACCAGTCCCTTGTAAATGTGTAATTTTCAGTGACTTAAACACAATGTGTGAAACAAGTGTCTACCAATGGCAATGTTAACTCATACCTTAATCTACAGATAACTTGATGATCTAATAATATAATATTTGTTTGAAAATTCTCTTATTAGCTTATCTTTACCTATCTGGCGATATGTTTTGATACTGTTATTCAAAATACAACACTGACACTTGATCTACTGACAGACGACAAAAAGAACTGAACCGTCAAAATGTCATTTTAAATCGACAAATCTAAACAATAGAGCGACATGGCAAGATAATGCAGAGCGCCGTTTAGAGAACAAACGTCAAATCAACTTACCGCTCTATTCGGTTATTTAAATCCTAATCTCTGTGCGTTGCATGAGTTGCACGTGCAGACAGATGCGAGTTACTTATCTATTTACCTACGAGCAGTAGGGTTGAGTCATCCGATTACACACTTCGCACCGTCTGTCAACTCTTTCCCGCTAGGCGGCGCATAGCAGGTGCCCGTTTATTTAAAGGACAGTTTACCGTTGACAATCAGACGACGATTAGAAAAATACAAGGGAGAGAACTCGTACAAAAAAACATGCAATACAGAATTATTTCCCTTCTCATTTTTTCAGAGTTATGAGAAAGCAGGATTTCGGAAGCACACAGGATTGACCCTGCATGATCTTGACTACTCGCGGTCAGTTATTCGTGCCTGGGGAGGAGTAGTGCGAGTACAGAACAAATATGAATGTATAAGGAGACTAGACGCGTCAATTGTTTCCAGGCAGGCTTCAAATGTTAACATTTATATTAATTTATATTAAACTGGAAGTTCATTATATTGTGTGTATAGTTGTGTGTATAGTTCATTATATCATTATATTATATTCATTATATTGAAATGCAGCTTTATGAATGAACAATGCCGCGTATGACTATCACTCACTGATTACAGAAAAGCATCGAAATGGGGAGCTAACTGCTTTTAGAACGAACGAGTGTCTGTGCATTATCTACCAGGCCTATAGATTTGCAATATCCCACACTTCGCCTCACTGCCTTCTGCGGCTCTTAACAAGTTAAAGTAATGACATAGGTCATTCGTATCGTCTCAGCATCAAGAGGTAGTGGTTAAGTTCAAACTACGTTTATTTGTTCGAATCCGCTGGCATACATGAGCATTTATTTAAACGCAACTTAAGTTAATATGCAAACCATTATAGAAAGTATTGAATATGTAATAAAATGGTTTCTATTATTCGGTGTTCGTGAATCTGATGTTACTTTTGTCCCGTTGTATAATTTATATTTTAGAAGATGTGTTTATTGGCAGCTGAAGACTTCCGTGCTTTCCAATTTCCAATGCGATTTGACTTACTAAGGAATATTTTTTTACCATTGTTTTGCCGACTGTAATCATGTACTTACACCGCCCAAACAGCGCTTCTGAACGCTTTGTCTTTGATTTATTTCTCTTGTCAACGTAACTATACAAGCAGTATGTTACACACCATTTTCATTGCAGAGAGCAGGGAATTGACTTTTTCATTCTCTGGGAGGCATACTTCCCCGCTCCCCCCACCCCAGGACCTCCAAATTGTCATTTTTTAATTGATATTTTTAATGATGATATTGGTTCAGATACCACACCCCATCTGATTGTTTCATTTGCTTTTAAATGCTATCTATTGTCCGTTGCTTTATAAAATAAGATGAAAATGTCGAGACAAATGAAAATGATATGAGACTGTTAGAAAGAAGTTTTTATTTTTATTGTTTAGGAAATACTCTTACTTGTGACTATCTATCTGTTACACCTGCCTCCATAATGGGCTCAAAAATCAATCCACATTCTTCAATTGGATCCTTCACTCAACTACTACTATCCTTCTTCTGTTCTATGTTTTAAATTTAATGAAACCGTAAGTGTATAATTTATTGCATAACACATCTTTAAACTACATGAACATTATAATGCTATTTTTTACACCTAGGAATATAAATTGCTTTAAAGTCTTTGGTAAGACCCGGCCGGGGTTCGAACCCACGACCTCCCGATCCGCAAGCCGACGCTCTACCACCTGAGCTATTGCGGCCGGTGCCACTGGGTTGATAACATTTTCTAGAATTTTACCAAGTAACCTACTGAATCCACATGACTTAATTCAAAACATATGTAAGATTTCATACTGGCAAACATGCTGGTCAAGTTTGGTGAAGACTGGGCCATCACTGTAGCCTCTTAAGTGTTTTAACAAGGTTTTTCTAAAATGTAACCTAGTGACCTACTTTTTGACCCCACATGACCCAGTAACGAATTCATCCAGGATTTCATGTAGACAAACATTCTTACCAAGTTTGATGAAGATTGGCCTATAAATGGGGCCTCTAGTGTGTTCACAAGTTTTTTTCCTAAGATTTGACCTAATGACCTACTTTGTGACCCCACGTGACCCAATAACGAACTCATCTAAGATTTCATGTAGACAAACATTCTTACCAAGTTTGATGAAGATTGGCCTATAAATGGGGCCTCTAGTGTGTTTACAAACTTTTTCTAAGATTTGTCCTAGTAACCTACTTTTTTCCCCACGTGACAAAGTTACCAACTCATCCAGGATATTATGCAGACAAACATTGTGACCAAGTTGTTGTTGGAACTAGTTTAATAAGGGTCTACTCGCCCTGTTGAGGGCTTTTTCATGACCCCGTTGTGACCAAGTTTGATGAAGATTGGGCTATAAATGTGGCCTCTAGTGTGTTTTAACAAGCTTTTTCTAAGATTTGACCTACTTTTTTACCCCACGTGACCCAGTTACGAACTCATCCAAGATTTCATGCAGACAAACATTCTGACTAAGTTTGGTGAAGATTGGGCAATAAATGTGGTCTCTAGTGTGTTCACAATTTTTTTCCTAAAATTTGACCTAGTGACCTACTTTTTGACCCCACGTGCCCCAGTTACGAACTCATCCAAGATTTCATGCAGACAAACATTCTGACAAAGTTTTGTGAAGATTGGGCTATAAATGTGATCTCTAGTGTGTTCACAATTTTTTCCCCTAAAATTTGACCTAGTGACCTACTTTTTGACCCCAGGTGACCCAATAATGAACTCATCCAAGATTTCATGCAGACAAACAGTCTGACCAAGTTTGATGAAGATTGGTCTATACATGGGGCCTCTAGTGTGTTCACAAGCTTTTTCTAAGATTTGACCTAGTGACCTACTTTTTGACCCCACGTGCCCCAGTTACGAACTCATCCAAGATTTCATGCAGACAAACATTCTGACTAAGTTTGGTGAAGATTGGGCTATAAATGTGGTCTCTAGTGTGTTCACAAGTTTTTTTTCCTAAAATTTGACCTAGTGACCTACTTTTTGACCCCAGGTGATTTAATAATGAACTCATCCAAGATTTCATGCAGACAAACATTCTGACCAAGTTTGATGAAGATTGGATAAAGATTGTGGCCTCTAGTGTGTTCACAAGCTAAAATGTTGACAACAAACAACGAACGACAGACGAAGCGGTATCACAAAAGCTCTCCTTGAGCACATTGTGCTCAGGTGAGCTAAAAACAAACAAACAACAAAGTACATGTAATCAAATAAATTTAATCAAACATGGAACAATTTTTCATCTTCAACTTTAAATATCTTAATATTGTAACAGTTAAATCAAGGCAAACATTATGAAAAACAAAACTACATTAAGAGTGATCAATTATACCAACAATAAAACTCAACAAAACATATACACAAACCAACATTACCTATACACACATACACCAACTATACACACCAATACCACCTATACCCACATACACCAACTATACACATATACACAGCTCCTATACATACATACAAATACAACTTGTAACATCTATTTTGTTCTCAACATTAGGCAGTATAGTTTCTGTCTCTACAGTGATCAGACTGTTGTATTCATTTGGCCACAAAAATAATGCTAGAAGACTAATAAACTGACACCTTTACAAATTCCACAACCCAATGGCATGTGTTAACCCTTCTTTGATCCTTTACTTGCTGCAAACACCATTATGTTTTATGTTAATGGGATTGAATGGTGTTTTTAGCAAAGTAAAGTTTAGAACATCATAAACATTTGGCTGTTTGCTAAGTTATACTTTCTTTCAGACTTGATTTGAGTTATCTTGCACATTACAATAATTAGAAATGGTTTTTATAATGGTCTGCTTTATGGTATACAACCTAACACTAATGTATAATTATGAAAAATAAATTACAATTACACATATATTCAGTTAGTGACTAAACCAAAACTTGAATATCGATAGCAAGTATGTTTTTTTATTGTTTTTCTAAATTTACCACCACATTTTAACAGATAGCATATCCCAATGAAGCAATAACAGGTGATTGGACAGATAAGGAAATATAGTTCTTACTTTGAAATGGAGCAATGTTTTTTTAAAAGAGTAAAGCAACATGTAGTGACACTACATAGAGATGCTGAAGAGAGAAATGAGAGATGAACACAAATACTGGCATTCATATTTAGGTACTAACCAATTCTTCAATAAAGTCTTATTTTAAATTTCTCAAACAACTTTTGCCATAATTTTAAAGGGAAGTTTTTTGTTTGTTTAAACTGTTCTAACAGCATCAGTGTAAGTATGCAGACAGTCCATTTATGACAAGATAAAATTGTTTAAATTACATCCAAAACCATATGAAGAACAAACCAATGGTGTGGTATACTAAGTAAGGAAATGTTTATTGTTTATTGCAATGCATAAAAAACGAGGGGAACAAATAAGCAATATATCATTAATTTAATTCATAAATTGTAAATACTGTAATAACCATACTAGCATATAACAATCAGAGAACATAACACTAAGCATTGCAACAACATGTCTTACATACAGAAAATGGCTGCCTCATTTGTTAGTTTAACCTTGATAAATTCTTTGCACATACTCTACAAGATCATTTTAATCAATGAGTTCAGTAATAAAACAAAATGAAAAGCCAATGACTGGTGTTGTAAACATAGCTTTTATGACACAAAATATATTATTAATCTCCTAAAAATGTAATCACATAATTCCTAATTGTATGACCCCCTTTAAAATATTAAGGTGTAGAATTAGGCCAAAATGAATTTTAATGAACACAAAATATGTATAATGCTAATAAACAATTGACCCTTTCAGACAATTACTATAGCTCTTTGTCCAAAATTCACCTCTAGACTTGAATATAACCTTCCAAAAATATAATTATGTTTTTGTACAATGTCAAAATGTTCCCTTCACACTAGTTATATTTGATAAATACAAGGCACATCTATGCTACATGGAAGTCATAGTCAGAAGGTAGTTTTGCAGGTAGATAATGCTGTGACTGGCGCTGTTGTCGTCGTAGGCACTTGGGGCACGGACGATTGTCTGTTTTACACTCCTTGTGGTAAACAGACTTACATTTTGAGCACTGAAATGAAAGATGGTAGAGGCAATTCATAAGGTTATAATCAGACAACAACATTTACTTATACATGTTTACAAGGAAATAATAATGCATCTGCCTTCTTCTATAGCTAAAACAGCTCAACTTATGATTGATTTTTTTTTTGACATTGGACAATCTGCCTCAGCATAATAATGAGAAATTTAGCACAATTAAATCAAGGAAAAAACCTAACATACATTCTTTAAACAAATGTAGAAGTTACAAGCTTTAGACTTCTATAGACCTAAATCAAACAATTTCCAAAGAATTTGAACTAAAGCTCTTATACTCTTTAAAGAATTAAATATCATTTTATTCTTCACCATTGTTAATAACCCTTTTATCTATTATTATGTCTTTGGGACCCACTTGCTGGAACCTTTTTACGTAAGGAAGCTAGGTTGACAGCCAATTTATAACATGACAAGAGCTATCAAAAACCCATTCATATACATGTGCAAATCAAAACAATGATGTTGTGTACTGAGGTTGTGGTTAGGATATGTATATCAGTAACTGAGTATTGCATAAAAAATAAAATAAAAGTAAGAGTTGTTCACAGAGTGCTCCACTTTGCTAAGTGCTGCTTAGTTATATGTTAGCTGTTACTAAATAAACAAAAACAAAGAAACTTCTAAGTAAATTTTTTTAGAAAAAACCTGCCTTATTTTAATAGGTTTGTTTTTTGATAGTCAACAAGAATTTCAAATTGAAAGTAAATATGTTGGATGATTCTCAAGAAATAGTCCTTAACTAAAGTCAACATCAATTGCGAAAAGTGGAGCTAAAAAGCAGTAAAATGATTTTGACCTATCTTCATCAGGTAGTTCACTCTAGACTCCTACAAATGTTAATATCTCAAACTTCATTCTCAATTATACAATACCCACAACATTACTACATATAGTCAGAAACTTTAAAGCAAAAACTGCAAATCCTTATCAGACAGTTCCTATTGGCAGTTTATTGATAAATGTCTACAGTATTTGTCTGAGTCTGATATGAAATTTCTGTGTTACGCAGGTTAAAATAAGGTAGGAGGTGCGCATGACCGAGAGGTTAGAGATGTTGTATTGTAACTTCTCAGCCCTTCACCGATGGGTACCAGTCCTATTGGGGTGAAAACTTTCATGTGGGGTGGTTTTCCAGCTGCAATGCACTGATGGTTCTACCTAGGCATAAGTTTGGGCTCTTTCTTTACCAATAATTAGGTGGACCATAACTGAGACAATGCGATGTAACAAGAAACAAACAAAACATAGGATAAAACTTAATTTAGCAACATTTACAGGGTTGTCACTAGAAATATTTTGAGCAGGCTCAATTAACTTTTGAGGAGCCTAGGCTATGCAATCGCCAAAGGCACGAAGCGCTGCTAGTGGGGTCCGGGGGCATGCTCTTGACTGATTTTCATTTTTGTTTTCAAATTTGAGGCGGCTCGATTTTCATTTGAGGCGGTCAAATCGACCGCCAGCCGCCAGCCGCCTCCTAATGACAACCCTGATATAACAAACTCTAGATGAGCTTTTACAACCAATTAAACCATGGTAGTCTTTGTAGATAGACAAAGAGAATAATACAAGACAAATAAAATATGACTTGGAAGATTTGCGTACCCTGTATGTAGTCTCAATCTCGAAGGGGTAGATAACCTTTGGGTTGTCGCAGAACTCGCAGATAAACCCTTTCTGACAACACAAAGCACAGCCATATACATGCTTCATTGCAAACTTGATTACCTTCCGAATGCTGGCTGCAAGTCCACCAGACGGGACTTGTAGCAGGTCCTGGAGTGGCAAAAAACACACAACAACGTAGTCTTCCATTTGAAAGTTTGATAGATGTCACTTGACATCATATGCTATGTACAGTTCAGTTTTATTCTGTCAATGAAAAATCTGACAGTTGAATGTTACAAGATATGCATTTTTTAAAATAATTTGCAAGGTTTCTACATAAAAGTACTTTTTTATTCAATGCCTAAAATGCATTTTACTACAAAGTTGAAAAAATCATTTTATTTACAGACATAGCTAAATTATATAAAAAATGTCAGAACATGATCAATGTGTACAAATATTTAAAAGTAAATACACATTCAGAGCCAATAATAAAATACTTACGGCCAGTGAGTAAAGATGGATGTTGTCATAGAGGTATTCCCGGGGCCAGACAAGTCGCCGCAGATCCTCTGCTGTGGACTGTTTACAGGAGTGCAGGTATGACTTCAGGTACACCAGCTGCATTCTAAGGCTCTATATTAAACAAAGCAGTAAAACATTAACCCATTACCTTCTACCTTCATCTGTAATCTTTGCTCACACAACATATCTAATACTATTGCTAGAGACTCTGCAGCAAATAGTGCATATTGTGATCAGACAGCTCCCAGAAGGATATGAATGATCTGGATCTACATGAGCGAAAGTTAACTGAACTGAAGATACACAAATAGGCTCGGACTGAGCTAGATCTAGACAAAAGGGAGCTACCTGAGCTAGATCTACATGAATGGGAGCTAACTGAACTTGATATACACAAACAGGCTCGGACTGAGCTAGATCTACATGAATAGGAGCTAACTGAACTGGATATACACAAACAGACTCGGACTGAGCTAGATCTACATGAATGGGAGCTAACTGAACTGGATATACACAAACAGGCTCGGACTGAGCTAGATCTACATGAATAGGAGCTAACTGAACTGGATATACACAAACAGACTCGGACTGAGCTAGATCTACATGAATGGGAGCTAACTGAACTGGATATACACAAACAGGCTCGGACTGAGCTAGATCTACATGAATAGGAGCTAACTGAACTGGATATACACAAACAGGCTCGGACTGAGCTAGATCTACACAAAAGTGTGGTATCTGAGCTAGATCCACATGAATGGGAGCTAACTGAACTGGATATACACAAACAGGCTCGGACTGAGCTAGATCTACATGAATAGGAGCTAACTGAACTGGATATACACAAACAGGCTCGGACTGAGCTAAATCTACACAAAAGGCAGTAATCTGAGCTAGATCTACATGAATGGGAGCTAACTGAACTGGATATACACAAACAGACTAGGACTGAGCTAGATCTACACAAAAGTGTGGTACCTGAGCTTGATCCACATGAATGGGAGCTAACTGAACTGGATATACACAAACAGGCTCGGACTGAGCTAGATCTACACAAAAGGGAGCAATCTGAGCTAGATCTACATGAATGGGAGCTAACTGAACTGGATATACACAAACAGGCTCGGACTGAGCTAGATCTACACAAATGGATGCTACCTGAGCTAGATACAAATGGAAGATAACTGAACTGGATATACAGTCCTAGTCCGTTTTATTCTTTTCAAATTACTTCACTTAATTGGTTAATTATCTTATGTCCACAGATGACAGACAACCCTACCTTAATCTCATCTATCTCTGGTACATGGTCATAAAGCCGTGGGTTCACCTTGTCTATGTCTAGGAAGGCAGTGTCTTCATTCTCCTTCAGGAACTCCAAGTTCTTCTTGCATACTGATAAAAAATAAAATGTTAGACATTATCTTTTGTCCAATCAGACACCAATACTTAAATATTTACTAAAAGAGTCCAGAGTTTGAGTTTAGTTACAAGGCAAATCCTTTAAGAAAACACTTGACAAATAGGGACAAACACTAACACAATAAGAGTCTATTTCTAGTACTTTTCCACAATAAAAACATGCTTGAATATAACTCTTCTTTCCTTTTTCTGCTTTAATCCAAAGGGTATCTGAAATAGCCTCTACTTATCACATAACTTGAACTTATTCAAGTTAATTTTAAATAAAAGTCTAAATAAAACTACTATCAATGATCTTATAGAGATTATTCTTTCGAATCATTTTGTTTGCCAAGGACATGTATAAAGATAATATTTTAGTATGTTTTCCATAATGCTTTTTCTTTTAAGGTTAGTGTGTATTTAGAATAATAGAATTTTACAAATACAATTTCATTTTACTAATTACCACCCATCGTATTTCTCCATTTAAACTATGAATAACCGACTAGAGAATGACTACCTACCTTGATGTTTGCGGAAGTCCCAGTTGTGAACAATAACAGCAGGAATGTAGTACTCCTCGTTCTCATGGCACTCAAAGCAGTAATATCCGCCATCAAACTTGCACACCCGAGGCTTACCAAATACTGAAGAGGAGAAATAATAGCATTAAACTTGAACATCTGCTGCTTACCAAATACTGGAGTGGAGAAATAATAGCATTAAACTTGAACACCTGCTGCTTACCAAATACTGGAGTGGAGAAATAATAGCATCAAGCTTGCATACCCGAGGTTTACCAAATACTGGAGTGGAGAAATAATAGCATCAAGCTTGCATACCCGCGGCTTACCAAATACTGGAGTGGAGAAATAATAGCATCAAGCTTGCATACCCAAGGCTTACCAAATACTGGAGTGGAGAAATAATAGCATCAAGCTTCCATACCCAAGGCTTACCAAATACTGGAGTGGAGAAATAATAGCATCAAGCTTGCATACCCGAGGCTTACCAAATACTGGAGTGGAGAAATAATAGCATCAAGCTTGCATACCCAAGGCTTACCAAATACTGGAGTGGAGAAATAATAGCATCAAGCTTCCATACCCGAGGCTTACCAAATACTGGAGTGGAGAAATAATAGCATCAAGCTTGCATACCCAAGGCTTACCAAATACTGGAGTGGAGAAATAATAGCATCAAGCTTGCATACCCGAGGCTTACCAAATACTGGAGTGGAGAAATAATAGCATCAAGCTTGCATACCCGAGGCTTACCAAATACTGGAGTGGAGAAATAATAGCATCAAGCTTGCATACCCGAGGCTTACCAAATACTGGAGTGGAGAAATAATAGCATCAAGCTTGCATACCCAAGGCTTACCAAATACTGGAGTGGAGAAATAATAGCATCAAGCTTGCATACCCGAGGCTTACCAAATACTGGAGTGGAGAAATAATAGTATCAAGCTTGCATACCCGAGGCTTACCAAATACTGGAGTGGAGAAATAATAGCATCAAGCTTGCATACCCAAGGCTTACCAAATACTGGAGTGGAGAAATAATAGCATCAAGCTTCCATACCCAAGGCTTACCAAATACTGGAGTGGAGAAATAATAGCATTAAACTTGAACACCTGCTGCTTACCAAATACTGGAGTGGAGAAATAATAGCATCAAGCTTGCATACCCAAGGCTTACCAAATACTGGAGTGGAGAAATAATAGCATCAAGCTTCCATACCCAAGGCTTACCAAATACTGGAGTGGAGAAATAATAGCATTAAACTTGAACACCTGCTGCTTACCAAATACTGGAGTGGAGAAATAATAGCATCAAGCTTGCATACCCAAGGCTTACCAAATACTGGAGTGGAGAAATAATAGCATTAAACTTGAACACCTGCTGCTTACCAAATACTGGAGTGGAGAAATAATAGCATCAAGCTTGCATACTCAAGGCTTACCAAATACTGGAGTGGAGAAATAATAGCATCAAGCTTCCATACCCAAGGCTTACCAAATACTGGAGTGGAGAAATAATAGCATCAAGCTTGCATACTCAAGGCTTACCAAATACTGGAGTGGAGAAATAATAGCATCAAGCTTGCATACTCAAGGCTTACCAAATACTGGAGTGGAGAAATAATAGCATCAAGCTTGCATACCCAAGGCTTACCAAATACTGGAGTGGAGAAATAATAGCATCAAGCTTGCATACCCAAGGCTTACCAAATACTGGAGTGGAGAAATAATAGCATCAAGCTTGCATACCCAAGGCTTACCAAATACTGGAGTGGAGAAATAATAGCATCAAGCTTGCATACCCAAGGCTTACCAAATACTGGAGTGGAGAAATAATAGCATCAAGCTTGCATACCCAAGGCTTACCAAATACTGGAGTGGAGAAATAATAGCATTAAACTTGAACACCTGCTGCTTACCAAATACTGGAGTGGAGAAATAATAGCATCAAGCTTGCATACTCAAGGCTTACCAAATACTGGAGTGGAGAAATAATAGCATCAAGCTTCCATACCCAAGGCTTACCAAATACTGGAGTGGAGAAATAATAGCATCAAGCTTCCATACCCAAGGCTTACCAAATACTGGAGTGGAGAAATAATAGCATCAAGCTTGCATACTCAAGGCTTACCAAATACTGGAGTGGAGAAATAATAGCATCAAGCTTGCATACCCGCGGCTTACCAAATACTGGAGTGGAGAAATAATAGCATCAAGCTTGCATACCCGAGGCTTACCAAATACTGGAGTGGAGAAATAATAGCATCAAGCTTGCATACCCAAGGCTTACCAAATACTGGAGTGGAGAAATAATAGCATCAAGCTTGCATACCCGCGGCTTACCAAATACTGGAGTGGAGAAATAATAGCATCAAGCTTGCATACTCAAGGCTTACCAAATACTGGAGTGGAGAAATAATAGCATCAAGCTTGCATACCCGCGGCTTACCAAATACTGGAGTGGAGAAATAATAGCATCAAGCTTGCATATCCAAGGCTTACCAAATACTGGAGTGGAGAAATAATAGCATCAAGCTTGCATACCCAAGGCTTACCAAATACTGGAGTGGAGAAATAATAGCATCAAGCTTGCATACCCGAGGCTTACCAAATACTGGAGTGGAGAAATAATAGCATCAAGCTTGCATACCCGAGGCTTACCAAATACTGGAGTGGAGAAATAATAGCATCAAGCTTGCATACCCAAGGCTTACCAAATACTGGAGTGGAGAAATAATAGCATCAAGCTTGCATACCCAAGGCTTACCAAATACTGGAGTGGAGAAATAATAGCATCAAGCTTGCATACCCAAGGCTTACCAAATACTGGAGTGGAGAAATAATAGCATCAAGCTTCCATACCCAAGGCTTACCAAATACTGGAGTGGAGAAATAATAGCATTAAACTTGAACACCTGCTGCTTACCAAATACTGGAGTGGAGAAATAATAGCATCAAGCTTGCATACCCAAGGCTTACCAAATACTGGAGTGGAGAAATAATAGCATTAAACTTGAACACCTGCTGCTTACCAAATACTGGAGTGGAGAAATAATAGCATCAAGCTTGCATACTCAAGGCTTACCAAATACTGGAGTGGAGAAATAATAGCATCAAGCTTCCATACCCAAGGCTTACCAAATACTGGAGTGGAGAAATAATAGCATCAAGCTTGCATACTCAAGGCTTACCAAATACTGGAGTGGAGAAATAATAGCATTAAACTTGAACACCTGCTGCTTACCAAATACTGGAGTGGAGAAATAATAGCATCAAGCTTGCATACCCGAGGCTTACCAAATACTGGAGTGGAGAAATAATAGCATTAAACTTGAACACCTGCTGCTTACAAAATACTGGAGTGGAGAAATAATAGGATCAAGCTTCCATACCCAAGGCTTACCAAATACTGGAGTGGAGAAATAATAGCATCAAGCTTGCATACCCAAGGCTTACCAAATACTGGAGTGGAGAAATAATAGCATCAAGCTTGCATACCCGCGGCTTACCAAATACTGGAGTGGAGAAATAATAGCATCAAGCTTGCATACCCAAGGTTTACCAAATACTGGAGTGGAGAAATAATAGCATCAAGCTTGCATACCCAAGGTTTACCAAATACTGGAGTGGAGAAATAATAGCATCAAGCTTGCATACCCAAGGTTTACCAAATACTGGAGTGGAGAAATAATAGCATCAAGCTTGCATACCCAAGGCTTACCAAATACTGAAGAGGAGAAATAATAGCATTAAACTTGAACACCTGCTGCTTACAAAATACTGGAGTGGAGAAATAATAGGATCAAGCTTCCATACCCGAGGTTTACCAAATACTGGAGTGGAGAAATAATAGCATCAAGCTTGCACACCCGAGGCTTACCAAATACTGGAGTGGAGAAATAATAGCATTAAACTTGAACACCTGCTGCTTACAAAATACTGGAGTGGAGAAATAATAGGATCAAGCTTCCATACCCAAGGCTTACCAAATACTGAAGTGGAGAAATAATAGCATCAAGCTTCCATACCCAAGGCTTACCAAATACTGGAGTGGAGAAATAATAGCATCAAGCTTCCATACCCAAGGCTTACCAAATACTGAAGTGGAGAAATAATAGCATCAAGCTTCCATACCCAAGGCTTACCAAATACTGAAGTGGAGAAATAATAGCATCAAGCTTCCATACCCAAGGCTTACCAAATACTGGAGTGGAGAAATAATAGCATTAAACTTGAACACCTGCTGCTTACCAAATACTGGAGTGGAGAAATAATAGCATCAAGCTTGCATACCCAAGGCTTACCAAATACTGGAGTGGAGAAATAATAGCATTAAACTTGAACACCTGCTGCTTACCAAATACTGGAGTGGAGAAATAATAGCATCAAGCTTGCATACTCAAGGCTTACCAAATACTGGAGTGGAGAAATAATAGCATCAAGCTTCCATACCCAAGGCTTACCAAATACTGGAGTGGAGAAATAATAGCATCAAGCTTGCATACTCAAGGCTTACCAAATACTGGAGTGGAGAAATAATAGCATTAAACTTGAACACCTGCTGCTTACCAAATACTGGAGTGGAGAAATAATAGCATCAAGCTTGCATACCCGAGGCTTACCAAATACTGGAGTGGAGAAATAATAGCATTAAACTTGAACACCTGCTGCTTACAAAATACTGGAGTGGAGAAATAATAGGATCAAGCTTCCATACCCAAGGCTTACCAAATACTGGAGTGGAGAAATAATAGCATCAAGCTTGCATACCCAAGGCTTACCAAATACTGGAGTGGAGAAATAATAGCATCAAGCTTGCATACCCGCGGCTTACCAAATACTGGAGTGGAGAAATAATAGCATCAAGCTTGCATACCCAAGGTTTACCAAATACTGGAGTGGAGAAATAATAGCATCAAGCTTGCATACCCAAGGTTTACCAAATACTGGAGTGGAGAAATAATAGCATCAAGCTTGCATACCCAAGGTTTACCAAATACTGGAGTGGAGAAATAATAGCATCAAGCTTGCATACCCAAGGCTTACCAAATACTGAAGAGGAGAAATAATAGCATTAAACTTGAACACCTGCTGCTTACAAAATACTGGAGTGGAGAAATAATAGGATCAAGCTTCCATACCCGAGGTTTACCAAATACTGGAGTGGAGAAATAATAGCATCAAGCTTGCACACCCGAGGCTTACCAAATACTGGAGTGGAGAAATAATAGCATTAAACTTGAACACCTGCTGCTTACAAAATACTGGAGTGGAGAAATAATAGGATCAAGCTTCCATACCCAAGGCTTACCAAATACTGAAGTGGAGAAATAATAGCATCAAGCTTCCATACCCAAGGCTTACCAAATACTGGAGTGGAGAAATAATAGCATCAAGCTTCCATACCCAAGGCTTACCAAATACTGAAGTGGAGAAATAATAGCATCAAGCTTCCATACCCAAGGCTTACCAAATACTGAAGTGGAGAAATAATAGCATCAAGCTTCCATACCCAAGGCTTACCAAATACTGGAGTGGAGAAATAATAGCATCAAGCTTGCATACCCAAGGCTTACCAAATACTGGAGTGGAGAAATAATAGCATCAAGCTTGCATACCCAAGGTTTACCAAATACTGGAGTGGAGAAATAATAGCATCAAGCTTGCATACCCAAGGTTTACCAAATACTGGAGTGGAGAAATAATAGCATCAAGCTTGCGTACCCAAGGCTTACCAAATACTGGAGTGGAGAAATAATAGCATCAAGCTTGCATACCCAAGGCTTACCAAATACTGGAGTGGAGAAATAATAGCATCAAGCTTGCATACCCAAGGCTTTCCAAATACTGGAGTAGAGAAATAATAGTGTCAAGCTTGCATACCCAAGGCTTACCAAATACTGGAGTGGAGAAATAATAGCATCAAGCTTGCATACCCGAGGCTTACCAAATACTGGAGTGGAAAAATAATAGGATCAAGCTTGCATACCCGAGGCTTACCAAATACTGGAGTGGAGAAATAATAGCATCAAGCTTGCATATCCAAGGCTTACCAAACACTGGAGTGGAGAAATAATAGCATCAAGCTTGCATACCCGAGGCTTACCAAATACTGGAGTGGAGAAATAATAGCATCAAGCTTGCATACCCAAGGCTTACCAAATACTGGAGTGGAGAAATAATAGCATCAAGCTTGCATATCCAAGGCTTACCAAATACTGGAGTGGAGAAATAATAGCATCAAGCTTGCATATCCAAGGCTTACCAAATACTGGAGTGGAGAAATAATAGCATCAAGCTTGCATACCTGAGGCTTACCAAATACTGGAGTGGAGAAATAATAGCATCAAGCTTGCATACCCGAGGTTTACCAAATACTGGAGTGGAGAAATAATAGCATCAAGCTTGCATACCTGAGGTTTACCAAATACTGGAGTGGAGAAATAATAGCATCAAGCTTCCATACCCGAGGCTTACCAAATACTGGAGAGGAGAAATAATAGCATCAACCTTCCATATCGAGGCTTACCAAATACTGAAGTGGAGAAATAATAGCATCAAGCTTGCATACCCGAGGCTTACCAAATACTGGAGTGGAGAAATAATAGCATCAACCTTCCATATCGAGGCTTACCAAATACTGGAGAGGAGAAATATTAGTGTCAAGCTTTCATACCCGAGGTTTACCAAATACTGGAGTGGAGAAATAATAGCATCAAGCTTGCATACTCAAGGCTTACCAAATACTGGAGTGGAGAAATAATAGCATTAAACTTGAACACCTGCTGCTTACCAAATACTGGAGTGGAGAAATAATAGTGCCAAGCTTGCATACCCAAGGCTTACCAAATACTGGAGTGGAGAAATAATAGCATCAAGCTTCCATACCCGAGGCTTACCAAATACTGAAGTGGAGAAATAATAGCATCAAGCTTGCATACCCAAGGCTTACCAAATACTGGAGTGGAGAAATAATAGCATCAAGCTTGCATACCCAAGGCTTACCAAATACTGAAGTGGAGAAATAATAGCATCAAGCTAGCATACCCGAGGTTTACGAAATACTGGAGTGGAGAAATAATAGCATCGAGTTTGCATACCCAAGGCTTACCAAATATTGGAGTGGAGAAATAATAGCATCAAGCTTCCATACCCAAGGCTTACCAAATACTGGAGTGGAGAAATAATAGCATCAAGCTTGCATACCTGAGGCTTACCAAATACTGGAGTGGAGAAATAATAGCATCAAGCTTGCATACCCAAGGCTTACCAAATACTGGAGTGGAGAAATAATAGTGCCAAGCTTGCATACCCAAGGCTTACCAAATACTGGAGTGGAGAAATAATAGCATCAAGCTTGCATACCTGAGGTTTACGAAATACTGGAGTGGAGAAAAAATAGCATCGAGTTTGCATACCCAAGGCTTACCAAATATTGTAGTGGAGAAATAATAGCATCAAGCTTCCATACCCAAGGCTTACCAAATACTGGAGTGGAGAAATAATAGCATCAAGCTTCCATACCCAAGGCTTACCAAATACTGGAGTTGAGAAATAATAGCATCAAGCTTGCATACCCGCGGCTTACCAAATACTGGAGTGGAGAAATAATAGTATCAAGCTTGCATACCCAAGGCTTACCAAATACTGGAGTGGAGAAATAATAGCATCAAGCTTGCATACCCAAGGCTTACCAAATACTGGAGTGGAGAAATAATAGCATCAAGCTTGCATACCCAAGGCTTACCAAATACTGGAGTGGAGAAATAATAGCATCAAGCTTCCATACCCAAGGCTTACCAAATACTGGAGTGGAGAAATAATAGCATCAAGCTTCCATACCCAAGGCTTACCAAATACTGGAGTGGAGAAATAATAGCATCAAGCTTGCATACCCAAGGCTTACCAAATACTGGAGTGGAGAAATAATAGCATCAAGCTTGCATACCCAAGGCTTACCAAATACTGAAGTGGAGAAATAATAGCATCAAGCTTGCATACCCGCGGCTTACCAAATACTGGAGTGGAGAAATAATAGCATCAAGCTTGCATACCTGAGGTTTACGAAATACTGGAGTGGAGAAATAATAGCATCGAGTTTGCATACCCAAGGCTTACCAAATACTGGAGTGGAGAAATAATAGCATTAAACTTGAACACCTGCTGCTTACCAAATACTGGAGTGGAGAAATAATAGCATCAAGCTTCCATACCCGAGGCTTACCAAATACTGAAGTGGAGAAATAATAGCATCAAGCTTGCATACCCAAGGCTTACCAAATACTGGAGTGGAGAAATAATAGCATCAAGCTTGCATACCCAAGGCTTACCAAATACTGAAGTGGAGAAATAATAGCATCAAGCTAGCATACCCGAGGTTTACGAAATACTGGAGTGGAGAAATAATAGCATCGAGTTTGCATACCCAAGGCTTACCAAATACTGGAGTGGAGAAATAATAGCATTAAACTTGCATATCCAAGGCTTACCAAATATTGGAGTGGAGAAATAATAGCATCAAGCTTGCATATCCAAGGCTTACCAAATACTGGAGTGGAGAAATAATAGCATCAAGCTTGCATACCTGAGGCTTACCAAATACTGGAGTGGAGAAATAATAGCATCAAGCTTGCATACCCAAGGCTTACCAAATACTGGAGTGGAGAAATAATAGTGCCAAGCTTGCATACCCAAGGCTTACCAAATACTGGAGTGGAGAAATAATAGCATCAAGCTTGCATACCTGAGGTTTACGAAATACTGGAGTGGAGAAATAATAGTGCCAAGCTTGCATACCCAAGGCTTACCAAATACTGGAGTGGAGAAATAATAGCATCAAGCTTGCATACCCAAGGCTTACCAAATACTGGAGTGGAGAAATAATAGTGCCAAGCTTGCATACCCAAGGCTTACCAAATACTGGAGTGGAGAAATAATAGCATCAAGCTTCCATACCCAAGGCTTACCAAATACTGGAGTGGAGAAATAATAGCATCAAGCTTGCATACCTGAGGCTTACCAAATACTGGAGTGGAGAAATAATAGCATCAAGCTTGCATACCCAAGGCTTACCAAATACTGGAGTGGAGAAATAATAGTGCCAAGCTTGCATACCCAAGGCTTACCAAATACTGGAGTGGAGAAATAATAGCATCAAGCTTGCATACCTGAGGTTTACGAAATACTGGAGTGGAGAAATAATAGCATCGAGTTTGCATACCCAAGGCTTACCAAATATTGGAGTGGAGAAATAATAGCATCAAGCTTCCATACCCAAGGCTTACCAAATACTGGAGTGGAGAAATAATAGCATCAAGCTTCCATACCCAAGGCTTACCAAATACTGGAGTGGAGAAATAATAGCATCAAGCTTGCATACCCGCGGCTTACCAAATACTGGAGTGGAGAAATAATAGTATCAAGCTTGCATACCCAAGGCTTACCAAATACTGGAGTGGAGAAATAATAGCATCAAGCTTGCATACCCAAGGCTTACCAAATACTGGAGTGGAGAAATAATAGCATCAAGCTTGCATACCCAAGGCTTACCAAATACTGGAGTGGAGAAATAATAGCATCAAGCTTCCATACCCAAGGCTTACCAAATACTGGAGTGGAGAAATAATAGCATCAAGCTTGCATACCCAAGGCTTACCAAATACTGGAGTGGAGAAATAATAGCATCAAGCTTGCATACCCAAGGCTTACCAAATACTGGAGTGGAAAAATAATAGCATCAAGCTTGCATACCCAAGGCTTACCAAATACTGAAGTGGAGAAATAATAGCATCAAGCTTGCATACCCGCAGCTTACCAAATACTGGAGTGGAGAAATAATAGCATCAAGCTTGCATACCTGAGGTTTACCAAATACTGGAGTGGAGAAATAATAGCATCAAGCTTCCATACCCAAGGCTTACCAAATACTGGAGTGGAGAAATAATAGCATCAAGCTTGCATACCCAAGGCTTACCAAATACTGGAGTGGAGAAATAATAGCATCAAGCTTGCATACCCAAGGTTTACCAAATACTGGAGTGGAGAAATAATAGCATCAAGCTTGCATACCTGAGGTTTACGAAATACTGGAGTGGAGAAATAATAGCATCGAGTTTGCATACCCAAGGCTTACCAAATATTGGAGTGGAGAAATAATAGCATCAAGCTTCCATACCCAAGGCTTACCAAATACTGGAGTGGAGAAATAATAGCATCAAGCTTGCATACCCAAGGCTTACCAAATACTGGAGTGGAGAAATAATAGCATCAAGCTTGCATACCCGCGGCTTACCAAATACTGGAGTGGAGAAATAATAGCATCAAGCTTGCATACCTGAGGCTTACCAAATACTGGAGTGGAGAAATTATAGCATCAAGCTTGCATACCCGCGGCTTACCAAATACTGGAGTGGAGAAATAATAG
Organism: Sinonovacula constricta; assembly: GCA_007844125.1. NCBI lineage: Eukaryota > Metazoa > Mollusca > Bivalvia > Cardiida > Solecurtidae > Sinonovacula > Sinonovacula constricta. The sequence continues at coordinate 36,364,539 of CM017566.1, forward strand.
CATCAAGCTTGCATACCCGCGGCTTACCAAATACTGGAGTGGAGAAATAATAGCATCAAGCTTCCATACCCAAGGCTTACCAAATACTGGAGTGGAGAAATAATAGCATCAAGCTTGCATACCCAAGGCTTACCAAATACTGGAGTGGAGAAATAATAGCATCAAGCTTGCATACCCGCGGCTTACCAAATACTGGAGTGGAGAAATAATAGCATCAAGCTTCCATACCCAAGGCTTACCAAATACTGGAGTGGAGAAATAATAGCATCAAGCTTGCATACCCGCGGCTTACCAAATACTGGAGTGGAGAAATAATAGCATCAAGCTTGCATACCCAAGGCTTACCAAATACTGGAGTGGAGAAATAATAGCATCAAGCTTGCATACCCAAGGCTTACCAAATACTGGAGTGGAGAAATAATAGCATCAAGCTTGCATACCCAAGGCTTACCAAATACTGAAGTGGAGAAATAATAGCAACAAACTTGCATACCCAAGGTTTACCAAATACTGGAGTGGAGAAATAATAGCATCAAGCTTGCACACCCGAGGCTTTTCAAAATAACAGGTTACAGAATTTGTCACCAGTTAACCTTTATGGAAAGGGGTTAACTGTTTAACCAGTTAACTGTTGCCATCCCTAATTTTATACAACATTACTTTTACAATCCTATTCTTATACTAGAAAATGTGAGAGAAAGCACTGATACATACTAAGTCCCAGTGCCCTAGAGCATCCATTACACTGGAAGTTCTGTGAGTCAAGTCCCCTCTCATTGGCTATCTGGTTCAGGAAGCTGAACTGCTCCTCCTCCTCCTGTTACAACAACCAAATTGTAGCACTTATCAGCACTATAAAACTATATAGTTAATAGCTAACAACTTCATGCATAGGTTACAAGGCTTATCAGCATCCAGTAATGTAGATCCTGATCAGATACACAGAAGCAGCCTGATTGGAATCTAAACAATTTGCTTTAGCCTGATAAATTTGTGCCTAGAAAGATATACATGTAGTAAGTTTTACATTGCCATGATGTTTATTAAACATCACAATACACAAATTGCCTTTTCATCACAACTGACCTGCATTTAAATTTAATATCTCTGGCATCTTTTTTATGAATAATATATATAAAATGTACAAACCTACAAGTCCATGTGTGAGTTGATTACAATTTATACATCTCACTCTAATTAGCTTTACCATTATCTAATTGAAACAACCATTTGATATCAAGGAGTAAGTAAAAAAATTTTTTTTTTAAATAAATGTAAATTAATATACACATTAATATACACATTTATAAAAAGAATAAAATAAACAAAATAACATGAACCAAAACAACCAGAGTAATAGGATAAAAACAAATTTCACAATAACAAACATTGCAAAACTACAAAAACCAAGCTTAAATCCTGCATATAAAACATGCAATTTAACTTTTAACTGCTATGGATATCAGGTTTGGTTTTATATATTATAATGTCTATAATCTATGGCTTGTTGTGGGTAGGAAGCCATCCTATTGCATGTTTTACAAATTGCAAAAGCAATATAAATACAAGCAAGAAATTACAATGCAATAAGGTAACTGCTTCAATAATTATCTCTACAGTAATTATAGGGTACATGCTCTTATATGGCCTGTAGAAGCTGCGTTTGTTTACAGATACTTAAGCATGCATCGTTTTCATTATGTTACTCTAATTAGTAAATTTTATTAAAAACAGCATGCAAAAGTGAAAAAAAAAAAACCCCTAAAATAAACGGAAGTTGAAGTTTGCAACACATATTTTAACATTGACAACCTCAATGATGCCCATCACAATATGGTGTATATAAACCTTCAACTATTGACCACAAATGTACAGGGGTTTGTTAGTAAGAAAAGTAAATGGTACAAAGAAAAGAGTCTGTTCTTATAATATTGATGTTCAAATACGTTTTATTTTGATAAAGCTATGTGGTAAACTAGTAGGCAGAAACAAGATATTTATTCAAAAGTACACAACTACAAATAAGCATAACTTTAAATTGACAAAATTTTGAAATTTATAGCTACTGTTAGTTTTCAAATCAATAAAACTGATCATTTATCTATTTAAGAACAGACAATGTACCAATGTTAGCAATTAAAACAAAAACAAGCTGGTTTAAAAAAAGCACCACATTAATGACACACATAGCACTGACAAAACTTGTTAGTTTTACTGGTAGGTTTATTGCACTTATTCCACTGTTTATTCCAAGGGGGTTTGTATTCCGCAAAGCACGGTAGTATAAATATGTATAATCTATGTAAACTCTGACTACATAAAGCTAATGTAATATAGTGTTACAAGAAAACAGCTTTGTCAGTCAGCAAGCCAAGTACTCAGCATAAAAGTGAAATGCCATTCTGTACCATTGAATATTAAAATTAATGTCAGGCATTTTAAATCATAAAAATAAATACAAAGGAAGTCAACTTTTAGACAAAATAAGAGGAAAATCTAGACTTTCTGACTTACATTTGATGATTTTATTTCAACCAGTAAATGGCTAACAATGGCAAGCTTTCTTGTAACAAATTAAACTAAAAACAAAAAAAAAGTGTCTTCATGGTGTGAGTTTTGGTCACAATCAGTCAAACTAGATACACAAATATTATTACACAAGCAATTAACTAAGAAAGAGTCATGTAGTTTTGCCCAAAAAGATGAAGTTTGTTGCAGACTAAACTGCAATAATGAAATTTTTGTTGATATGGTTTCCTTTAAGTTTTTATTTTCTTTCCAATACATAACGTTATCCCTTATTTAAAATCAACGATATTTCCACTATGTATTAGTTCTCAGAATTAGGGACTTGTACATCTATAAAGTCATGTGGTCATTATTCACACTTTCAATTGACTTTCAAATTTTTAGAGCTCCTTGAGTCATGGTTAAGTGCAATAAATTTAAACAAGAATTGCCCCCTTTAAAATTATAAATGTATAGAATATAGAATAAAATGGTGCAATTAAGCTGAAGTATGGTAAAAAACCCCAAATAAGTCATGACACAACAGGGAAATGTGGAGCACATACAGATATGGGAGGCCTGCCAGCATCATAGCTATATGCTGCTCTTCTAAAAATGCAACAGTGGTAGCAAAAAGGTAGTTAGTAAGCCCAAAGTAGAGTGGATCCATTCAGCAATTTGGCTAGAAAGGCATTGTCAGGCAATCACAAAAACGTGAATAAAAATAAACATTATTCAGCATATTTTATTTAATTGTATTATGAGCATTAAATTGGCAACAATATGTCATGACTAGTTAACCTACATGTGAAGAGGTTAGCTGTTTACTTTTGTCATCTAAAATAATATTGAATGATTATGTCCGAAAATATATGTGATTAAAACCCAACTGTGACCAAAACTCAAGTGCCATTCTGACACTCACACTCCACAAGATGCACTATTATAGCATTGAACTCACTCCACTGAGAGGTCGTATAGAGGAGACAACCTCAAACCCATCCATCAATCCATCCACTGCCTGTGGGGGGTGGAGGGTAGGATTAAGAAATGTAACATTGTGCATAAAAAACATTCAATTGGTTTTAGAGCTTACACACAGTAGACTAAAACTTTTGGAAAACAACAATATGAATAATGTAAATTATTGCATTTTTGAACACAGATAATTAAAACAATTGTATCAAAAAAAGCTTTTGAAAAAAGTATTTTCCTTCACCTGTGTGCAATATAATATTACTTTTTGAAGCTTGCACAGTCAGGGAAACATACTTTTTTACAGTAACAATGATATTGTTAAGTAGTTGGCTAACCAAGTCACATAAGTTTCTTCCTATTACCTATTGAAACTACATGTAGTCTGTATTATTAAAAACACTGTTTAATTTTAGAACATAAATACTTTGTCACAAAACACTTACAATTCATAGAACAATAGAAGGAACAAGAGCTGCTATAGTGTGATTCACTATTCAAATACTTGATAGTATGTAAGCTTAATATGTTATGCATACAAATCTTAACCTGAAAAATGTATATCTAGCAACATTTTTTGTACCAAAACCATTTGTCCCAACTATTGAGATGTAAGTTTAAAACACTCCATAAAAACCTGCAAGGCATTTTCACTGATGCAGCCATCTCTCCTCACTGAATAGTCATGATAAGATTATTTGACTTGACATAAAACATAATACATGTATATTCTGGTGGCTGATAGTTTACCTCTTTACAGGGTGACTGTGATATGGCGGAGGATGTGTCGTGTTTGGGGAGGCTACTGAGGACTCCATCTATGGACGCTGATAGGGAACTACCTGGTGTGTAGTTCTGCAGCAGGCTGCCAAAACTCTCCGCTGAAGATCAAAGAGATTATCTATGAAACCATTAATCCTGATTAAGAGTTTATTTATAGAAATTTATTTCTAATCTTACAAAACTCCAACTAATTATTTAGCTGATCTTTAAGTACATAGTTGGCACAAATATATCTTACATGCTACAAAAAATACTATTAAATATCCTAAAAGAGCATCCAAGGTGTAGAGGTTAATACACTGAACTCTGGATTAGATGGTCCAGGGTTTGATCCCCAACTGACCACTAGATGATAGTCCTTTGGCAAGACTAATTACTGCATTGGATTTTTTTAGTGACTACTTCAGTACTGGTTCTATGCTTGAAATGCTCTGTCAATACTGATTATTACAAGTTGAAAGAACTTGTTTCCCAACTAACTATTTTAAAGAAAATGAACCCACCTTTAGGCCTGGTGATTGGTACATTCTGTGAGGTTGTTTGAGTAGCTAGAGGTTTTAGGGTGTCAGATATCTCACTCTCAAAGGATGATGACCATCCGCTGACTGTCATCAAAAGGTTGTTGCCCAGGCTCTGACGTGGCTCCCTGTTTACCAGGCTGATCATTAGAGATAAAAACAGGCAAATTAGATAAAAAGTAAATTTGTTTTGTTTTTTGAAATACATTGCAGCGACCAATTATGATCATTATAGCAGGGTCCAGCTTTTTGGTGAAGGAAAACCATAAACACCTGTGTGCGTAGAACCATCGGCACACCACAAGTCAATTGGAAAACCTTCCCACATAAAGTCCTGCGCCCAGAACGGACTCGAACCCACGTGGTGTGAGGCTAAGCAGTCAGAGGAGTTACAAATTGGTGATAAAAAGGAAGTAAACACAAGGGCCATGATGGTCCTATATTACTAACATAGAGCAATGTTGGGTATTCTTGGATTAAGGGTATTCTTGGATACTTGTAATTTACTACCGTTTATTGCTCCCATATGCACTCATGATGTGCATGCATGTGATATTTTAATTTCTTTCCATTTTTTCAAATGTTTACATGCTGCAAAGCTTGGAACTTCAAAGAGATAAACCCTCTTGAATGTATGGTACATTTCTTCTGCTTTGGCATTGCGATAATCGCGAAAGTCAGTATTGATTTTTGGAAGTGTTACAGTGAGTCGATCTTATGTCACATACTAGCCTAGTATTGAATGTAAACACACTTTCTTTGCAGCCTTTAGTCCTAAATGCATGAATAGAGGTCATGCTAAATAAAACTTAATATATCTGACCCAACAAGTATTTATCAACTTCGAGTCTTATGGATACTTTATAGGTTAACATATATTTAAGTGAAAATTGACTTTTTTTTTAAATTTCTTCCTGAAGAAAAAGTTCAAGGATACCTATTTGAAAGTTTATATTGATATAATGTTTTCATTAAGCAGGCATTAACAACTATATTGTATTAAAACCTAATGCTACTAATATAGTACTATATTTGGCCTTAGGTATCCAGAAATACCAGATACCACTCTAAGTGTGATAGGTATAAAGTAATAGTTTTTTACTAGCTTAAGGTAATTGCAACATTGTAAATCAGGCAAGAATCATTTTGACAATAAATTTCAATTTCCTCTCAGAGTTTTGGTCTGTCAGGAAAGTTTAAGTTTTACTAAATAGCATACATTACATTTTGTAATATTAGAATTGAGTACTGGTAATGGTTCACAAGTATATAGTTAATATCCATAATGTAGCTTTAAAACAAATTTTACAATGGTCATCCTGAAAGAAAAGATATTAAATGATAATCAAACAAATTTGGTTTTGTTTACCCTCATCTTTCACCTTGTGGTATATGTACTAACAATGTTTTTAGTTTAAAATTTTGTACTTTAATTTCATACTTAACAGAAGTGACATCAACTACATGTTAATGTTTTATTAAATGTCAAAACAATAAACAATTATTTAATGAAAAATACTTATAGCTTAACAGTCAACATATGCAACTTATGTTTCAATTTGTAAACATCAAACAAATCGCCGACTTCTTAACGATTATCGTAATTTGAAGTTGTAAACTGTAAACAGTCTTGTTCACTAGAGCAGTGTTTGCAGGCATGATAAACCTGATTAATAACACTTGTATAACTGAATTTCCTGGTGCTGTCCCACGTGGCGAGGATTAAAAAAAGGTGTGAAATTGTTAATAGCTGTCCCGGAAAGGGTGGTGCCACACTTTTCAAGGTTGTGGGACATTAAAATAAAGAAACAGTTCTGAAAAAAAGTGTCTTGTGTAGCGGGATGCCCCGTTTGGCAGGGTTGTCCTTTAGCGAGGTTTTACTGTATATGAAAATTGAATGTGCGTATAAAGAAAATGATGAAGAAATGGTATTTAGAAAAAAAACCTACCATGCAATCCTTTTTTCTTCTTCTTCATCCATTGTATCATCTGGTTCCTCACTGTAATCCTGGCCATCAACTGCATGATCATCCAGGATGGGTTTACCATCATAGATCTCCCTGAGGAAATCCCCTGTGTCCCCAATCACATCATGCTCAGTGATGTTTGGCATGGATGGTCTCGGGTTAGCAAACCTTGCATGTGGGCTGTTGATGTTTGGCATGGAGAATCTGTGCTTAGATAGGTAGTCAGGGTTCTCTAGTGTGCGTATGGTCTCAACAGTATCAGCTACAGCATCAGACAGCTCTGCTTTCACTGGTTCTTTCTCTGTGGGACTCAGTTGGGGCTTCAGTTTCTCAGGTGAAGTATGGGTTGGTGACTTTTTCTTGGCTTTCAACCGAGGTTGGTTGGTCCTCCTCTGTACCACTATCTCGCTGTCTGAGCTATCAATGTCACTTCCACTAATCCCCTCTGCAGCAGAGTTACCCTCACTTTCCAACACTTCCCTAAGTCGTTTAAGGTTTTCCTCTGTCAAAATATCACAGGGAGCAGACTTAGCTTCTGCAGTTGCTCTATCAAGGTATGTATCGACTAAATCATTGTAGGATGCTTGTGGAGCATTAGTATCATTTCTATCCTCTGTCCTAAAGGTATCAGGAATGTTAGTGTTTAATCTGATCCCAGTTTTCTCACACTCAGCATCAGCCTTTTTGTTTATATTGTCTTGTTGAATAGATTCAACTGGTAGCACTTTTGGAACTTCAACCTGAGTGTTGTTTTCATCTGAGCAAATATTCTCCCCATTTCTTACTGAAAAATCCTTCTGACTAGGCTCTGTATAATTAGTTATAACTTCAGTAACATTAACATTTGAAACTCTATCCATCTCTTCTTCAAACTGATTCAGTATAGCCTTCTCCCTCAACTCACTATTTAATGAATCCATCCTCTGTAACCTCCTAACTTCCTCAGCTTGTACCTTCCTCACTGGGCTTTTGTAGAACTTTTCCCAGCTTTCCTCTAGATCAGTTCTTTTGCCTTGAGGACCATCAACAACATTTTCGATACAAGCATTTTCATCCCCATCCCCATCATCTGCTGAACTGTTGTCAATTGTGTACAACTCCTTTAACAGCTTATCAGAGGAACCAGACTGAATCTCGGGGAAAATATACCCTTTATATTCCACACTCTTTCGTGGTTTAGACTGCAAATGGGAACTTGATGCTGCCTCTTCTGTAGCTTTATCTGCTGACCCATCAGCACAAGAATCATTATCTGTATCTGACTTGGTAGAGTCTGCTGAGCTAACAGTGATGAACTTACGATCCAGGTATTGAGCTGGACTCAGGTTTAAGTTGGGTGGGTCTGGACACGACATGTGACTTGAACTTGAGCAATCAGACCCAGGTTTACCTTGAGACAGTCTTTTGATGTCTTGAACATCCTGCGAGGTGAAATTAGAGGACACATAGTATGTATCCCTAGAAGGTTCCCCAAACTTTGGTGGTTCCATGGGGTTCTTGGAACGTCGTCTAGATTTCTTGGAATCTTTGGATGGTGTGGAGTCATCAGATGATGCATTAGATTTGCCTGTAGATCTTCTAGGAGCTGAAATGTTTTAACAGAACTACTTTTAAACCAATGCTTTTTTCCTTACTTTAGCAGCCAATGTTTTTATTACTTATACTTTTGAAACCTTTGTTCACTACATATTTTTGGTAACCAGAATTTCATTAACTATTTTTTAAACCAGTGTTTTATTACATATTTCTGAAAACAGTGTTTAGTTCAATATTTAATTACCTTATGAAATCTCTGTCTTAAGGGAAAAATTACAAAAAGGTTACTTTTACAAGAAGCACATGAATATTGCAAAATCATTTGTAAAAGCTCAAAAACGGTAAAAAATTATGTACTGAAAATGATAAATGTAAAGGTTTTTCTATTAACTCTTTGGTCTTTAAAATTAGACTGGTAGATTGAGCCTACTTTAACACAATTGATAGGGAGTATATTTTAAAAATGTCTATATCTGAGTGTAAGCTATAAAACTATTTTTATATCTTCTATTACTGCTTTCATTAAGGTCTTACGTGCTGGTTTGATGATGGGAGGTGGAGCTTCATTTGAATCAATGATTCCAGCCAATAGGAGAGGAGTGTAAGTCCATTCATTTAACACGCTGGCATTGTATGACAACTTGAACTCAAATGCCATTAGTCCTGAAAGAAAAAAGGCTTATGCAATATATATCTCTTTCCTTTTGTTTTGATTATTTACAATAATTTGATCTATACAAGTGTTTGCTCCATTTTCATATGTATAATTTATATACAACACAATTACAGTCAGCTATTAATGGTGGAGAGAGACCAGGAATAAACCAGGGATAACTACCTAAACCCTGCAAGTAAGGTGAGATACTTCCACATAGAAAGATTTACACACCCATTAATGTGGGGCAGACAAGCTATAAACTGAAAACTATTTGCTCTACTAAAACCTAATAAAGCACCTAAAAACCATAATAACTTAAGCAAGGAATACTTAAATGGTTGAGATAAACTTGTTTAAATAGACATAACTTAAGCAAGGAATACTTAAATGGTTGAGATAAACTTGTTTAAATAGAACAAAGGTATGTTCAACTTCCTTTTTAATTTGATCATTTAAAATTTAAATCACAACTCTCTATAAAGAAGCGATCCCAAGCATACTCACCATGTATGTAAGTCATCATGATTTCTGGCTGTTCAGCATCTCTCAGATATGCTGTGCTGTGGTAGAAAGATCTGAAACAGTATGAGCAAGTCATTTACAATACAACTGATTTAAGCTAAATTTAATATGTTTATATGTATGCACAATGTAAATGTCATGTTTTCTGAAAGTTTAAGCCTAAATTAGAAAAATACAAATGCCAAAAATAGCCCAAAGAGTTCTTGAAAGACACATTTTACTAGCTACAAATATAACAGATGCATACATTGCAACTCTCTTTGAATGATGCCCTAGTCTAACCTTAATATGACTTCATATCTATCTTTTGAAGACAAATCTTTGCAACAGAGGATTTCTCTGATGGAAATATTTCTTTTACAGAAAAGTAATTAAATGTCTTGAGTCTGATTTTTTTTAATATATATTGAAAAACAATAACTGCTTTATTATTTTTCTTTTATCCTCTTTACAAGTCATACAATTTCAACTATATTTATTTTTGTTAATTCCAATTTTTACTGAGGTTCATGCTGCTTGTGTAATTCTGGTTTATGTCAGATACATATATTACTTACCCTAGCATTTTCTTATCTGCTATCATTGCGGCCACATAGCTCTCTATCAACCCATCATTCATTGCCAAACGAACCCATGCCTGCATCAAACCAAGCAAGGCATAAGATAACAATGCCTGAATCAAACCAAGCAAGGCATAACATAGCATATAAATTGTAGCAAAAATAACAACTGCTTATGAACATAACAAAATTGTACATGGGTAAATTGTTCTTCCTTTGATATTTTAGCCAAATATCTCATTCAACTGCTCTAAATATTTGAAAATACTTTTGATATATGTCTCACCTTGCCCTCATTGTGTACATGATAAACCACAAAATTATATTAAATAAAATTATATAATTATACAAAAAAAAAACAACTTTTAAAGTAACTGATCAAAGTCATGTGGTGCATTAACCACATGATCCACACATGATTTTTTAAACTACTATATCACTATCAAACCAATCCATGTACTGTTAATTACTGTACACATATGATGTACCGGTACATTCCCACATGCGCAATTTAGAGATATACTTGGTTGCTGAGATTAAAATGGCTAAAAATCATTGAAAAGCAGTCAAAAACTTTTGATTTTTCCACTCTAAAGACAACACTATCTTTAAAGGAGAGCATGATCACACAAAATTAAAAGATCAGAAGTAAAATTTGAATTCAATAACAATATTTTTTTCTTCTCTTTTTATACGAAAAAAAAAACACACACATTTTTTTAAGCTGTGACCAGTAGTAGATGCTTTGCTCAGGCTCAATTTTTGATTATCTTATATAATTATGTAACACCTCATTGCAGGGTCAAAAGGTGTGTAATTGTAACATTATTACCCTAAAACAAGTACAATGTATACTGGGTGTCATAATCTGAGCGTGAGCAAAATCTGAACTTACAAATATATCTGCAGAAAGAGACTGGCCATCTTAATAAACATCTTTTCGAAACATTGTCTAGTTTAATAATGAAGATTTAGCTAAAACAAATGAAGGTTAATCAAAAATTAAATGCATAGAAAGGTAGCTATCAGACATTAGTCAAGTGTTCTTACTTTCAAGTACTAGCAAGTAGTTAGATATTTACCCGACACAATCCAATCTCTGTAGTGATCTGCCCTAGATGCTTCAGTTGGGACACCACTTCACTGTGGGTGAACTTCTCAGCAAAACTCCAGAAATTCTGGAAACAAGCAAACACTGAACAGATACAAAGCAGTAAAAATACTGCAAATAATACTTTCATGTTAGCATTTTTATTAACTAGCACTATCCATCATAACTATCCATATAATCATGTATACTACCAATACACTGCATGTTCACGAACAGTACTTTTTGTTTTTTAAAGAAAATAAACTACCCCTGTCTTTTTTTCATATTTTGAATATTGGGGAAAGTGAATGCCAAAAATGAACCCTAACATCACTTACCAGACTGGGAGATGACATTGCCTGCTGCCCTAACCCCATGTAGTTGGCAATCTGAATGATAAAAAAAACATATTTACAATCAAACCAAAAACAAACCAAAAAACAACCAGAAAAATCTCAACACTTGATTTTAATCTTTTATATCATTTAACTTTTAATTTAGCATTAAAATCTTTTTTAATTTTTCAAACTTTTGACTAAACTTTTAAAAGTGCAATCTCTGGAGTTTACACTGTAAGTGTACAAATTTATTGTAACGTTTCATTATTTTGAGATGGTGTGGACAATTCTACAGAAATAAGGAAAATAGACCAACAGTTTAATGTTATAATGATTTTTTATTTTTCAAACTAAAATCAACTCTAGTCAACTGATACGATTTAATAAAAAAATATTTCAAACAGGGGTATGACATAACATTTTGACCAGTAAATTTCATTTTTCCTCGAGTTGGTGCATTGAAAATGTCACTACCGCCACAAATAAAATTGACACAATAATTCAGTACTAGATACCCATTTTCCAAATGTAATCTAAAGTACTAAAGCATATTGAAGATATCTAACTAATCCTATGAAAAGTCTAGTCATATCTACAGTAGAATTGGAATTTTATCCAATAAACATGCTTAATTTCACAACTAATTCATATATTTGTTGTTTTAAGATTCCTGTGATGTTTTCTGAGTATACATCATTGATCCCTTTTACTTTATACTAATAAAATAATCTCAAATGTTAATGTTTAAGCCACGTTAAACTTAACTGTATTCGGCACCGTATGACCTATATAAAGTGTCGGTGTGCCGTAAAACCCAAATAACAAATAACAAATAATGTTTAAGCACTAAATACAACTATTTAGCTAATAGAGAAATTAATTTGATAGGATTTAAGGGTTTGTTGCAGAAGTGACTTTGCATTGTGGTATTGACAAATTGTGATGGTAGTGATGTCATAGGATTATATTTTATCATTATAGCTATTTTTAGGTGAAGTTCTAAATTATTAAATTATTTTATAAAAATGCAGTAAATAATTAAACAAAGAAAGATTACTCAGTCTGGATTAAATAAAGTTCATGATGAATTATCGTTCATAAGGTCATGACCTATTAAGCTGTTTTGATTGGTTAAATTTTAGCCACTGACCGCTTGCCTATCAGTCACGATTCAAATTTTGAAGGAAAAAGAATGGCAACGAGAAGTAGATTAACATCTGCCAGAAATATTATGACAACTGATGCCAAAATGTCACCTGAAAATGTTTTTCAATGTGTTCATTATTGTTTAACCTGATGTTTTAGTAATTCTACTAGAGTTAAGCAAGAGATACACATGTTAGGAGCACTGTTTTATTAACATAAAAATGTAATTTCTATTATTAATGTTAAACTGATGTAACAGCATATATAATGTGTATATGTCAGTACACTTTACTTGATGGTGACTAATTCCTTATGGCCCTTAACAGTATTTAAATCATTGCAAAACAATAATATGTTACAAAGTCAGCACAGAAATACTAAGGCATCTTCAAAAAAATAGTCAAACAAGATGTATTTTTTAGGTTAATGTAAACAAAATTTAACCATATTTTTGTAATAGAAAAAATGAAAAGTAAACACAAAAGGCAACATGAAAACACATTGCAAAATTTAATCTTATTATAGGTTTAATAATATAATAATATTTAAAGTTTTATATAGATAAGTTTATTCAATTAGATGGCCAGGCCATAATTATCAATTTCCCCCCCCCCCCCCCCCCCTCAAAAATATAGATAGGGACATTGAAAATATAAAAACCACTAACCATATATTTCTTAAAGAATATTTTAAAATGTAAGTAAATGGTTATTTTGTAACAAAGTTCGCACACACAATGATTGTGTCACACACTGATTAATTTTATTCATAAATAGTTCCAACTCCTACATGATTCTTGCCACCCAATGTTTGAGGGACATATTTTTCCCAATTTCTGTAGAATTACCCATGTAAAGTATTAAGTGGCAGGTGGTACGAATAAGCAATTACTGTAGTTTTAACTAAACTCATTAGATGAAGAAAACCATTTATATGGGTATATTGAATATCCATGATTCATCATTCATCACCTTCTTCAGCTGGTTGGCCTTCAGTCCATGTAGGAAAACAGCCTCCAAGCAGTTACAAACACAGTTGGCAGTGTCAGTGCTAAAAAAGAATAACATTTGATCAGATTTATACATCACAACAATATATTCAACATTGATGTGCCCTGCTTGAACTGGTGGACGACAGTAAATGTCCACTAGAACTAGCCCACTGAGACACATTAAGTCCATAGAAGACATAGGCAAATGAAAGTTTCCCCCTGACTCCAAATCACATAGCTACAAGTCACAAGGCTAACCACACAGTTACAATTACCTGTATTAGTGATGGTGAACTAGGTCAATTACCATTTATTATTTCTGTGCATCCAACATTTTACAGTAAATAACAAAATGGTGAACTATCACACTTTAATTGATTATTTACTCCCATAGCTTTTTGTTGGTGTGGACACTTTCATGTTAATATCAAGACAGTTAACTATTACAAAAAACTTACATCTTGCATAAATAATACACTACATACAGTGGATAATATCTCAGCAGAGGAAATAATCTACATAATCAAGCGGAAATTTTAATGTTGGCCCTTACATTTCAAGTGGCTACCTGATATGTTTGGTAAGGTTAAGATTTAAGTTTATTTTTATTAACAGCAGCATCTGATGCTATAGTGTACTTCTTACCTTGGCTAACCAACAAATAAAAGAACCAGTGTTTAATTCAGGTAAATATTATATGTACAGTGTAAGGAGGCATATTAGATCGCAGAGTTGTTACATGTCAGATAGTGACTTCCACAGGTCTTGCGATAGTTTAAGTACATTTGGAAATATTGGTTTCTGCACTCATATCTTAAGAATCATTTACCTGTAGATGACGGTGTTCTTCTGTGCTGTCAGACTCTCCACTTGTAGAGACTTAAGGGCCTTCGATAGCTCCTGAGATAGGGCAATCTTCAGCTCATTCTCCCTTGCAACCTCCACCTCTGATGGACCTAGTTCCATGGTAACAAAAAGTGGTATGTGCACAAAGTGCCCGATAACATTTCTTGTAATTAGAACCTATATGCAGTACAGACACTGTATTTCTCACATTTGTATCTGGCAACGCCAGTGACTGTCAGGAAAGGCTGATTGACGACTAGGAATAGACTAGTGACGCTGGATAGACAGATGGCTGCTAGGAATAGACTAGTGAAGGGGTAATATGGGTTAGCAGCCCATAGTACATGTTCCATCCGGAACACCCATACCAGCTACAGACAATACACATGAAGAACACCCCCAGAGCCTTCCGAGAGGGGGGGAGGATGAAGGGCTCACAAGGACGGACCAAATGGTATCGACCGGACTCGTTCAAAGGACACTGACTGGGGAGAGAACAGACGAGACTGCCATGTGTCATTGTGGCAAGATCTGCAAGAACTTGAGAGGATTGAGGGTCCACCAAGGCAGAAAGAAGTGTGGTCGGACGAAGCAGCCATTACAGCGCACAGACTCAGCATCTGGTGAGACACAGGAGAATGTTAGTCAGGTAGCACACCACAGTACTGATGATCTCCACGTAATGGATGGGTCAGATGATGACATGGAATCTGGGTTGATGGATCTTCTGGGCCTTGATTTAGATCAAGAAGATGCACAAGACACAGAACAGCAAGCTTCTAATCCCCAGGTAGGTGATGAGACAGCAACACGACAGCAGCAGCCATTGAGTAGTAGGAAGGAACAGGTTAAGTGGCCACGGCAGAATGATAAAAAGGCATGGATGAAGCTGGACGAAGATCTAGACACTATACTACAGGTGGCCCTGCAAGGTAGCGTTGAGCGGAAACTCGGAGCTCTACCAACCATTACATATGCAGTTGGCTTGGAGCGGTTTGGAATGGCTGAGAAGCATGGAACAAGTAGGCCCTACAAACCAAACAGAAGGGAAGAAGAAATAAAGCGTCTTCGTAGTGAGATCAGAGCCCTTGGAAAGCAGTTTAAGAGAGCAAATGAGGAGGAGAGAGTAGGTCTTGGTCAGTTGCGTAACCTACAACGCCAGAAGATCCAGAGACTTAGAAGGGCAGAGAGATTGCGAAAGAACAGAAAGCTTAAGGAGAGAAGACGAGCAGCATTCTTTGGCAACCCCTACAAGTTCACATCTCAGCTACTGAGCGAGGAGAAGTCTGGACAGTTAACCAGTACAAAAGAGGAGACAGAGAAGTTCCTACAAGAAGCACACTCTGACTCCCAGCGCAAGGAACCACTCGGTAACTGTTCCAGGATTAAAGAGGTACCACCACCATCTTCCCGGCTTGATGAGAAAGAACCCACCTTAAAGGAAGTGATGGATGTTGTGAAGAAGGCAAGGGCAGGGTCAGCCCCTGGGCCTAGTGGAATCCCGTACAAAGTGTACAAGAACTGCCCAAGATTACTGAAACGACTGTGGTCCCTGATGAAAGTAGTGTGGAGGAAGGGAGTGATACCAGATGTTTGGCAGATAGCTGAAGGGTGCCTTACCCCGAAGGAGAAGAATTCTAAGTCCATCGCGCAATTTAGGAGTATTTCCTTGCTTAGTGTGGAGGGCAAGATATTCTTCTCAGTGTTGGCAAGGAGAATCCAGAGCTATGCAATAGCCAACAGCTACATCAACACCTCAGTTCAGAAAGGAGGTATACCAGGATTCTCTGGATGTCTGGAACACACCTCAGCAATAACGCAGCTCATCAGGGAGGCTCAAGTTGACAAGAAAGATCTTACAGTGGTCTGGTTGGATTTAGCTAATGCCTACGGATCGATCCCACACAGCCTTATCCAGTACGCTCTAAACCATTACCATCTACCAGAGAGAGTGAAAAGCCTGGTATCCAGCTACTACAGTAACTTACTACTGAGGTTCAGCACCAAGGAATTCACGACAGAGTGGATCCGAGTTGAGAGAGGCATTGTAACTGGATGCACGATCTCTGTCATCCTGTTCGTACTGGGGATGAACCTCATCCTGAAGGCCGCAGAGGAAGAGACGAGGGGTCCCAAGACGGCATCTGGTATTAGAATGCCACCAAACAGAGGCTTTATGGATGACATAACCATAACTACACAGTCTCACATACAGACAAGATGGATCCTGTCATCACTGGAAGACACAGTCTCATGGGCTAGGATGAAGTTCAAACCGAAGAAGTCCAGATGCTTGATTATTAGAAAAGGACATGTCACTACACAGTGCACTCTCACTATCCAAGGAGAAGCCATTCCAAGTATAAAAGACAACCCTATCAAGTGTCTGGGCAAGTGGTTTGATGCCACCCTGAAGGACAAGGAAGCAATAGCTGGGATGAAGGAACAGTTGGAAAAGGGGTTGAAGAAGATACAACAGTCATCTCTTCCAGGGAAATTCAAAGTGTGGATGTACCAGAATGGCCTACTTCCAAGACTCATCTGGCCTCTTATGTTATATGAGGTCCCAACGACTACAGTAGAGGGGCTGGAGCGGGTTATTAACAAGCACCTCCGACGCTGGCTTGGACTACCACCAAGTTTTACAGGGCTTGGCTTGTATACCACTTCTGGGAAGCTTCAGCTTCCTGTGTCATCATTGGTGGAGGAATTTAAGGTCGCCAAGGCAAGACTCCTAATGACACTGAAAGATTCTCCAGACCAGTGCATTAGTTCTGCAGGGATAGAGCTTAGGACAGGCAGGAAGTGGTCAGTGAGCCAAGCGGTGGAAGCTGCCCAGGGCAGACTGGTACATCAGGATATAGTTGGCAACACAAACAAAGGAAGGGAGGGACTAGGACTCCAAGTACGAGTAAGTTGGGCAACAGCTGACAAGCAGAAGAGAAGAGCGATGGTCCAAGAGGAGATAAGGAAGGAAGTAGAAGAGACAAGAGCATCACAGATGGTCCAGCTGGGATGCCAAGGTCGCAGCACAGGATGGAATGTCCCAGAGCGGAAGATCACATGGTCACAACTGTGGCATCTGGAGCCAGTAAGAATTAGCTTTTTGCTAAGAAGCGTGTATGATGTTCTGCCCACCCCTGTAAACCTGAAGCGATGGAAGCTTATAGAAGATCCTGCATGTCCATTGTGTGGGAAGACAGCTACCCTGGACCATATTCTGTCATCTTGCCAGGTAGCACTTTCCCAAGGAAGATACAGATGGCGTCATGACAGAGTACTCCGTCAACTAGCGCACCACATCGACCTGGAGCGGAGGAAGAAGCAACCCGCAAAATCAAATGTTACTTTCATTCCTTTTGTAAAGGAAGGACAGGAAGCCAAGGTTACACCAAGCTCAAGCAGAGTTGGAGTTCTGGCCACAGCACAGTCATGGGAAATGAAAGTCGACCTGGAAAGGAAGCTACAGTTCCCAGATGTTGTCCAAACTACCCTACGCCCAGACATAGTGGTGTGGTCGTCACACGGAAAGAAAATCGTGGTAATAGAGCTCACAGTCCCATGGGAAGAGCGATGTGACGAGGCCTATGAAAGGAAGGCAACAAAGTATGCAGAGTTGATGGAGGAATGTCGTAGAAAGGGTTGGAGTACCTGGCTATTCCCCGTTGAAGTTGGTTGCAGAGGATTTCCTGCTGCTTCTGTATGGAAAATGTTCACTGCTCTTGGAATCACTGGACGCAACAGGAAGACAGCTATCCAAGCAGTGAGCAGTGCTGCTGAGAAAGCGTCAAGCTGGATTTGGCTCCGTAGGAACCACACAAGCTGGAGCTAGCTATCAACACACAGTGACCTGATCACCACTGTGGCCCCACCATACTAGAGTGTTCTGGGTTACAAAGGGGCGAAACACTCAAGGATGTATGGAACCCAGCTGAGGATGTTGATAGCCTTGAATGCAGTACAGACACTGTATTTCTCACCTATGTTTAGAATTCTAAATTTCTGGTACTTATTTGAGTTTTCAGAAAAACTTTTGTAAGCAGTGAATATAGAGTAACTGGCTTACACAGGAATGTGCTGATCTAACAATTGCAGACACTTCCTGTCTTTAGATCAACAAAAAGAATGTGTTGACAAAGCTACATACACATTGTATTGTACTTGATTGTTTCCAATAGCATCAAGTACCTAAATTCTTGATAATGTTGCATCATGAATTGTGTGAAAGGTACAAAATATAAAGACATTACTATAAAATAAAAATGATAAATTGTTTGGTAGTAAAAAGGTTCACTGGAGTCAAATTTCACACACATCTGTTCCTAAGTTTTAAACATGTTTTGTGTTTGTATTTTCTGGTATTTGTTTGTTATTATTAACATTTATTTTAGACAGTAATGCCATTTAATGAAATGTAAGCAAATCACTGAAGACAGTAGCATCTAATTATGCTGGCATTATAGGGTCACTTTCACACTGTGTATTGTTATTTTGTATGTCTAACAAGATCAGTCAGCAATATATAAACAAACTGTTAATCACACCTACCATGAATCATTTAACACTGTTGACTGTATAATCTTATATCAGACACGATTCCAAGTGGGGAATGTTAATTCACATTTAATAATTTTAATAAGAACTTTTTAGTTTTGCATAAAATGTTTGTGCTATTACTACATCTGTATATGTTGTCATGTCTTGTATAATTACAGTGTCATGATTTATTAAAAGAAATTTAACACAACTTGTATATCAGGTCTGAGAAAACAAATGCACAAGTAAATATACGCATATGATGAATTTCAGTAGTGTTACTGTTTCTATTTTCACCAAATTGGTTAATACATAAAATGCCTACTATCGACTATACACATGCGCTGTTAAACGGGGGATACAGTCAAAACGTACCTCTAGCTAAAACGTACCCCCGATGAGAAGTCAAAACGTACTCCTGTTTAGAGTCAAAACGTACTACCGACGAAGTCAAAACGTACTATCGACGAAGTCCAAACGTACCCCCTATTGTTAACCAATCAAGGACAGCTAATAGACAAATGGTTTGTTATTGACAGTTACTGCTAGGTGTTTTATCGTCTATTGCATACTAATAATGCGTTAATCCACAGGAGTCGCAACTCACTGCTTGGTGACGATCATGGACTGGTTTGGAACACTTTTGACAATACGATATCTTTCTCATTTTTGCGAGTGATGTAAATGTTGCCTCGTACACATTTATATATGGTTCCATGTGACAGAATGTTCATGTTTTATGTAAACTGTGAATACAACACTAATTACAATCAACGCATTTTCCAATCAGGGACACACATTATCTAATTAGCACTGATTAAAGAAAACCCGCCGCAATTAAAGAAACCCGGTAATTGTAATTAGCGCTGACGAAATTATAACATTCCTAACAATCTATCTAATAAATAAATATACTTATTTTAACAAATTGCATTTCTCTACATCATTTAAGTTTTAGTAAAGCATAAGATCCTATTATGTTACGTTAAACATAAAAGTAAAAAGATGACACTGTATAAAGTACAACACTTATATTCATAAACATATAACAGCTGGGACACTATTTTTTATTTATTTACTATTTATTATTTTATTTTTATTTTTATTATATTTTTCAGTTTTTGATTATGTTATATTTAAGGCAATTCTTTTTTATAATCTTACAACTATATGGTTACAAACATTGGTTTAAATATTTAACAATTTCTTCAAAATAACAATTATAACTCATTGAAGTGTTTATATTATACAATTAATAAACATATTTTATGAATTATGAATGATGTTTTATTAATTATGTATAATAAAATGTTAATATTTTATGGAAACATGGAGGTACGTTTTGACTTATAACAGGAGTACGTTTTGACTACTCGACAGGGGTACGTTTTGACTTTCCGTAGGGGTACGTTTTCGTAAGAGGTACGTTTTGACAGTAAACCTTAAACGGGGTAGCAACACATCTAGGTGTGAAACATCTGTGCAACATAATAGGTAGTAAAACAGAAGACAGTGAAATGTCTGTGAATCACTGAAAATAATGAGACTGTACATGTGAACTCTTCCACTTTTGGAGGGAGAGTCCTTCTTTTATGGTGCAAAATTAAAAAGTAAGGAACAGAGGAACTAAAGCAAATATTTCAGTTTTATTCTGAAAAAAGTCCACCCCAAAATACTTTATATTTTGGAAGCGAATCCCTCTTTGTACACATTTGCATGCTTTGTTTATTTTTTCAACAAGCTGTTTATTGCGTTTCAGCACTTTGATTTTGCTGTCACCTGCATGAACATCAAAATTACAATCAGGTGAAGTTCTTTGCAGCAAAGTAAGTTAAATCTGGTGTTGGTGGTTACCTTTTTTTCTAAACATCTCTATCAATGCTGATTACTTGCTTTATATCGCTGTGCATGGCTATCTTAGTCAACTGTCATCTTTTGGGTGTTTATTTTCGTTTTGTAGGGATAGCCTGAATTAGGTTGGTTTACAGTATTTTAAATTTGTTTATGCATGTTTTTGTTCACAATGTGAAACCAGTCCATGCTGTTTTGCAGACGCCCTCTTGCGGGGATTTCCTAAAGATGGATGTAAGTGACAAGGACTTGTCACAAATTCGCAAACTGCGGAAAAAGTTACGGCAGATAGAACACCTTGAACGTCTGGAGAGAGATTTAACGGACGAGGAAATCTATAAAGTAAGGCTTTTTAAATGCGCAATAAACTGTCATTTGAAATAACACCATATTTATCAGTGCCAACACACCAAAAGTTAAATCAAAGCACTGAAGGGACTAAATGTTGAAAAGGTAATTTGACTGTTAACTATCTCTTGATTAGGATGTTAATTAACACATTACCGGACCAGGGGCGGATCCAGAAAATGTGTGTGTGTGTGTGTGTGTGTGCGTGTGTGTGTGTGTGTGTGTGGTATGAATCAAAATCCATTCCACTTTATCACAGTAAATATATGATATATGTACACAGTAAGGGACCCGAACTTCGACCTAAGCAGTCAACAGACAAAGTTTACATTAAAAGCTCAGCATTTTTTAAAGCTCACATATATGTGTTTTCACAACTACTCTTTTACCTGGTTGGTGTTCTATTGTTATCGGCTTTTAAGCAGAGAACAACAAGATTGTGTTCTAACTAATTTTTATTAAGTTCCAATAACAACACACATATATAAGAGAACTAATTATAGATTAACAATGGAAGCTGGTATTAAAGAGGCAATCTGAGCTTGAGTACATGTAACTTGTAACTGACTCTACCCTGTGAGGCATCTACCTTATATGTATACTACACACAGCATGTGGTATGAAATAGACTAACTACAATAACATAGTCATTACATAACAGGTGTGTGTGTGTGTGTGTGGGGATGCAACCCCAATCCCATCTCGCTGCATTCATCCATGAACAGGACCCTTTTGGTATGGAACGGTGCACGGTACAGGGTCTTTGATACATGGTACATTTATATACCACAATATCGTTTCCATTTTGTTCCAATATCCTATGCATATGCATGATACCTCACTACCAATCAGAAATGGGCTCAGACCCAATCTATTTATAGAGTATAACCCTCAAATGTACCTTAGTATCACTCTGATGATAGAACCCCACTAGAAAACATCCTTGTAATTATCTTATTAATAAATATAGTCTTTGGACACGTTGTTGTATTTATATGGCTTTCCCCACACCAAAACACATTTATAAAGCAGATTAAACAAACATCAACAACATATCTGTTGTTCCACATTTTCAGCCCTTTTGTACAACAAAATCCCACTTATGCGCTTAATATGCAATATAAGGAATCAATAACTTAATAACATAACACATTAAACTGTCATAAATATTTAACAATTAAACTTTTTTTTTTTAAAGTAGAATGTTTTTACTTTGAAAAAACTGACTTACACTTGATATCGATATGTCTGAATCAATCCAAGCTTTTTGTAGTTTGGCCCTTCTGCTTTGTCAATAAAATTGTCCAAAGTAACAGAAACCCTTGCATTACTTTTCTGTTAGGCAATATGTTGCATGGCTTAGGAATTCAAGCATTTAAAAAAGGTAGGTTTACTCCCAGAGGAAAGGTATTTTGTAAGTGATTATCTAGAAACTGTCAATTTTTGTACGTAAAAAGAAACAGTAATAGGAATAAGGGAATAACTAAGTCCAAATTAACTTTATATTCTAAAACTCAACAGAAATGTATGCTGACATGTCCACATATACAGGAAGCACTAGCAGTATGTGTTTACTGGCAGTGAGGACATTGAAATGTGAATGATGCCTCAGAATCTTAGTGGCAGATAAGCAGAAAGCAAAATGAGACCAGTGGGTACCTTTGCCACAATTAATGATATTTATCATAAGGAAGATTGTTAATGTTTGGTGGAGATCTACACTGGGGCCAATTATTCACTCAAATTTTGGGCTTGCACTGTACATATTGACTCCACTCACATGTTGTTTGTGTTAGAGAAGTGAAAGAGAAAATGACACATGTATAAAATATTAAGTTCGTAAGTATATATACCTTTTGTTTTTACATTTCCGTTTACCAACATTTGGGGTTTTATATGTGTTGAAGGTTTTTTATGCATTTTTAGCTGCACTTACCTGTTAAATGTATATTATATATAAATATATCTTCTGCACTTATCAGTGACACTAGCTGAATTTTTCAGATTCTACAATGTCTCCTCTCTCCATCTTTAATATTTTATAGGAACCACTGCCTGGTTTTAAATTTTTGATCAAAACTCATTTGAAATGTAATTTTAGCACCAGGTCAAAAAGATTTGTGCATGGCATTTTTTATTGATTGAAGTCTTCCAAACATGTCAGATTACAAACTGTAACATTACTTTATTTGATATTAAACATGGCTGTTAGTGTACCCAGTCAGAAATAAGCTTTTATTAGTAATTACTTTTAGAAACAGTTTTACATTAATTTGAATAAACAAATGTCTTTGCATTAATGTTATTAAACGAAGCAAACATTCAGTATGATCTGCAGAGAAGAAAATGATAAAAGTTATGACTGATTTAGTCATTTTCAGAAGCTATTTTGAAAAAAACTTTGAAAAAAACTTCTTTAAAAAAAAAAAGTAACACTGTGTTAATAAAAATTGCTTTGAAATGGTCTAATGGTATGTATTTTTATGACATATGCATTCATCAAAAACTCAATTTGGAAAGTGCATGATTGTGTACCATTATTTGAGAAAAGGTACCGCAGTAGTCACACCACGCTTTACTGTTTCAGCATACCTATTTATATCTGCATACTACCAAAGTGTTTCTCCAAATTTGCATTTTGCCTGACATGATAAATTTTTACTGAAGCAGTCAGAAAAGCCTGTTTCTAACCAGTAGTAAGCATCCCAAAGAGAGTAGATATTACATAATTATTTTAATGATCCGTCTTTTTATAAAAAAAAAATGTTATTCTGTTTCAGTGCATGAAAAAAGACTCCATTCGTGAATCCCTGCGGGAACTTCTCACAGAGTTCAGTGATCTTGATAGTGTTCAGAACTCTTCATACAGGGAGGCTGAATTCAGTTTGACATCAACTGTTAGCACTGATAACTCCTTTTATCAGTCACAGGAATATCCTACATCAGTGAGAGAAGACTCTCAAAGTAATGTGATCAGTCCAGATGATATTCTGCTGAGTCAAGAGAATTCTTGTGCTAAAAGTTCCAGTTCTTCTATGTCAAGTGGAAAACAGGATGCACAGTCAACACTCGTGTCACAGACAGTAGAGAAGGTACAGTCTTATACCAAAGCATCAGGTCCAAACAAGGCATCCAGTGAAGACAAGGCAGTTAAGTATGTTAGACTACTTATTTTAAAGTTTTGTTGTATGATGATTTTAAAAGCACTACCTGATTAAGAAAGCTACACGCCAAAGAAATACATTCTTTATGTTTCTTTTAGAAAAGAACATTCGTGTTCAATATGTTCATCTACATGACATTTCCATGGAAATTGTGACAGCTGTAAACATTGCTTGTTTCCTTTAAGGTGTTGGACTGTGAGATATTACAGAGACTTGGTGACTGAATTAAGCACATTTCTCTTAAAGTTGAGACATTTTGATTTTTTTTTTATACTAATTTAATTTATACTTATTTTAGATGTCAGACTAGAAAAACATTTTCTTTGTAAGGGTCCCAAAACATTGAATTGGAATATAATGATTAACTCTTCTTTTATGTTTAATTTTGCTGATAATTGCTAAAGCTTATTAAAAACGCTTTATATATTTATGAATACAGGTATGTTTGATTTATTTGTCATGTTTTGTTTTTAATAATTATTTTAGAGCACCATATAATGTAAGTGACTTCTTCAAAAGAAGAAGAATTTTAAAAAAGTGTTGGGCGAAGAAGTTTTAAATTAATTCAGGGGGCGCCAATAGCATAGTAATAGAGTCGCCGACTTGTAACTCCTCTGACCGCTTAGACTCGCACCACATGGATCTGTGTCCCTTTTGGGGCTGGGGGGTGGGGGTAGGCCATAGGGGGTGGGGGGTGTAGTCCAAGGAATGCCTTCAGTGACACTGATTTTGTATTAACAGGACCCCTTAATTCCAAGCCTTTTTGAAAACATCTCAGCAATTTAATTGACCTATTGAATGTCTAGAAGGACAGCAACACACAGACAAGCTTCTTGACTTTAATAATGTCTCCAGATCACTTAAAACATGTGGTTTTAACAGTAAATAGAGGAACACCAAGTAATTTGAGGCCTATGCTAAACACTTAAATGTTCTTGTAATTGTTTAAAAATGTTTCATGTAATTTCCTAAATGTTTATTTCTCTTTTACTAGCTGAATAAATAAAATATTTTGTTTCTGTATGCAGAACAAAGAAGCAGACTGAACAACCAACAAGCAGACAAAAAGAAGCAGGGAAAAGCCAGACAAAGAAATCCAATAATGGTGAGATAACTTTGCTGACAGTACATGCTTGTTCAGAATAGTGTTGTTTCCCTGTATTGGTTGCATGTAGTATATTGACTGAACAGGACTCTTTCAGTTTTCTGGAGATGTTGTTTACATACAGCAGAGTGAGGCACATGTAGTAGTGCAGTTTGAGTTACTGACTTGTAACTCTCCTCAGCCCGTCCCAGCATGGGCATGAGACCCTGTCAGAACAAGAATTGTCACGTGGGGAGGTCTTCTAGCTGACCAGTGGTCACCAGTAGTTCTACCTGGACAGTTTCTTGGGATATTCTCTACCAACAATTAGCTGGATGTCATGTATATGACCATGAAAGGTTTAGTTTGATGTTAAAACAAAAATGACAAAACATCAAGCAGATGTAGCGATACAATCACTGTGGTATCATGCCATGATCGTCTTACAGTGCTTCATCCAGTTACGTTGTCTTGATATCAACTTTAGATATATCCATTTAGCTCCTTGTCTGTTAATAGTAAACTGATGAGGGAAATAGTATAATTTGAGATAAGTCAGCTCCAAACAGGATCTGTACTGTCTACTGGAGTCACTAGCAAAACACTTTTTTTACCATAAAGTTGATATAAGTATGTATTGCATATTAACAAGGGTAGCAGGAAAAGAACTACTCTGACTTGGCCCAGGGAACAGAACTTGAACCTAGGGTCTTCAGTAACTGGTGCAAACACTTGACAAGCTGAATAACCAAGGTTGGTTATACTGTTAAGCTAAATACATATTAGCCAAATAATTATCTACAGTGCTGGTGTCAGTAGGTCAGGAGGAATCATTGAATTAAAAATAATATATTTATTAATTAAACATTTCTAATCATTGACAAGAAAATTTAATATGATCATTGATATAGCTGTGTAAATAATGTAATGAGAAAGATATAAGGCAGATAACATGAATATTTTGTACACAATTAAAATTGTTTTATAGCAGATGAAGATTTCTGTGTTATGTCTTCAAAGTTGGTTGATTCCTATTTATACAATTATTTCTGTGCATCTTAAATATTTTGTAAATTTGAAAGATGCAGTTTAACAAAACAGTCAATAATATAATTGGGATATTTAATGTCTGCATTGTTTGAGAGTTAAATGATGTACCATGTCTTTCAAATTTCCCATTAAATTTATTCATTTTATAATTTGGAATGCATTAATTTACATATGTACTTTCCAGTCATGATTTACATTGTTGAAATCATATTTTATTCTCTAACTTCATAAGCTATTGTCCGATTTGTCACAAGTCAAGCATGTATCTGATGATAACACATCTGCTGGAATAAGACATATTCAAAACTCTCATTAATCATACCACACTTTTCATTAAAGTATTCTCAAGACATCCGTTTATATTGTTACCACCTGATAGAGCCAGTTTTTATGTTTTGTTAAGTGTAACAATTGTCAGTAATCAAGCATTACTAATATAATTAACAACTTCTGAGATCATGTGTTACTGCTGCTGTTGGTGTCTTTTGCATTAAAGGTAGGAAGATTATAGCATGGTTAGATACAGTATGATCACAAGATGCCACCGGTTCCTATAACAGTTATATAAATCTCCTTATTTTCTGGTCCACTTAATAATTACTTACCTTAAGGCCTCACACAGTCTTCAAAATTAACATCTAATAATTACATGCCATTCAGATGTATAACATTTGAAGATTCACTGACGCAAAAACACATTTAACATGCTTGAAGATAATGACTGTATTGTCTGTATATTTATTTCCAGTCTCCATTCGAATTGCTTCGGCTTGTTTTACTAATGGAATACACTTACACAAATGTCCCAGAAGTGGCTATTGATATGATAACCTAACTATAATGCCTGATGTCACTTGTTAATGCAAATGTTGTGTGTATTACATTTATTTTTGGACAGGAGGAATTACTGAAAATACTTGGACTGGAAATCACATGAAAAAACTGTTGTTGGCTAACAAACTTTATAAAATTACAAGTCTGCTCTTGAATTTAGTTTCCGCAGGCAATTAGACGCATTTATTTTGATGACTGCTCTCATTGAAACAATGTTCAAATCTGCAACTTTTTTCATTTTCCATAGTCCAGTAGTGTTTTTATTGGATAACACAATGCTAAGCAGCCAAATTTGTATCCAATATATGACGTTTAAGCTTACTAATCTAGACTTTGCGCTAGATAAAAAAATATTTAGGGAAAAGGGCATATATTTAGGTCATATTTTTATCATGTTTGAAAGATTTCATGTAGAAATTTTACAAGTTTTCTTATTCATATGCACTGGACCTGGTAGCGCAATTGGTAGTGTATCGGCTACAGGTATGGGAGGCCCCGGGTTCGATCCCGGGCCGCGACATTCCAAAGTCCTAAAAAATGGTAGTGGTATAGCTCCCTTGCTAACACTCAAGCAAATATAAGGGTAGTTCCATGACTGGTTGGCCTGATGTCAGGATAATGTGACTGGGTGTGGTATCAAGCCAGGTGTTCTTGGCATACTATACACAGTGAAGGCAGCAATATATCTGCTTAAAGTTGACACTGTCTTCAAATAACTGAAATACAGTTCATGGGACGATAAACCCAATAAACAAACTTACTCATATACAGAAATTTATAAAAAATTAGACATTTGTGGTATTGTAAGAACATGTATCAAAAGGCAGGTTGAAGATTTAAAATTGACAATATTTTTTTAAGGTTTACAAATATGGTGTAACATGAAAATCTAAATGGAGGCAAACAAAATACTAAACTAAATTAATAACATTTGCAATAATAGCTAGAAAATGCTAATCTTGTATGTTAATTTTAAAATGAATTAATTATGATTCAGGGAGACGTGCATTTCTGTAAAAAATATTTGACTGGCATACAAAGCTTTAAATGAATGAGAGAGAAAGCAGTTAATGAAACATTACGCCAGTAATATGATCATTGTTGCACTGCCTGATAGTGCCAAGGTATTCATCAGAGATGTCAATTCCAGAAAAACTTAAAATGCATAATGCATATAAAAATGCATATAAAAAATGTTGTTCGCACAGCATGTTAAGTGCAGCCAGTGCATTAAAAGCAGCAGTTTTTTTTTCTTCAGTGTGGTTACATTGTGGTTGTCTTCACATTGTATGTTACATATGGCTATACTGTAAACATGATATGTTTGTAACACATGATGCTTGTTGTAGCTTATCATTATTATGTGTCTAGACAGGGCACCAGTGGTGTAGTAGTAGCCTACTTGTAACTCCTCTGACTGCTGCTCCTCTGACTCGTACTGGGTGGATTCGAGTCTTAATGTGGGAAGGTCTTCCATCTTACCTGTGATGCACCTTGGTTCTACCCAGAGATTTGTCTGGTGTCAGCCTCCCTCCACCAAATTAGCTGGATGTCTAAGGACTGGCCATTGCTATGTATTTCAAAAATTAAAACAATTTCTAGAACCAGATTCAATATTCTTTATCACAATATATCTAGAGTTGTGTTAGGCTGGACTTATGCAGTACATGTGTAATAAAATTTTGTTTTAAATAATCGTTTCCTCTTAAATTAATAAAACTAACCACATTTATTTTTTTATTAAACAAGCAATTTGTAACAAAGTAGAAGATCTCACCACTGTCTCTGAGCTTCTTTACTTACACCATGTTTATTGCACTGTTCATTGTTATGTCCAGGCTCCAGCATTGAGGACAGGTGGGCAAGGTCAGGGTTCAAGGTTACCATGCTGGAAGGTCACAATGACCTAGTTACTGCAGTAGATTGCTGTGAGTCTCTTCTGGTCTCAGCCAGGTAATATTTCCTTTCTAAATGATTATGTTAGTAGATTGTTTGATAAATTGACCAGTACACAGTTCTTGAGCAGGAAATGGTACCAAAAAACATTTTCTCAAAAATACCCTACATAGATATGAGTTCAATTTAGAATGAAAATTCATTAGGAAAAATTGTTTTGCATTTACATTTTTTCTTTTATATTTATATCTCTGTAGAAATCCTGTGAGAAATATTACCAAACATTTAAACTGAATGTCACCTGTTACTAATACAAATATTGAATGTTGTTTTGATAGATTATGACTACATGGGTAAAAAATTTAATAATATATATAACCCAAACCAGAAAATCATATTTGTGGATAAAATGTGTACTTTCTTTCCTGTCACTTCCAGCCGGGACACCACAGTTAAAGTTTGGGACCTGGACACGTTGGAGGAGATTTGTAACCTTGGCAGCCACACTGGGTCTGTAACAGATGTGGCCATAATAAAGATACAGTCTCTAGGTCACATAGGTACATGATGTTGTGTTTCACTGATGCCTATTGTTAACTAGGCATCTTGATAAAAGATAGCTAATTTATGATAATATAACACTTTGCTATTAGTTGCCAAGATAACAGGTTGAAAAAGGCTTATTTATTTAACAGAATCAATGGTGAAATATATAAAAAGAGTGTATTTAAAGTCTTATGTAGATAACACTTATGTTTTGATGCCAGATATGAGCCTGCCAAAATCCTGTGTCCTCAGGTGAGCGATTAAGGGCCATCATGGCCATCTTGTAATGAGTATCAGTTTCATACCAACTATAGTAAATTTTTAAGATGGTTACATTGCAACATGCAACCTTAGCTGTGAGACAGACATCCTTTTACCATCACACATTTCTATTGGTACAGCACCATCAAAAGGCCCAACATTCAAACTTTAGTAACATACAACAATGTAGGTTGATCTCTTGCTCTGGATTATCCATAATGATAAACAGCAATTTGATTTAAGTCAGACACAAATTTAATTATAACCAATATAAAATATTTATAATAGTATTTGCATTTAAGTTAATAGATACAATACCACAATAACATAAGCCTAGGGTATTAAAACCAACATAAAAAACTCTCCCATGTTACAAATAATCTTTATATATGAGTTAAATAAAGCAGCATTTTAGAGAATGACAAGATAAATTTGCAAGTCCAAGGAGTGATTTGTATTTATTTTTGAACAAAGACTAAATAGAAATAGCATCAAGTTAGTATGTGTATGTTGATAACTTATTTCAATATTTGTATTATTTAGCAGAAAGCCTTGGTGTATCGTCCACTGACCATGTGATCCTCAGTGGCTCCGTAGACTGCTCACTCAATGTGTGGTCAGTTGACAATGGTCAGCTACTCAAGTCTATCTACACCTACAGTCCCATTACCAAGGTTACATTCTGTCCTGCAATCTCTTTGGCTGTCACTGCTTCAGGTAAGTTTAAAACTTTGTCATGATGATGTTCTACTATCTGGCAATCTTGTTAGCTGTCACTTCTTTGTACTTGGCGAGGCCTAACAATTTACATATGTACAGTGGTATAGTAACTGTCTGCCATCCCATTGGATATCACAGCATTAGTTTGGTGGACTTTTATTTACTTACATCAACCACCACCATAGGTACCTACTAACCTACTATGCCACATTACCTTTGCCTTAGATACATAATTGTATGCCCAAAATGTTGAATTATGGTATGGGGTGTGTCATCCATCCTTCTGTTAGAAGAATTGTCCTTTTTTTTTATTACACATCAGAATTTCTTCATCTTTGCATAAAGGTGAGATAACTCAGATAGCATTGGTAATAACCTTTGATTAAAAACAAAAACTCTTATATGGACATCTCATCCTTTGTTATTTATTTATATGGATGATTAAAATTGACAGTGTGGCTGGCAAAAGGACAAGATATCTCCAATTGCATTGTTCATTTAGAGCTGTTATCCCATGTTATTGTTCTTATGTACACATTGTTTACTTTATTTTTCATTTTGGTTTTTACAAACTTGCAGTAATTGTTGATATTCATATGTAGTTGTGCATAATGGTGAAAAACTCTGCTGTATGCTGTAGCATATATCTTTTACAGATACATTTACTCTTTCATAATTTCTCAGTAGAATGTCTTCTCGGATGCATCATATTAAAGTGCACTTGCGACTTGGCTTTCAGAGGTATACTGCACCTCAATGCAGTTCTCTTGGTTAATTCTTTTCTACTATGTATTCAAT
Source organism: Sinonovacula constricta (assembly GCA_007844125.1). Taxonomy (NCBI): domain Eukaryota; kingdom Metazoa; phylum Mollusca; class Bivalvia; order Cardiida; family Solecurtidae; genus Sinonovacula; species Sinonovacula constricta. The sequence goes on from CM017566.1 coordinate 36,396,065, forward strand.
AAATCAAGCTTCAATTTCAATTGATGTTATTTACAATCTTTTAATTCTGATATTTAATGCTGAGCAGTATGTTGAAAATAAATATTTTGTATGTTTCAGTTTGTCTTAAAACCCTAAATTCACTTACCCCTGTTGCAAACATGTGTTGATATAACAAAATATATTATTGAATCTTTGGTGAAAATCATTAACAGTATGAGCAGAAGACAAAAATAAATGTATTTCAGTTCACTGACATCTGTGAATATGGCTGAAAAGTAATAAACTTAGTCATACAATCCTTAGGCTTGTTTAATTAACCCAAATTACATACATTTACTCATTTAATTATCATACAGCAATTATATTAAGTTTCTGTGTCCTCTATTGTAAGCATACCATTTATTTGTACAATCACACAAACAGGAGTTGATACAGATAGCTGTATCTGCAGAAAGCCACACTGACATGCTTAGGTACTTAAGGAGATTGCTACTTGCTGCAGTAAGCCATGCTGACATGCTTAGATACTTTAAGAGATTGCTACTTGCTGCAGTAAGCCATGCTGACATGCTTAGGTACTTCAAGAGATTGCCACTTGCTGCAGTAAGCCATGCTGACATGCTAAGATACTTCAAGAGATTGCCACTTGCTGCAATAAGCCATGCTGACATGCTTAGATACTTCAAGAAATTGCCACTTGCTGCAGTAAGCCATGCTGGCATGCTTAGATACTTCAAGAAATTGCCACTTGCTGCAGTAAGCCATGCTGACATGCTTAGATACTTCAATAGATTGCTGATTGCTGCAGTAAGCCATGCTGACATGCTTAGATACTTCAAGAGATTGCCACTTGCTGCAGTAAGCCATGCTGTCATGCTTAGATACTTCAAGAGATTGTCACTTGCTGCAGTAAGCCATGCTGACATGCTTAGATAATTTAAGAGATTGTCACTTGCTGCAGTAAGCCATGCTGACATGCATTGATACTTGAAGAGATTGCCACTTGCTGCAGTAAGCCATGCTAACATGCTTAGATACTTCAAGAGATTGCTACTTGCTGCAGTAAACCATGCTGACATGCTTAGATATTTCCAAGAGATTGCTACTTGCTGCAGTAAGCCATGCTGATATATGTAGGCAATACCAGAGGTTGACAGTAGCTGCAGTAAGCCATGCTGACATATGCAGTTATGTCCAAAGATTGCTAGTAGCTGCAGTAAGCCATGCTGACATATGCAGTCATGTCCAAGGAGTGCTAGTAGCTGCAGTAAGCCATGCTGACATATGCAGTCATGTCCAAGGAGTGCTAGTAGCTGCAGTAAGCCATGCTGACATATGCAAGCATGTCCAAGGGGTGCTAGTACCTGCAGGAAGTCATGCTGACTTTATTATGCATTTGCATCCAAAGATTGCTAGGTCCTGCCGGAAACAATGCTGACATATGCAGGTGCTCCCATAGATTGACAATAACTGCAGAAAGCCATTTTGACATATGCAGGTACATTAAAAGATTGCCAGAAGCTGCAGGAAGCCATGCTTAGATTGGCGACCCAACCAGAAATTGACAGTAAACTGTAGGAAATCTTGCTGACATATGCAGGCTCTCACACTGGGGACTGATACATAGAGAACTTCTAGCAACAACCAGTCATTAATAATCTTTGTTACAGGAGAATGTGGTTTCTGATTTCTGAGAAAGTGTGATTAATCAGTTTGGCTTTTTGCTTAATCTTAGTAAAGCTTTATTAATGAAAAGCCATAAATACTTTCATATGGTAAATAAGGGCAGGTCTAAAATAAAGACCAATAAATAGGATAAAATAAACATTTGAAACCATTGCAATAAATAGCTTTTTAAATCTAGAAGCTATTTGGAAAGTGTTTTTTTACTAGACCATCAGCAGTGATAACTTAAAGACTGAGAAATATAGATTAATCTTCATGTTGCTATGCTCTCTGTGAAACTTGTCTAGAAATTCAGACAAAATATAGCTACCAGAGATAATATAAAGCCCTGATTGTGTAACAATACAAAAATATGTTAATACTTTTAAACAAGATGTTGTATGTGATCTTTTAAATGGATGTGGAATATAAAGCAGAGTCTTTCAGGCAGTTTTAATCCGAAATATATTTAACATATATACATTTTATTAAGTCTTTTTACCAGTATCAGAATAGGTCTTGCAGGAACCTTTATTTTAGCCATACATTAAAATCCTTCTTTAATAACTGACAAAGTAACCTTTTGTATCATGCTTTTCTCTTTTCTTGTTGTTATCCAACAATACATCAACATCTGTGTTACCCATTGTCATCACAACATTATATTGTCATCACAACATTCTATTGTCATCACAACATTATATATATACTACCAGACAGACAGATCCTGATATTAATGATATTAGTTGCTGGAAGCCATGCTGACACCTGCAGGCTCTCCCAGAGATTGGGGTCACACACACACGCTGCCTGCCAACAGTGTCATTAATAGGCATCCTTATCTAAGACAGAGGCTCAACCCTTTGGGAAATAAAATATATCATTTTGGTTCTTTGGTAAATCTCACTATAGCTTTATTAATGAAAGATCAGGTTTATGAATGCATTCTTATAGAGAGGTCTGAAACAAAGGACGGATAAACAGTGAGAGGTCAAAATTCAAGATTTCCATAACATAGGAAAATAAATGACTTGAAATAATATGTAAACAATAATATTGTTTTATTCTAGTTTTAATATATAGGTTATTTATTTTATAATAGTTATATGTAAATCCTGTAAATAAGATAAAAATATTATTATTAACTACTATGTAAGTAAAAGAACACAATATATTTAATCTTATAATTTTTCATATGGTTTTTGTTTCATAGTTTGTACCAAGTGATAGTTTGTACAACATTGATAAATATTGTAATTCATGTTGAATATTAACATATTTGTAAGCAAACTGAAAATAAATTGTCTCACAACTAACTGGAGTTGGGCAAAATAACCCTTATTTTGTCTATGAAAACATCAGAGAAGACATACAAGGAAGATAAATATATAAAATGTTAGTGCATCTAGGCATGATAAATAACTTGATAATCTACCAATGTTGTTACCATGACATCTGCCTTTCATCAGATGTCTGAACAATTTTTTTATAGAAATGGTTCGTAATATGTCTGGGAGCCATGTTGTTTGAGTCTGTCCACTGATTGCCATGACAACATGCCCAGTCTAGCAGATGATGTCTCGATGAGATGGGATTCTTGATTACACTATAAACAAGGTGTCTGAAACAAATACATATAATTGATACCATCTCTGTACAATCAAAAGGCATAGAACTTGTTATCGCAACCATAGACATGGGAAACTTACAAGTCAAATTGCTGTATGATTTCTAGCCATATTCTCGCTATGAATTTGGACACATAATATATTGAAATACCCCTTGGTTTTGGAAAATATTATTTAAAACAACTTGGTTATGGAACATTGTTTTTCTGACTTTAAATTGGGACCTGTTATATATATTTTTCTTTCTGAATCACACTTGTATATTTTAAGTTCCTCTTTTTTCTTGTCATGACCCTATTGTCAACATATAGCATCAGCATGGCTAATGTTTATGTTAAGGTCTTTTTCTTGAAAACCATCAATTATGTTCAGTTTAAATTGGAAATATTTGTTCACTTATTGAAGTAGGAATCCATTTAATAAAGGCAGCCAGTTCTAAAATTAATTTGGACAGAGTTATGTTCCTTTTTCCATTTAGAATTTTCGAAGTACGAAGTAAAGCTCTTGTTAATTTCCAGTCTTTCTGATTAAATTAGGAGTAAAAATTGGTTCATGTATTTTAATTATCATTGAATGTGATAAAAACTAACAATTCTTGCCATTTATTTCTTGGTTTTGGGTTAGTTAAAGAGTATTTTATATAACTAGGTTTTAGAAAAAAAATGTGTTGTGTTACGTGGAGTGTAAAAGGGAGTACCTGTTTATCTGTCTGTTTCATTTTGTGTTGAATTGTCACTGGATACCTCTTGTTGTTTTATGACATAAGAAAAATGCACATAGACATGGAGAATGCTTTTATTAGCAGAGTAAAGGGCTTCAATTATCTAAGAAGTGTGGCAAAATTGCTTGACTTGAACAGAGCTTAAGTTTAGCATTAGTACTGCTTAGAAATAACCCTGTTTTTCTCACATTCCAGACTGCCTTTTGTGCATTTTCACTCTTGTTGGATTTCTTATTGCTACTATGTTTATTTTCAGTATATACTCTTTATTCAATGAAAATGTGTAAAAACAACAGCTGTTTTCTCATTTCAGATGGTGGTAAATTAGAACTGTGGAATCTTGACTCGAAGGAACGTATTCACTCTGTGACTGCTCACAGTGAAGCTGTTTCTGGATTATGTGTGAGTTTGAATATTCACGGCTCTATCTCTCCTACTCTACTGGATTCATAAACAGTGCAGAGGAGTAAATGTTCAATATCTTACATCTAAATGTTCCATTGTAGTTACCCTTGCTAGCCTTCAGCTGGAAAGCGTTTATATCTTACATGCAATTTTTGTTTTTATTTGGTCATGTAATATAAATATATACTTCTTTAAGCACTTCTTTGGTAATTGTGCTATACATCTACATCGCTTTTTATATTACTATATATAGTTTGTCTTCATCAGAAAAATATAATTAATTTAGAAAATCATTATTGTAAACTAAATACAATACTTTTGGCACCCAACATATGTTATGTTATCTATTATATAGGTTCAAGGAAGCCATGTGTTCACAGGCTGTGCTGTAAATGGTGAAGTAAAAGTATTTGAGGTGCGTGATCAGGTGCTACACTGTATATATGTGTCTGAGAACACTGTCTCTCCCGTGGGAACTCCTCTTCAAATGAGGCCCATCAGGGGGCTGGCTGTCAAGGGGGAGAACCTCTACTACGGAGATGATGGGGTCAACCTGAAAATACTCTCCTGGAAAAGAGGTAGGAGTAATGATTGTCATATGTTGTCCAGGATTGAAATCGCTAGTCATATTAAAATAAAATAGGTTGTATTACTCGTAATTGATATTTGCCTTTCAGGCCTATATTTCTTAGGTTAATCTTCTCAGTCCATTACAGCATTTCTGCTAATAATAGTGTAGTATAATGTAAATGTAAACTGCCAATTTTAGTAATGGCAATCAATAATCTTCCTAAAATGCATGTTTAAATAGATATTTTAACATCACAACAACATGACTACACAAGGAAATGTCAAAATGTAACAAAATTGGGTAAGTTACCAAATAACACAATGTATATTGTAGAAAAATAGAACTTGTCGTGTAAATAGTTCACATGTATATGCAAGTGTAATACACAAATTAAAAACATGTGTAAGTCTTTAGTTACTCTCGATTTCATCTCTATTTTGATATTTTAAGACTAACAAGTTGTTTTACACATGTGTAATTTTTACAAGAAAATTTCATTCAATATAGATGCACTACAATTTCAGTGTATCATTCAAGAACAGAAATCCAGAAAAATCAAATAATATAATTTTTTGTGGTAAGGTCTTTGCCTCAAAACAAGTTTGTATTGTTTAGAACTGATAAATATAAATCTTTTGATGAAGGTGTGGTGACTAAAGTGACCAATCACAGAGAGGAGTTTGGTATGACTGACACCATTTGTATCCTTGACAACCTGATGATGACTTCAGCTTATGACCTAGATAATGGACAAGGTTATGTGAATGGTGAGTTCAGGATGTTTATTCTTGATCCATAAAATGTCATAAATTATAGATTAGTCAATATTGTCTGTTATGGAATGTCCAGAGTTGTTATGAATTTTGGCCATAGTTATGAAGTTAGCTAACATTAACAAATTTACAAATGGTAAAATCTCCTTTGCATATGTGTGAGTTGCCAGGCAATAGAGTGTTTGAGATGAATGCAATAACTTATTTATTGATTGCCAAGTTCAGTGCTCAAGGTGAGCTTTTCTGATACCTCTTTGTCAGTTGGGGTCAGAAGGTAGGTCAAATCTTAAGAAAACCTTGTGAACATGCTAGAGGCCACATTTATGAAATGATCTTCACTAAACTTAACCAGAATATTTGCCTGCATGAAATCTTAAATGAGTCTGTAACTTGGTCATGTTGGTTCGAAAAGTAGGTCAATAGGTTAGTTCTTAGCGAAACCTTGTGAACAAACTAGAGGCCACATTTTATGGTCCAATCTTCACCAAACTTGCCCAGAATGTCTGCCTGCATGAAACTTTGATGAGTTTGAAACTTGGTCAGGAGTGAATAAAAATTAGGTCACTAGGTCAAATCCTAGAAAAACTTTGTGAACACATTAGAGGACACATTTATGGCCCAATCTTACCAAACTTGACCAGAATGTTTGCCCACATGAAATCTGGATGAGTTCGAAACTGGGTCACAGGGATCACAAGGTTGAATCTTAAAAAACACTGTAAACATTCCAAATGCCACATTTATTGCCCAATCTGCACCAGACGTGGCCAGAATGTTTGCCTACATATAAATGTTTGCCAACATAAAATCTTTAATGAGTTCAAAACCAGATTCATAGTCAGAACACTTAATTACTTGATGCCAGATATGAGCCTGCCAAAATCATGTGTCCTCAGGTGAGCGATTAAAGGCCATCATGGTTATCTTGTTTATTAGTGCAGGTGTCACCAGTAACTTTTACAGTTCTACAGTTACAGTAACAAAAGTAATTATTATTTTTTTATTCTATGTTTCAATGTTGTCTACAGAAACTTGTCTGATTCATTGTTGCAGGGGGACTACAGAAACTTTGTTTCAATGTTTCACTGTTGCATGAGGATTACAGAACCTTGTCTGTTTGTTTCACTGTTGAAGGGGGATTACAGAAACTTGTCTGTTTGTTTCATTGTTGCAGGGAATTACGGAAACTTGTATATTTCAATGCTGCAGGGGGATTACAGAAACTTTGTTTGTTTCAATGGTTCAGTGTTGCAGGGGGATTACAGTAACTTGTCTGTTTCTATGTTACAGTGCTGCAAGTGTTAACAATATTTCCCCCCCTGTATGTTTCAATATTTCAGTGTTTGAGGTGAAAGACTGTCCCAAGTACTTGGCCACAGTTGACACAGGAGAATCAGGGAGGATCCTGGACATCTGCTGTGCTAACCGTGACAACCTTGTTACCATGATTACTGCAGGGGTAGAGCTACAGGTCTGGCAACAGGTGCCTAATGCCAGGTAAAGTATTTTTGTTATAAACTAAAAAATTAAAAGTGAAGTTCTGTTTGTTCAGTACCTATAATCTACTGTTAAGTTCATATATTAAGGCAATACATGAAAGATGGAAATAATTTTTTTTATACATGTAAAGACAGTTAAATTAATTTGATAAAAAATAATGAATACAGTTTTATGTAAAGGACTGTTTCATAATAAGGAAGCAATTTTACTTATTGTATTATCTTTTAATGTTCATCCCATACTATTTTTGTTGAAGACTGTCAATTATTTTTATTTTTCAACAAATGTTATGGTGATAACCCGTTAAGCTTTCACTTTAAGTTTTTGTTCAAACTTGTCCATGTGCTACATAATTCACTCTATCTGGAACTTTTTGCATATACCCAACTCATAATAAATTGTATTTCATTACGTTGAGAAGACTTAAGTTCCTGAAAGTTCTTAATAAATTAATATTATGGTGAAGAAAGAAAAAATAACCCAATGAGACAAGGCATTACGCATATAGGGAAAACCAACAGTAATCACTTGGAATGGTCAGTCAGTAAAAGTAATGACTGGGGTGCTAAAAACTTGTTTAAGGAGTGCTCCATCATGACACTTCCTGAAGGTTTTTATCAAAGAAAAACAGTGTAAATTAAAATATCTAATCCAGTGCATACAAAATAAATGTAAAAGTAAGAAAACAACATCACGATGAGATGAGACATTACACGCCCAAAGAAAAGCCAACAGTTACCGCCTTGGAAGGTTCAGTCAGAAAAACACTGACTGTGGAGCTTTAATCTGATCTGTTGAGCACTTCAACCTTGTAATTCCTGGAAGTTTTTTTTGCATACAAACAGTGTAAACAAAAATATCCCATCACAGTGAGTCAACTATGTAATGATTCAGTGTAAAACTTTTTCTTACCTAGAAAACCAAACATTCAAGATTAATGAACCTTCAATCAAAAGATGCTTATATGTTTTCTTCTTCATGTCCAGCCAAGAGCCTGACAGTTTCTCTGTGACAGTAGATGCTCGAATACAAGCGCCAGCATCTGACTCTGACTTAGAATCGGAGGTTGAGTTTACTGATAGTGAGAGTGAGGAGGCGGGGCAAAGATCTCGACGAGGCAGCAGCCAATCACAGGCCAAGACAGGCTGGGGGGCGTGGTGTAATATTGTGTAGAGAAGTGGCTGGTGTCACAAGTTGTTACCACTTTAAGACATAGCATTTTTTGGTCTTCCTATTTTTACCACTCAACTGTTGTTAAATAATAGTATTAAATTTACAAATGACCAACTAGGCACAAAATACACTTGTATTGACTGTTCAAATCTTTCTATTTGTGTCATTTAATACATATGTTACAAACAAATAAAGAAACAGGAACTGATAACTGTTATTACAACTGCCATTCATAACAAAAGCAAAGCCTGAAAAAGACTTGGCCCCTAGTGGGATTGAATCTTGCCGATGGAGTGAGAAGCTGATACCATAACCACTGGGCTAAAGCATCAACTCCATACTGCAGGTGTAGGTATTGGTTAAATATACATAATCACAGAAAGCTATGCATGTTTAGGATTAAGCTACTCCCTTTTACACTGCAATTCTTCATTTCATCATATATGATAGTTTAGTCATAACTGCATTTAAAGTCCATTTTTGGACTGAAATGGCTGATTTCCGATACAGTCCAATCGCTGTGCACTTGATATTTATGCTTACTACTGCATGGTATGATTATACGTTAAGGCTGTTAATTATTAAAATTATTGGGTGTAATTGTATGATCTAAATGCAATAAATGATCATATTGTTTAGTGTTGTCATTTAATCATTTTCCCCACTTTCCATGTGGCTTATTGCTTTAGCAGATTACTTAATAAGTTATACAAAGTTAAAACGGAGACACTTTCAGACACTCACTACTAACACAATATACAGTTGAACTTTGTTATCTCAAAGTTGCTGGGATCTGGCTAAATACTTTGATTAAAAAGAACATTGAGATATGTTAATACATGTATGTGTATGATAAGTACATTTTAAGATTTTTACTACATGTTTTTGTATGTTCCCTATATTTCTAATTGTATGCATTTTCTAAGTGTTCAGTTTTATGTGTTTTATTTAATCATTTACATTCAAATTTTTCAATTTTGGGAGAGCTTTTTCCATATCTGGATACTTCGCAGTTCTTGCCTTTGATCTTCGAGTCAAGTGAGTCGGATTAGTAAAGAAAACATGATCAGGGGCACAGCAATCACTTTGAGTTAAAAGGAAATGCAGCTCAAGCAAATTAGTCTTATGCGTTTTTTTCATATGAAGGAAACAAAATTGGTCTTGGAAAATAATTTGAGTCAAGCGGAATTTTATCTCAAGTGAGTTTTTCATAACGAAGTTCAAATGTATTTTCCAAAAATACACATATTCATGAAGTTAATTTTGCAGACAAAATAACTGTCATATACAACTAATCAGCATTTAACTTATTTAAATATCTGAATAAAAAAGGAAATATTACATCTTTAATCATTTTTAATAATTGCATATCTTTCACGCATCTATTCTACATGATACATATTGCTTGTATCCTGTTTATTTTGTATTGTTAACAATTAAATTGGCCATATAAATTGGCTCTAAAAATGTTTTTAGCAAAGTACTGTTTCTAGCTACTGTCATGTTTCCTTCGAAGTGTAAACATGGATGCAGTGAAGGTACGACATATTGGCAACATCATCGTGGACTTTGTAAAGAATATTAGAATATTAATTTCTTGAATTTTTCTGTACACTTTTGTTGGAACACTACTTTAATTTGTACTGTCATATTTTGCTCAGAAAATATTGAGCACCTTGGTGACTGACTGTCTGAAATGATCCTTAAACTAAAGCATTTAATTTCTTAAATTTCTCAAACAAATTCTTGGCATTGTTGAGAAATAAGGACGAAGGTTGACTCCTATTTGTTAATACATTGCAGACATAAAGAGTCCTTAAATCTTTTAAATGTTAATCACAAAATAGAATCGAGACATTTCCTCAATGGAGTCAATGTTCTTGTTAACAGATTCACCAGCAATGTTACACTGCGACAAAATCTTTTGTTGTCAAAGAACAGAGAAGGCACCACATGATTTTCTTTATAAGGGTATCTGAAGGGTACTTGGTCAGACTTAAAAAACGAGCACATGGATCAACTAGTCTATTATAATAACGACTTAAGCGCAATTGGTCTACTACGTGTTTTGTTTGTTTCTAACAAAGCAAAAAAATTGTTTACAATGATGAGAAATATACTAAAAGGTATTTAAAACGAACCTCTCATTAAAAGATTATATATGAAAATGATGTTATCGTGAGATTCAGTGCGTCATGTGCTACCTTTGGCTCAGCTGTTATGCAAAAATATGAAGTGCGTATTGTGTGATTCTATGTGTTTTTTGCAAAGATTGGTCCAACAGTTATGTAATAAAATGGTGAAATGCGTATTGTGTGATTCTATGTATTATTTGCAAAGATTGGTCCAACAGTTATGCAATAAAATGGTGAAATGCGTATTGTGTGGTTCTATGTGTTATTTGCAAAGATTGGTCCAACAGTTATGCAATAAAATGGTGAAATGCGTATTGTGTGGTTCTATGTGTTATTTGCAAAGATTGGTCCAACAATTATGCAATAAAATGGTGAAGTGCGTATTGTGTGGTTCTGTGTGTTATTTGCAAAGATTGGTCCAACAGTTATGCAATAAAATGGTGAAGTGCGTATTGTGTGGTTCTGTGTGTTATTTGCAAAGATTGGTCCAACAATTATGCAATAAAATGGTGAAGTGCGTATTGTGTGGTTCTGTGTGTTATTTGCAAAGATTGGTCCAACAGTTATGCAATAAAATGGTGAAATGCGTATTGTGTGGTTTTGTGTGTTATTTGCAAAGATTGGTCCAACAATTATGCAATAAAATGGGGAAGTGCGTATTGTGTGGTTCTATGTGTTATTTGCAAAGATTGGTCCAACAATTATGCAATAAAATGGTGAAGTGCGTATTGTGTGGTTCTATGTGTTATTTGCAAAGATTGGTCCAACAATTATGCAATAAAATGGTGAAGTGCGTATTGTGTGATTCTATGTATTATTTGCAAAGATTGGTCTAACAGTTATGCAATAAAATGGTAAAATGCGTATTGTGTGGTTCTGTGTGTTATTTGCAAAGTTTGGTCCAACAGTTATGCAATAAAATGGTGAAATGCGTATTGTGTGGTTCTGTGTGTTATTTGCAAAGATTGGTCCAACAATTATGCAATAAAATGGTGAAGTGCGTATTGTGTGATTCTGTGTGTTATTTGCAAAGATTGGTCCAACAATTATGCAATAAAATGGTGAAGTGCGTATTGTGTGATTCTGTGTGTTATTTGCAAAGATTGGTCCAACAATTATGCAATAAAATGGTGAAGTGCGTATTGTGTGGTTCTGTGTGTTATTTGCAAAGATTGGTCCAACAATTATGCAATAAAATGGTGAAGTGCGTATTGTGTGGTTCTGTGTGTTATTTGCAAAGATTGGTCCAACAATTATGCAATAAAATGGTGAAATGCGTATTGTGTGGTTCTATGTGTTATTTGCAAAGATTGGTCCAACAGTTATGCAATAAAATGGTGAAATGCGTATTGTGTGATTCTGTGTGTTATTTGCAAAGATTGGTCCAACAATTATGCAATAAAATGGTGAAATGCGTATTGTGTGGTTCTATGTGTTATTTGCAAAGATAAGTCCAACAGTTATGCAATAAAATGGTGAAGTGCGTATTGTGTGGTTCTGTGTGTTATTTGCAAAGATTGGTCCAACAGTTATGCAATAAAATGGTGAAGTGCGTATTGTGTGGTTCTGTGTGTTATTTGCAAAGATTGGTCCAACAATTATGCAATAAAATGGTGAAATGCGTATTGTGTGGTTCTATGTGTTATTTGCAAAGATAAGTCCAACAGTTATGCAATAAAATGGTGAAGTGCGTATTGTGTGGTTCTGTGTGTTATTTGCAAAGATTGGTCCAACAGTTATGCAATAAAATGGTGAAGTGCGTATTGTGTGGTTCTGTGTGTTATGTGCAAAGATTGGTCCAACAGTTATGCAATAAAATGGTGAAGTGCGTATTGTGTGGTTCTATGTGTTATTTGCAAAGATTGGTCCAACAATTATGCAATAAAATGGTGAAATGCGTATTGTGTGGTTCTGTGTGTTATTTGCAAAGATTGGTCCAACAGTTATGCAATAAAATGGTGAAGTGCGTATTGTGTGGTCCTATGTGTTATTTGCAAAGATTGGTCCAACAATTATGCAATAAAATGGTGAAGTGCGTATTGTGTGGTCCTATGTGTTATTTGCAAAGATTGGTCCAACAATTATGCAATAAAATGGTGAAGTGCGTATTGTGTGGTTCTGTGTGTTATTTGCAAAGATTGATCCAACAATTATGCAATTAAATGGTGAAATGCGTATTGTGTGATTCTGTGTGTTATTTGCAAAGATTGGTCCAACAATTATGCAATAAAATGGTGAAGTGCGTATTGTGTGATTCTGTGTGTTATTTGCAAAGATTGGTCCAACAGTTATGCAATGAATTGGTGAAATGCGTATTGTGTGACTATATGTGTTATTTGCAAAGATTGGTCCAACAGTTATGCAATAAAATGATGAAGTGCGTATTGTGTGGTTCTAAGCATTATTTACTACCTTTGGCTCGATAGTGATGTAATCATGTTAAATGCGTCATATAATTTCCTTAACTTGTAAGCAGGCCGCATTAAATGACATCTATATGGGAATGTATTCCTAACTTCGAAATAAATCATTCATTTTCTGATAAATTTCAAACCAGCAGGCACATTTATTATTGTTAACTTTCAAATTTTTCAACTTTCAAAAGTAATGAAAATAATTGTATCCAACCTTTATCTTGTCACCTTTAATTTAACAATCAGATAAAAACTGTTCTTTTTAGATTACTGTTAACAAAATAAGCGATTTAAATAACACATGTTGACAGTTACCAATAAGTAGATACTTAACAACCAATATCCACAATACGACACCAGGAACCTTTCATTATCGTGCAATATTTGTAGCAAGGAAATGCAATAAGTTAAAGCAAAGAACTTGTAAGAGGGCAAACAATGTAGGTTTTTATTCTTCGTATTAACTGTCCAAATCTAAAATAATACCTTTGACGCAGAACGTCTTCACTCTTCATGATAGTTGAAATATTCTAAGTTAGAAAATATGTTTTTCGGTGAAAAATGTATGTGTTTACTTGGGCACAGTTTTGCATAGGTATAGGACACAAAAGCCACACGATTGCACTTCCTATGTATTTAAATTGGTTCGTTCGTCTCGAGCCATTTAACATATTGTTGACAGACGAATATACAGATGAAGTATACTACCACATATGATGTTCGTAGATATAAATGGATGTTGAGCCAACAATGACAAAAAAAAAACAACAAAACATTAAAGAAAAAGTGCGTGTTGCTTTTGATTCTCCAAAAGGCACTTTCACATTTATTGTCGTTATCAGTTGATATGGTCTTGAAAATATTCTGTTATTTGTACTTACTGATTAAAATTGGTTTGTTGGAAGGCAAAGTGAAAACAACAAGAACAAACTGACCAACTGTGATCACGTAGCACTACGGTAAACTATGAACAACGTGTATAGTTGAATAACATGTAATAGGTACTTGTCTGTTGACGTCATCCGTTAATATTATATGAGTCCCTATAAGTATCTTATTTTATGACATGCACGTACTGTTCTGATAGGATCGCAGCTGTGTTGTACCCTTTTATTTCAAGATTTTATATCTCATACAAAATTTAACGATATATTAATATTTCATTTGAACCCATGTTGATAATTTTAACACTTGAAAGCACAGAAAATTTATCATGACGAACATACAAAGTACACAAAACACATTTCCTGTGATTATGACAAGATATACTTCAGGAAGCGATAATGACAGGTGCCAGCTTTCACAAATTGGTTTTCAAGACAGATAGCAATTTTATGGGCATTAACATCAATAAATAACGAATTTTCTTTTTCGCGGACCTTGGAGAGTCCTTCTATAGTATTTTAAATCATTGTCAACATCGTTTATGCCTACCTATTGTAAACCTGAATGTACTCGAATATGTGTCGGGTATCCAATTAAGCTATCAGAGAAAACAATTAATAAACGAAAGTAAATAGAGATACCTTTGCGTTGGTTCGAGTCCCGATCGGGGCATGATATTTCATATCTTCTTATTAACCGCCATCTGACAAGTTCTGCAATGAATATATGTCTATGTTAAACGAGACTAAAACGCCATTCTCTCCATCATTTAATAGAAAATGCAAAAAAATAACATTTTGTCACATCATACAGACACAAATAGTGTACTGAACATGCTTTAAGAAACCACCAATTTCTTGAAATGTATCATTTTTAAAATCGATTGTCAAAATGTCCGTGAGCTCAAAGTTTATAATTACAAAAAAGCGTCATTTTCACCCCTTACAAAAACAAGTGTCATTAAATAAGACAGCCACCATTCTTGAACACAACTTTAGCCGCCACGTCACATAACCGTTACCCGCAGTAGCTGTCATCAATACTCCTCTCTATGAATGCTTGTTGGTATAAATACTGACAAAGTGTTGTTTCATTTTAGAGAGAAACCATCGTTTAACTGTGTTCGTGTGCCGAAACAAATTTTAGTAATCACTATAGTTTAGTCTGTTTGAGGGATATGTCTGCGTTTCTGTGACAAAAGCATTTGCTTGCAACATCAGCCTGCAGTTATACAGTAACCTGCCGACGGGATTGCAGCCTGGTCTACGAACCAGTCAAGTTGATATAGATGTGTCTTTGTCAACTCTAAAACTAGTGAAACAAGACGCACATTTTCCATTTGTGTATACATAACAACTGTGTCTTGATGGTCCAGTGATGAGCACCAATTCATCTGTAATCAATGTCATCTCTACCGCCGCAATTGTTAATTCAGTTATATTTACAGAAGCAAAGCACCGAAAGCTGTGTATGTTTAACGTTAAGTGATTCCCTATAACAATGTCCCTTTTCGAAAAAAATGTCATAAATGATTACGTAATTTTATATTCGCATTTCACCTCCATTATTGAACAGAAATGACTACAATCGGAAAAGGCCTAATTATTGACTACATGAGCAGTGAGCTTCAATAAATATGATAATGAAAAAAAATGTCTATAAATCCCCATGACACAGGAAATCCTCTGCAGTCTACTTCCACGGGATGCGCTCCATCCTTTCTGGTGGCAGTCTTCCATCAATAAGAATGCCTATCAGCTTTTTGCTCATGGGCTTCATCACATCACTATTCCCATGGTACAGTAAGCTCAACCCTGGTACAGTGTGCTTAACCCGTGGTACAGTGTGCTCAACCCATGGCACAGTGAGCTCAACCCATGGTACAGAGAGCTCAACCCATGATACAGTGGGCTCAACCCATGGTACAGTGAGATCAACCTATGGTATAGTGTGCTCAACCCATGGCACAGTGAGCTCAACCCTGGTACAGTGTGCTCAACCCATGGTACAGTAAGCTCAATCCATGGTACAGTGTGCTCAACCCTGGTACAGTGAGCTCAACCCATGGTACAGTGAGCTCAACCCATGGTACAGTGAGCTCAACCCATGGCACACCAGGCACAGTGAGCTCAACCCATGGTAGAGTGCGCTCAACCCATGGTACAGTAAGCTCAACCCATGGTATAGTGTGCGCAACCCATGGCACAGGGACCTCAACCCATGGTACAGTGAGCTCAATCCATGGTACAGTGAGCTCAATCCATGGTACAGTAAGCTCAACCCATGGTACAGTGAGCTCAACCCTTGTACAGTGAGCTCAACCCATGTTACATTGAGCTCAACCCATAGTACAGTGAGCTCAACCCATAGTACAGTGAGCTCAACCCATGGTACAGTGTGCTCAACCCATGGTACAGTGTGCTCAACCCATGGCACAGTGAGCTCAACCCATGGTACAGTTGCTCAACCCATGATACAGTGAGCTCAACCCATGGCACAGTGAGCTCAACCCATGGTACAATGTGTTCAACCCATGGTACAGTGAGCTCAACCCATGGTGCAGTGTGCTCAACCCATGGTACAGTGAACTCTACTATGGTACAGTGTGCTCAACCCATGGTACAATGAGCTCAACCCTGGCACAGTGTGCTCAACCCATGGTACAGTAAGCTCAACCCATGGTACAGTGAGCTCACCCCATGGTACAGTGTGCTCAACCCATGGTACAGTGTGCTCAACCCATGGTACAGTGAGCTAAACCCATGGTACAGAGTGCTCAACACATGATACAGTGAGCTCAACCCATGGCACAGTGAGCACAACCCATGGTACAATGTGTTCAACCCATGGTACAGTGAGCTCAACTCATGGTGCAGTGTGCTCAACCCATGGTACAGTGAACTCAATCCATGGTAAAGTGTGCTCAGCCCATGGTACATTGAGCTCAACCCTGGCACAGTGTGTTCAACCCATGGTACAATGTGCTCAACCCATGGTACAGTAAGCTCAACCCATGGTACAGTGAGCTCAACCCATGGTACAGTGTGCTCTACCCATGGTACAGTAAGCTCAACCCATAGTACAGTGAGCTCAACCCATGTTACAGTGTGCTCAACCCATGGTACAGTGAGCTCAACCCTGGTATAGTGAGCTCAACCCATGGTACAGTGAGGTGAACCCTGGCACAGTGAGCTCAACCAATGGTACAGTGTGCTCAACCCATGGTACAGTGTGCTCAACCCATGGTACAGTGAGCTCAACCCATGGTACAGTGTGCTCAACCCATGGCACAGTGAGCTCAACCCATGGTACAGTAAGCTCAACCTATGTTACAGTGAGCTCAATAGCTATGATCTTTTCCCCATGATTTAACCATATAGCTATGTCTGGTCTGAGATTTGGGTGGACAACGTCAGGAAACTGGAGTTGCTTTTCCAGGTCCACACGCATCTACCAGGTACTTACAGAACTCATTTTGCCCTGTTTCTGCATAGGTGTGTTGGCTTTCTGACCTTCTCACAAAAAAGGGTTGAAAACGGTTGTAGTCTCTTTTTCCTCCTTTCTATATACAGAAGAGATATGCTCAAGAGTACCTCTCTTTCCACACGATATGCAGGATGGATCATCTGTCAGTTCCCAGCGGTGCAAGTTGGCAGGTGTTGGCAGTACATCATACTCTCGCCACAACAGGAAGCTTATTCTGACCAGTTCCAGATTCCATATCTGGCTCCATGTCAGCTTCCTTTCAGGCACTGTGCACCTAGTACAGCTTCCACCAGGTTGACGCTCTGAACTCTTCCACCTCTTGCCTTATGACCTTTTGTACAATAGCTCTTCTTTCTGGACATCTGCTGTGGACTATGCTTTAAAGTATAAATTAAAGTATAAGTTTAAAAAATGGTAGTATGTTGTGGTTCATTTTATAGTGCATTGAGGCATGTAAGTTTGATATTACATTCTGCAAGATTCTTAGATTAATCATTGTAATGGATTTAATAATGACATAGTGCTACTAAGTAGATTTTGTATTCGTATAATTATCAAAATTAATTAAAATTCCAGGATGGAATTGATAATGCATGTTGTTTGTTTAAGATTTTTCTTATGCTAGCTTCAGCAAACATTATTAAATTCTTTAATAATTGCAATTATTGGGAAAACTACATGATCCAAATAAAATAATCTTTTATTTTGCTTGGTGCTGGCTGTTAATAAATTTTCTAATTTTCCCACTTTTCATCCTGTTAATTGCCTAATTAATAAGATAAACAATATTAACACGTTGACACTTTCAGACAAATCAAACTTGCACAATACTTAAAAACTGTTTGCATGATTTTAATTTCGAATACCAAAGACTTGCCATGTACAACTCGCCTTCCAGTTTTTAATATTATTGAATAAACCAGAAACTATTACATCTTTAATCATTTTAATAATCAATATAAACTCGGCACATTTCATAAATCTAATCCACATGATGCACATAGCTCTAAAAGGTTATTAGCAAAGTAATATTTCCGGCTATTGCCATGTTCCATTCGTGTATGAGAGAACGTGTATGCATTGACGGTACATGTCAGCTAGAACAGGTCGCCTAAGCTATCCACTATCCCGGGATTTATACAAAATGTAAATTTATTAATTTCTTGTATTGTTCTATACATTTTTGAACACGTTTTTCAATTTGTGCTGTCATATTTCGCTCATAAAATACACGTATAAACAATATTGGCCACTGGTGGTATAGTGACTGTCTGAATTGATCTTAGAACAAAAACAATCAATTTCATAAATTTCCTCACATTTTTGACATTGCTGAGAAATAAGAACGAAGTTTGACTCTTGTTTGGTGATCACATTGGGGAAATAAAGTGTTCTGAAAGATTTTCAAATTCTGTTGATAAACTACTCACACATAGAAACGTTTGACAATAGATATAAGGCGAGTCAATTTTCTTGATTACAAATCTCACCTTTACTGTCGTATTGTAAATAATGTCTACAAACCTGTTTGGTTATCATAGAACAGTGAAGGCAACATTTACTTTTCTTCATCTTTGTGTATCTAAAGGATACAACAAGAACCACAGACAAACAACCTGTTAACAACGATGAGTAATGAGTAATGTCTTAAAATGTATTCAAACACAGTTGTTAACATATATTAGTAGCTACCAATAAAGAAATTCCTTAATAACTGCTATCCACAAAACGATATCAGGAATCATTATCATGCAATATTTTTCGCAAAGAATAGCAGTAAACAAAAAATACCTTGTAAAATGGCAAACACTGTAGAGTATGTCTTCTTCTGACCAGTCCTGATATAAAGAAATACCCTTTAACGTAGAACATGTTTTCTTACTTAAAACATGTCGACCTTTTCACATAGTGGATCTATTTACCATTCCATGACAGTCGACATGTTCTAAGTAAGAAAATATGTTATCTTTCCTTGAAAAATGTTTGTTTACTCGTTTTGACGCAATTGTAAAATGTTTTCTTTAATTTACAAATTATGTGGCTGAAAAAGCAAACATAATGTCAGGCATGTGTGAAGGTAAACATAAACCATCGCAAAAGTATCAATCCTAACAATTTTAAAGGCATGTTGCCATCTGCGGGATGGCTTCTTGTTATTTCGATAAGCAATGTCTAATATCATTTAAACTACTTGTTACGAGGAATTGAGTTTGTATGGACACGGATGATCTAACAAAAATATAGCTGTCATATAGACAAAGACTGATCTATTCTCTGTCTGAAATGATGTTTATAATTTCAACCATTGTACGGCGAGTAATGTCTAAAATACAGCATTCGAGCCAATGGCCTCAAAAACACAATGAGGTTTTACTTTTATTGGAATAGCATAAAGTAACGAGTAACGGCATACAATTTTGCTTTGTTATCGTAGTTACGAGGGAATAATAAGCTAGCAATTGTACTAACGATTGTCACAGCATATATATATATATATATATATATATATATATATATATATATATATATATATATATATATATATATATATATACAAGCAAATAAAGCAATACCTATAACTAATAGAAATGCGCTGGTAGTAATCATAACATATCAAACACAGAGATTAGGGTTTTCGCAGAACTTGGTTTTAAATCAAATTGCTTTTACAACCCAGAATAAATTGGAAGCGTATTATTTCTCCTGCATAATGCAATAGAACTACAAATACAAACATAAATCGTTTTCTTCTCTGTAAGTTGACAAATACAATCTTATTTTGCCACAGACATTAGTCAACATAAACAAACAATTATTCCAGGGTTATTGCTATTATTGCTGGGTTTGACATTTATAAATCAACTAATTCGTTTTTTTCGACATAAGTTATCAAAAGCAATCATTTTTTACCCCAGGTACAAAACAAAACATACATACCCTTTGAGCTGTATTGTTGTGACTTCAGTTCGTGCTGACATGTTTGTGAGTGTCCAAATGTCTAATTGTTAATTTGTCAAAATAAGGAATTATTTGGATTAAATTTTTATCAGAAGAAAGCTAGAACTTGTGAAAGTATGTCTACAAAAATCCCCACTGTAAGCCAATTTTGTCTGTAACAAAAATAATTAACTTTTTACGAAAACAAGAGAGAATAATTAAACAGCAGTTGTCCAAGCTGTGCGGTGATCTGTTTGTTTCAATGTTGCAGGGAATTACGGAAACTTGTATATTTCAATGTTTCAGGGGGATTACAGAAACTTTGTTTGTTTCAATGGTTCAGTGTTGCAGGGGGATTACAGTAACTTGTCTGTTTCTATGTTACTGTGCTGCAAGTGTTTACAATATTTTCACCCCCCCCGCATGTTTCCATATTTCAGTGTTTGAGGTGAAGGACTGTCCCAAGTACCTGGCCACAGTTGACACAGGAGAATCAGGGAGGATCCTGGACATCTGCTGTGCTAACCGTGACAACCTTGTTACTATGATTACTGCAGGGGTAGAGCTACAGGTCTGGCAACAGGTGCCTAATGCCAGGTAAAGTATTTTTGTTATAAACTAAAAAATTAAAAGTGAAGTTTTGATTGTTGAATACCTATAATTTACTGTTAAGTTCCTATATTAAGGCAATACATGAAAAATGGAAATGAATTGTTTTATACATGTAAGGACATTTAAATTAATTTGATTAAATATAATGAATATAGTTTTATGTAAAGAACTGTATCATAATAAGGAAGCAATTTTACTTATTGTATTATCTTTTAATGTTCATCCCATACTATTTTTTTGAAGACTGTCAATTATTTTTATTTTTTAACAAATGTTATGGTGATAACCCATTAAGCTTTCACTTTCTGTTTTTGTTCAAACTTGTCCATGTGCTACATAATTCACTCTATCTGGAACTTTTTGCGTATACCCAACTCATAATAAATTGTATTTCATTACGTTGAGAAGACTAAACTTCCTGAAAGTCCTTTATAAGTTAATATTATGGTGAAGAAAGAAAAAATAACCCAATGAGACAAGGCATTACACATATAGGGAAAACCAACAGTAACCACATGGAATGGTCAGTCAGTAAAAGTAATGACTTGGGTGCTAAAAACTTGTTTAAGGAGTGCTCCATCATGACACTTCCTGAAGGTTTTTATTAAAGAAAAACAGTGTAAATTAAAATATCTAATCCAGTGCATACAAAATAAATGTAAAAGTAAGAAAACAACATCACGATGAGATGAGACATTACACGCCCAAAGAAAAGCCAACAGTTACCGCCTTGGAAGGTTCAGTCAGAAAAACACTGACTGTGGAGCTTTAATCTGATTTGTTGAGCACTTCAACCTTGTAATTCCTGGAAGTTTTTTTTGCATACAGTGTAAACAAAAATATCCCATCACAGTTAGTCAACTATGTAATGATTCAGTGTAAAACTTTTTCTTACCTAGAAAACCAAACATTCAAGATTAATGAACCTTCAATCAAAAGATGCTTATATGTTTTCTTCTTCATGTCCAGCCAAGAGCCTGACAGTTTCTCTGTGACAGTAGATGCTCGAATACAAGTGCCAGCATCTGACTCTGACTTAGAATCGGAGGTTGAGTTTACTGATAGTGAGAGTGAGGAGGCGGGGCAAAGATCTCGACGAGGCAGCAGCCAATCACAGGCCAGGACAGGCTGGGGGGCGTGGTGTAATATTGTGTAGGGAAGTGGCTGGTGTCACTAGTTGTTACCACTTTAAGACATAGCATTTTTGGTCTTCCTATTTTTACCACTCAACTGTTGTTAAATAATAATATTAAATTTACAAATGACCAACTAGGCACAAAATACACTTGTATTGACTGTTCAAATCTTTCTATTTGTGTCATTTAATACATATGTTACAAACAAATAAAGAAACAGGAACTGATTACTGTTATTACAACTGCCTTTCATAACAAAAGCAAAGCCTGAAAAAGACTTGGCCCAAAGTGGGATTGAATTTTGCTAATGGAGTGAGAAGCTGATACCATAAACACTGGGCTAAAGCATCAACTCCATACCGCAGGTGTAGGTATTGGTTAAATATACAGAATCACAGAAAGCTATGCATGTTTAGGATTAATCTACTCCCTTTTACACTGCAATTCTTCATTTCATCATACATGATAGTTTAGTCATAACTGCATTTAAAGTCCATTTTTGGACAGAAATGGCTGATTTCCGATACAGTCCAATCGCTGTGTACTTGATATTTATGCTTACTACTGCATGGTATGATTATACGTTAAGGCTGTTAATTATTAAAATTATTGGGTGTAATTGTATGATCTAAATGCAATAAATGATCATATTGTTTAGTGTTGTCATTTAATCATTTTCCCAACTTTCCATGTGGCTTATTGCTTAAGCAGATTACTTAATAAGTTATACAAAGTTAAAACGAAGACAATTTCAGACACTCACTACTAACACAATATACAGTTGAACTTTGTTATCTCAAAGTTGCTGGGATCTGGCTAAATACTTTGATTAAAAAGAACACTGAGATATGTTAATATGTGTATGATAAGTACATTTTAAGATTTTTACTACATGTTTTTGTATGTTCCCAATATTTCTAATTGTATGCATTTTCTAAGTGTTCAGTTTTATGTGTTTTATTTAATCATTTACATTCAAAGTAGCATTTCCAGCCCTTGCCAAGGAAATCTATTTTGGGAGGGCTTTTTCCATATCTGGATACTTCGCAGTTCTTGCCTTTGATCTTCGAGTCAAGCGAGTCGGATTAGTAAAGAAAACATGATCAGGGGCCCAGCAATCACTTTGAGTTAAAAGGAAATGCAGCTCAAGCAAATTAGTCTTGTGCGTTTTTTTCATATGAAGGAAACAAAATTGGTCTTGGAAAATAATTTGAGTCAAGCGGAATTTTATCTCAAGTGAGTTTTTCATAACGAAGTTCAAATGTATTTTCCAAAAATAAACATATTCATGAAGTTAATTTTGCAGACAAAATAACTGTCATATACAACTAATCAGCATTTAACTTATTTAAATATCTGAATAAAAAAAGGAAATATTACATCTTTAATCATTTTTAATAATTGCATATCTTTCACGCATCTATTCTACATGATACATATTGCTTGTATCCTGTTTATTTTGTATTGTTAACAAATAAATTCGCTATATAAATTGGCTCTAAAAATGTTTTTAGCAAAGTACTGTTTCTAGCTACAGTCATGTTTCCTTCGAAGTGTAAACATGGATGCAGTGAAGGTACGACATATCGGCAACATCATCGTGGGCTTTGTTATGAATATTAGAATATTAATTTCTTGAATTTTTCTGTACGCTTTTGTTGGAACACTATTTTAATTTGAACTGTCGTATTTCGCTCATAGAAAATATTAAGCACCTTGGTCTCTGGTGGCAGACTGACTGTCTGAAATGATCCTTAAACTAAAGCATTTAATTTCTTAAATTTCTCAAACAAATTCTTGACATTGTTGAGAAATAAGGACGAAGGTTGACTCCTATTTGTTAATACATTGCAGACATAAAGAGTCCTTAAATCTTTTTTTTTTTAAACGTTAATCACAAACTAGAATCGAGACAGTTCCTCAATGGAGTCAATGTTCTTGATAACAAATTCCCCAGCATTGTTACACTGCGACATAATCTTCTGTTGTCAAAGAACAGAGAAGGCACCACATAATTTTCTTTATAAGGGTGTCTGAAGGGTACTTGATCAGACTAAAAAAACGAGCACATGGATCAACTAGTCTATTATTATAACGACTTAAGCGCAATTAGTTTACTACTTGTTTTGTTTGTTTCTTACAAAGGAAATAAATTTTTTACAATGATGAGAAATATACTTAAAGGTATTTAAAACGAACCTCTCATCAAAAGATTAAATATGAAAATGATGTTATCGTGAGATTCAATGCATCGTGTGCTACCGTTGGCTCAGTTGTTATGCAAAAAATATGAAGTGCATATTGTGTGATTCTATGTATTATTATTTGCTACCTTTGGCTCGATAGTGATGCAATCATGGGAAATGCGTCATATAATTTCCTTAAATTGTAAGCAGGCCGCATTAAATGACATCTATATGGGAATGTATTCCTAACTTCGAATGAATCATTCATTTTCTGCTAAATTTCAAACCTGCAGGCAAATTTCTTATTGTTAACTTTCAAATTAATTAAAGCTTTTGTTTACTTTTGAAAAGAAAAAAAGTAATAAAAATAATTGTATCCAACCTTCATCTTGTCACCTTTAATTTAACAATCAGATGAAAACTGTTCTTTTTAGATTACTGTTAACTAAAGAAGCGATTTAAATAACATATGTTAACAGCTACCAATAAGTAGATACCTAACAACCAATATCCACAAAACGATACCGGGAACCTTTCATTATCGTGCAATATTTGTAGCAAGGAAATGCAATAAGTTAAAGCAAAGAACTTGTAAGAGGGCAAAAAATGTAGATTTTTATTCTTCGTATTAACTGTCCAAATGTAAAAGAATACCTTTAACGCAGAATGTCTTCACTCTTCATGATAGTTGAAATATTCTAAGTAAGAAAAAATGTTTTTCAGTGAAAAATGTGTGTTTACTTGGGCACAGTTTTGCATAGGTATAGGACACAAAAGCCACACATTGCACTTCCTATGTATTTAAATTGGTTCGTTCGTCTCGAGCCATTTAACATATTGTTGACAGACGAATGTACAGATGAAATATACTACCACATATGGTGTTCGTAGATATAAATGGATGTTGAGCCAACAATGACAAAAAAACAACAACAACAAAAAACATTAAAGAAAAAGTGCGTGTTTCTTTTGATTCTCCAAAAGGCACTTTCACATTTATTGTCGTTATCAGTTGATATGGTCTTGAAAATATTATTCTGTTATTTGTACTTACTGATTAAAATTGGTTTGTTGGAAGGCAAAGTGAAAACAATAAGAACAAACTGACCAACTGTGATCAAGTAACTTTACGGTAAACTATGAACAACGTGTATAGATGAATAACATGTAATAGGTACTTGTCTGTTGACGACATCCGTTAATATTATATGATTCCTATAAGTGTCTTATTTTATGACATGCATGAACTGTTCTGATAGGATCGCAGCTGTGTTGTACCCTTTTATTTCAAGATTTTATATTTCATACAAAATTTAACGATATATTAATATTTCATTTGAACCCATGTTGATAATTTCAACACGGGAAAGCACAGAAAATTTGTCATGACGAACATACAAAGTACACAAAACACATTTTCCTGTGCTGTGATCATGACAAGATATACTTCAGGAAGCGATAATGACAGGTGCCAGCTTTCACAAATTTGTTTTCAAGACAGATAGCAATTTTATGGGCATTGACATCAATAAATAACGAATTTTCTTTTTCGCGGACCTTGGAGAGTACGTTTATAGTATTTTAAAACTATAATCAACATCGTTTATGCCTACCTATTGTAAACCTGAAGTACTCGAATATGTGTCGGGTATCCAATTAAGCTATCAGAGAAAACAATTAATAAACGAAAGTAAATAGAGATACCTTAGCGTTGGT
This sequence comes from Sinonovacula constricta, assembly GCA_007844125.1. NCBI lineage: Eukaryota > Metazoa > Mollusca > Bivalvia > Cardiida > Solecurtidae > Sinonovacula > Sinonovacula constricta. The sequence goes on from CM017566.1 coordinate 36,421,990, forward strand.
TCGAGTCCCGGTCGGGGCAGGATATTTTATATCTCCTTATTAGCCGCCATCTGACAAGTTCTGCAATGAATATATGTCTATGTTAACAAGTCTATAACGCCAATCTCTCCATCATTTAATAAAAAATGCAAAAAAATAACATTTTGTCACATCATACAGACACAAATTGTGTACTGACCATGCTTTAGGAAACCACCAATTTCTCGAAATGTATCATTTTAAAAATCGATTGTCAAAATGTCCGTGAGCTCAAAGTTTATAATTACAAAAAACAACAACAAAAACAACAACAACAAAAAACACAACAACAACAACAACAAAAAAACGCGTCAATTTCACCCCTTACAAAAAACAAGTGTCATTGAATAAGACAGCCACCATTCTTGAACACAACTTTAGCCGCCACGTCACATAACCGTTACCCGCAGTAGCTGTCATCAATACTTCTTTCTATGAATGCTTGTTGGAATTAATACTGACAAAGTATTATATCATTTTAAAGAGAAACCATCGTTTAACTGTGTTCATGTGTCGAAACAAATTTTAGGAATCACTATAGTTTAGTCTGTTTGAGGGATATGTTACGTTTCTGTGACAAAAGCATTCACCGCCGCTTGCAACATCTGCCTGCAGTTATACAGCAACATGCCGACGGGATTGCAGCCTAGTCTACGAACCAGTCAAGTTGATATAGATGTGTCTTTGTCCACTCTAAAACTAGTGAAACTAGACGCACATTTTCCATTCGTGTATACATAACGACTGTGTCTTGATGGTCCAGTGATGAGCACCAATTCATCTGCAATCAATGTCATCTCTACCGCCGCAATTGTTGATTTTAGTTATATTTACAGAAGCACCGAAAGCTGTGTATGTTTAACGTTAAGTGATTACATGTAACAATGTCCCCTTTGGAAAAAAATGTCATAAATGATTACGTAATTTTATATCCGCATTTCACCTCCATTATTGAACAGAAATGGCTACTTTCGGAAAAGGCCTAATTATTGACTACATGATCAGTGTGCTTCAATACATATGAAAATTAAAATATCGTCTATAAATTCCCAAGGCTTTTAGTATCTTCCACACAGATGAGGCAGGAAATCCTCTGCAGTCTAATTCCACGGGATGCGCTCCATCCTTTCTGGTGGCAGTCTTCCATCAATGGGAATGCGTATCAGCTTTTCGCTAATGGGCTTCATCAGATCACTATTCCCATGGTATAGAGAGCTCAACCCATGGTACAGTGAGCTCAACCCATGGTACAGTGAGCTCAACCCTGGTACAGTGAGCTCAACCCATGGTAGAGTGAGCTCAACCCATGGTAGAGTGAGCTCAACCCATGGTAGAGTGAGCTCAACCCTGGTACAGTGTGCTCAACCCATGATACAGTGAGCCATGATACAGTGAGCTCAACCCTGGAACAGTGTGCTCAAACCATGGTACAGTGTGCTCAACCCATGATACAGTGAGCTCAACCCATGGTACAGTGAGCTCAACCCATGGTACAGTGAGCTCAACCCATGGTAGAGTGAGCTCAACCCATGGTACAGTGAGCTCAACCCTGGCACAGTGTGCTCAGCCCATGGTACAGTGAGCTCAATCCATGTTACAGTGTGCTCAACCCATGGTACAGTGAGCTCAACCCATGATACAGTGAGCTCAATAGCTATGATCTTTTCCCCATGATTTGACCATAAACCTATGTCTGGTCTGAGATTTGTATGGACAACGTCAGGGAACTGGAGTTGCTTTTCCAGGTCCACACGCATCTACCAGGTACTTACAGAACTCATTATGCACTGTTTCTGCATAGGTGTGTTGACTTTCTGACCTTCTCACACAAAAGGAATGAATCCAGCATTGGTTGTAGTCTCTTTTTCCTCCTTTCTATTTACAGAAGAGATATGCTCAAGAGTACCTCTCTTTCCACTCATTATGCAGGATGGATCATATGTCAGTTTCCAGCGGTGCAAGTTAGCAGGTGTTGGCAGTACATCATTCACACTCCTCAACAGGAAGCTTATTCTGACCGGTTCCAGATTTCATATCTGGCTCCATGTCAGCTTCCTTTCAGGCACTGTCCACCTAGTACAGCTTCCACCAGGTTGACGCTCTGAACTCTTCCTCCTCTTGCCGTATGACTTCTTTTACCATAGCTCTTCTTTCTGGGCATCAGCTGTTGACTATGCTTTAAAGTATAAGTTTAAAAAATGGTAGTATGTTGTGGTTCATTTTATAGTGCATTGAGACATGTAAGTTTGATATTCCATTCTGCAAAGTTCTTAGTCTTATTCATTGTAATGGAATAATGACATAATACTAAGTACTACTAAGTAGATTTTGTATTCGTATAATTATCAAAATTAATTAAAATTTCAGGATGGAATTGATAATGCATGTTGTTTGTTTAGAATATTCTTATGCTAGCTTCATCAAACATTATTTTAATTCTTTAATAATTGCAATTATTTGGAAAACTACCTGATTCAAATGCAATAATCTTTTATATTGCTTGGTGCTGGCTGTTAATAAATTTTCTTATTTTCCACTTTTCATCCTGTTAATTGCATAATTAATAAGGTAAACAATATAAACATGTTGACACTTTCAGACAAATCAAACTTGCACAATACTTAAAAAAACCGTTTGCATGATTTTAATTTCGAATACCAAAGACTTGCCATGTACAACCCGCCTTCCAGTTTTTAATATTATTGAATAAACCAGAAACTATTGCATCTTTAATCATTTTTTAATAATCAATATAAACTCGGCACATTTCACAAATCTATTTCACATGATGCACATAGCTCTAAAAGGTTTTAGCAAAGTAATATTTCCGGCTATTGCCATGTCCCATTCGTGTATGAGAGAACGTGTATGCATTGACGGTACATGCCAGCTAGAACAGGTCACCTAAGCTATCCACTATCCCGAGATTTATACAAAATTTAAACTTATTAATATCTTGTATGGTTCTATACATTTTTGAACACGTTTTTCTATTTGTGTTGTCATATTTCGCTCATAAAATACATGTATAAACAATATTGGCCACGGGTGGCAGAGTGACTGTCTGAATTGATCTTTGAACAAAAGCATTTAATTTCTTAAATTTCTCTCACATTTTTGACATTGCTGAGAAATAAGAACGAAGTTTGACTCCTGTTTGTTAATCACATTGGGGAAATAAAGTGTTCTGAAAGATTTTCAAATTCTGTTGATAGACTACTCACACATATAATCGAGAAACGTTTGACAATGGATATAAGGCGAGTCAATGTTTTTGATTACAAATCTCACCTTTACTGTCGCATTGTAAATAATGTCTACAAACATGTTTGGTTATCATAAAACAGTGAAGGCAACATTTCATTTTCTTCATCTTTGTCTATCTAAAGCATACAACAAGAACCACAGACAAACAACCTGTTAACAACGATGAGTAATGAGTAATGTCTTAAAATGTATTCAAACACAGTTGTTAACATATGTTAGTAGCTACCAATAAAGAAATGCTTAACAACTGCTATCCACAAAACGATATCAGGAATCATTATCATGCAATATTTGTCGCAAAGAATCTCAGTAAACTAAAAAATACCTTGTAAAATGGCAAACAATGTAGAGTATGTCTTCTTCTGAACAGTCCTGATATAAAGAAATACCCTTTAACGTAGAACATGTTTTCTTACTTAAAACATGTCGACCTTTTCACATAGTGGATCTATTTACCATTCCATGACAGTCGACATGTTCTAAGTAAGAAAATATGTTATCTTTCCTTGAAAAATGTTTGTTTACTCGTTTTGTCGCAATTGTAAAATGTTTTCTATAATTTACAAATTATGTGGCTGAAAAAGCAAACATAATGTCAGGCATGTGTGAAGGTAAACATAAACCATCGCAAAAGTATCAATCCTAACAATTTTAAAGGCATGTTGCCATCTGCGGGATGGCTTCTTGTTATTTCGATAAGCAATGTCTAATATCATTTAAACTACTTGTTACGAGGAACTGAGTTTGTATTGACACGGATGATCTAACAAAAATACAGCTGTCATATAGACAAAAATGATCTATTCCTTGTCTGAAATGATGTTTATAATTTCAACCATTGCACGGCGAGTAATGTCTAAAATACAGCATTCGGGCCAATGGCCTCCCAAACACGATGAGGTTTCACTTTTATTAAAATAGCACAAAGTAACGGCATACAATTTTGTTTTGTTATCGTAGTTACGTTTACGAGGGAATAATAAGCTAGCAATTGTACTAACGATTGCCACAGTATATATATATATATATATTATATATATATATATATATATATATATATATATATATATATATATATATATATATATATATATATATATATATATATATATGCAAGCAAAATAAGCAATACCTATAACTTATAGAAATGCGCTGGTTGTAATCATAACATATCAAACATAGAGATTAAGGTTTTCGCAGAACTTTGTTTTAAATCAAATTGATTTTACAACCCAGAATAAATTGGAAGCGTATTATTTCTCCTGCATAATGCAATAGAACTACAAATACAAGCATAAATCGTTTTCTTCTTTGTAAGTTGGCAAATACAATCTTGTCAGGCATTAGTCAACATAAACAAACATTTATTCCGGGGTTATTGCTATAATGGCTGGGACTGACATTTATAAATCAACTAATTCGTTTTTTTCCCGATATAAGTCATCAAACGCAAACATTTTTTACCCCTGGTACAAAACAAAACATACATACCCTTTGAGCTGTATTGTTGTGACTTCAGTTCGTGCTGACATGTTTGTGAGTGTCCAAATATCTAATTGTTTATTTGTCAAAATACGGAATTATTTCGATTAAATTTTTATCAGAAGAAAGCTAGAACTTGTGAGAGTATGTCTACAAAATTCCCACTGTAAGCCAATTTTGTCTGTAACAAAAATAATTAACTTTTTACGAAAACAAGAGAGAATAATTAAACAGCAGTTGTCCAAGCTGTGCGGTGATATTGGTCGGGGGCTTCCTCGCTGTAATAAGTGGTCTGAAGCCGCCAATCAACAAAAGCAATCAACAATCCGGAAAAAGGTTACCGTCCCGGATGACTGTTTTACACAAACTGATTCGGCGCCGTATGACCTATCAAGTGTCGGTGTGCCGTAAAACCCAAAATACAAAATCACAAATTGAACACTGTTTAAACTAGAATTATACAGCGATTTCATGAATGTGGCCATAGCAGTTATATTAATATTAAAATAATATGTTGGAAATAGGACAATGGCAACCAGCATAGCAAAATAGTTCAAGCCATCAAAACCATCCAAGACCATCGGCAACTACGGTCTTAAGTCGTGAAAACAAAGACTTTTATATATGCATTAACAGCGATCAAACTCTTCATTGTTAAACGAATATGCTGTACCAAACGGCAGAAGAAACATCATACTAAGAAGGGGCAGCATCCGCCTGTGATAAGTATTCGGTTAATGGAGAAGGTATGCTTCATCTCACAATGAGACCAATATCACAGAACCCTGTGCTAATCAGATTCCACTCAACCAAGCGTTCTACCAAGTACTGGACGACGTGCTACATAATTTACACGAAAACACTTTTCATAGAAAAATTATCAATTATACAAAAAGAACGAATAAACCATATACATATACAGAGACACCCTTCTTAACCCTGCTTAACTTATTGAAAATTGCCCAAAAGGCACACTTATGATAAGACGCACCATCGAACAAACACTAGTTGCATGTGATATGCCTAAGATTGCTACTCCCTCCAAGAGTTCATCAATAGCCATGAGACTCTACCCATTATTGCATACAGCAAAGTATACTAGAAAGGAAAACGAACGCTACCACTATCGAAGAGCCATCCATAGAAAATAGTAGCTGTTGTGTCAAAAGAGACAGTGTCTTCTCAGTCCATTACATCATTTCTGCTAATAATAGTGTAGTATAACGTAAATGTAAACTGCTAATTTTAGTAATGGCAATCAATAATCTAACCTGAAATGCATGTTTAAATAGCTACTTTAACATCACAACAACTTGACTACACAACGAAATGTCAAAAAGTAACTAAATTGAGTAAGTAACCAAATTACACAATGCATATTGTAGAAAAATAGACCTTGTCTTGTAAATAGTTCACATGTATATGCAAGTGTAATACACATATCGAAAACATGTGTAAGTCAATGTGCAAGTTCCTCTCGATGTCATCTCTATTTTGATATTTCTAGACTAACAAGCTGTTTTACACATGTGTAATCTTTACAAGAAAATTTCATTCAATATAGATACACTACAGTTTCAATGTATCATTCAAGAACAGAAGTCCAGAAAAAGCAAATAATTAAATAATTTTTTGTGGTAAGGTCTATGCTTCAAAACAAGTTTGTATTGCTTAGAACTGATAAATATAAATCTTTTGATGAAAGTGTGGTGACTAAAGTGACCAATCACAGAGAGGAGTTTGGTATGACTGACACCATTTGTATCCTTGACGACCTGATGATGACTTCAGCGTATGATCTTGATAACGGACAAAGTTATGTGAATGATGAGTTCAGGATATTTATTCTTGATCCATAAATTGTCATAAATTATAGATTAGTCAATATTGTCTGTTATGGAATGTCCGGAGTTGTTTTGGATTTTGACCATAGTTACAAAGTAAGCTAACATTAACAAATTTACAAATGGTAAAATCTCCCTTGCGTATGTGTGAGTTGCCAGGCAATAGAGTGTTTGAGATGAATGCAATAACTTATTTGTTGATTGCCATGTTCAGTGCTCAAGGTGAGCTTTTCTGATACCTCTTTGTCAAGTGGGATCAGAAAGTAGGTCACTAGGTCAAATTTTAAGAAAACGTGAAGATGCTAGAGGCTACATTTATGAACCGATCTTCACTAAACTTGACCTGAATATTTGCCTGCATGAAATCTTGGATGAGTCTGTAGCTTGGTCATGTTGGTTCGAAAAGTAGGTCAATAGGTCAGCTCTTAGAGAAACCTTGCGAACACACTAGAGGCCACATTTTATGGTCCAATCTTCACCAAACTTGGCCAGAATGTTTGGCTGCACGAAATCTTTGATGAGTTCTAAACTTGGCCACAAGTGATCAAAAAGTAGGTCATTAGGTCAAATCCTAGAAAAACTTTGTGAACACATTAGAGGACACATTTATGACCCAATCTTACCAACTTTGGCCAGAATGTTTGCTTGCATGAAATCTGGTTGAGTTCGAAACTGGGTCACAGGGATCACTAGGGTGAATCTTAAAAAACCCTGTGAACATTCCAAATGCCACATTTATTGCCCAATCTGCACCAGATGTGACCAGAATGTTTGCCTACATGAAATCTTTGATGAGTTCATAAATGGATTCATAGAGTCAGAACGTATTACAATGGGTCATGTTCTTGAAAATGTTGTGACTGCTCCAGAGGCCACACTTATGGCCCAATCTGCAGCAAAGATTTCTTAAGTAAGTAACACTTAATTACTTGATGCTAGATATGAGCCTGCCAAAATCATGTGTCCTCAGGTGAGCGATTAAGGGCCATCATGGTAATCTTGTTTATTAGTGCAGGTGACACCAATAAATTTTACAGTTCTACAGTTACAGTAACAAAAGTAATTATTATTTTTTTATTCTATGTTTCAATGTTGTCTACAGAAACTTGTCTGATTCATTGTTGCATGGGGATTACAGAAACTTTGTTTCAATGTTTCACTGTTGCATGAGGAATACAGAACCATGGCTGTTTGATTCACTGTTGCAGGGTGATTACAGAAACTTGTCTGTTTGTTTCAATGTTGCAGGGAATTACGGAAACTTGCATATTTCAATGTTGCAGGGGGATTACAGAAACTTTGTTTCAGTTGTTCAGTGTTACAGGGGGATTACAGTAACTTGTCTGTTTCTATGTTACAGTGCTGCAAGTGTTTACAATATTTTTCCCCCGCATGGTTCCATATTTCAATGTTTGAGGTGGAGGACTGTCCCAAGTACCTGGCCACAGTTGACACAGGAGAATCAGGGAGGATCCTGGACATCTGCTGTGCTAACCGTGACAACCTTGTTACCATGATAACTGCAGGGGTAGAGCTACAGGTCTGGCAACAGGTGCCTAATGCCAGGTAAAGTATTTTTGTTATAAACTAAAAAATTAAAAATGAAGTTCTGTTTGTTCAGTACCTATAATCTACTGTTAAGTTCATATATTAGGGCAATACATGAAAGATGGAAATGATTTTTTTTATACAGGTAAGAACATTTAAATTAATTTGATAAAAAATAATGAATATTGTTTTATGTAAAGGACTGTATTATAATAAGGAAGCAATTTTACTTATTGCATTATCTTTTAATGTTCATCCCATGCTATTTTTTTGAAGACTGTCAATTATTTTTATTTTTCAACAAATGTTCTGGTGATAACCAGTTAAGCTTTCACTTTCCGTTTTGTTCAAACTTGTCCTTGTGCTACATAATTCACTCTATCTGGAACTTTTTGCGTATACCCAACTCATAATAAATTGTATTTCATTACGTTGAGAAGACTAAAGTTCCTGAAAATCCTTAATAAGGTAATATTATGGTGAAGAAAGAAAAAATAACCCAATGAGACAAGGCATTACGCATATAAGGAAAACCAACTGTAACCACTTGGAATGTCAGTCAGTAAAAGTTATGACTGGCGTGCTAAAACTTGTTTAAGGAGTGCTCCATTATGACACTTCCTGAAGGTTTTTATCAAAGAAAAACAGTGTAAATTAAAATATCTCATACAGTGCATACAAAATAAATGTAAAAGTGAAACAACAACATCACGATGAGATGAGATGAGACATTACACGCCCAAAGAAAGGCCAACAGTTACCGCCTTGAAAGATTCAGTCACAAAAACACTGACTGTGGAGCTTTAACCTGGTTTGTTGAGCACTTCAACCTTTTAATTCCTGGAAGTTTTTCTTGCATACAAACAGTGTAAATAAAAATAACCAATCACAGTGAGTCAACAATGTAATGATTCAGTGTAAAACTTTTTCTTACCTAGAAAACCAAACATTCAAGATTAATTAACCTTCAATCAAAAGATGCTTATATGTTTTCTTCTCCATGTCCAGCCAAGAGCCTGACAGTTTCTCTCTGTGACAGTAGATGCTCGGATACAAGTGCCAGCATCTGACTCTGACTTAGAATCGGAGGTCGAGTTTACTGATTGTGAGAGTGAGGAGTCGGGGCAAAGATCTCGACGAGGCAGCAGTCAATCACAGGCTAAGACAGGCTGGAGGGCGTGGTTTAATATTGTGTAGAGAAGTGGTTGGAGTGACTAGTTGTTACCACTAAAAGACATAGTGTTTTTTTGGTCTTTCTATTTTTACCACTCAACTGTTGTAAAATAATAGTATTAAATTTAATCAATGATCAATTAGGCACAAAATACACTTGTATTGACTGTTCAAATCTTTCTATTTGTGTCATTTGATACATATGTTACAAACAAATAAAGAAACAGGAACTGATTACGGTTTTTACAACTGCCATTGATAACAAAAGCAAAGCCTGAAAAAAGACTTGGCCCCTAGTGGGATTGAATCTTGCCGATGGAGTGAGAAGCTGATACCATAACCACTGAGCTAAAGCATCAATTTAGGACCTTTTCTTATTTACCTATCCATACTGCAGATGTAGGTATTGGTTAAATATACAGAATCACTGAAAGCTATGCATGTTTAGGATTAAGTTACTCCCTTTTACACTGCAATGCTTCATTTCATCATAAATGATAGTTTAGTCATATCCTCATTTAAAGTCCATTTTTGGACAGAAATGGCTGATTTCCAAACAGTCCAATTGCTGTGCACTTGATATTTATGCTTACTACTGCATGGTATGATTATATGTTAAGGCTGTTAATCATTAAAGTTATTGGGTGTAATTGTATGATCTAAATGCAATAAATGATCATAATGTTTAGTGTTGTCATTTAATCATTTCCCCTACTTTCCATGTGGCGAATTGCTTAAGCAGATTACTTAATAAGTTAAACAAAGTTAAAACGGATACACTTTCAGACACAACAAACACAATATACAGTTGAATTTCTTTATCTCAAAGTTGCTGGTATCTGGCTAAATACTTTGATTAAAAAGAACATTGAGATATGTTAATATGTGTATGACAAGTACATTTTAAGATTTTTGCTACATGTTTTTGTATGTTTCTTATATTCCTAATTGTATGCATTTTCTAAGTGTTCAGTTTTTTAATTTTATTTAATCATTTACATTGAAAGTAGCAATTCCAGCCCTTGCCAAGGAGGGCTTTTTCCACATCTTGATACTTCGCAGTTCTTGCCTTTGATCTTCGAGTCAAGCAAGTCGGATTAGTAAAGAAAACATGATCAGGGGCCCAGCAATCACTTTGAGTTAAAAGGAAATGCAGCTCAAGCAAATTGTCTTATGCGTTTTTTTTTATATGAAGGAAACAAAATTGGACTTGGAAAATAATTTGAGTCAAGCAGAATTTTATCTTAAGTGAGTTTTTCATAACGAAGTTCAAATGTATTTTCAAACAATACACAAAATCATGAAGCTAATTTTGAAGACAAAATAACTGTTATATACAACTAATCAGCATTTAACTATTTAAATATCTGAATAAAACCAGGAAATATTACATTATTAATCATTTTTAAAAATAAAAATCATTTCATATCTTTCACGCATCTATTCTACATGATACATATTGCTTGTATCCTGTTTATTTTGTATTGTTAACAATTAAATTGGCTTATAAACTGGCTCTAAAAATGTTTTGTAGCAAAGTACTGTTTCTAGCTACTGACATGTTCCCTTCGAAGTGTAAACGTGGATGCAGTGAAGGTACGGCATATCGGCAACATCATCGTGGGCTTTGTTATGAATATTAGAATATTAATTTCTTGAATTTTTCTGTACGCTTTTGTTGGAACACTATTTTAATTTGAACTGTCGTATTTTGCTCATAGAAAATATTAAGCACCTTGGTCTCTGGTGGCAGACTGACTGTCTGAAATGATCCTTAAACTAAAGCGTTTAATTTCTTAAATTTCTCAAACAAATTCTTGACATTGTTGAGAAATAAGGACGAAGGTTGACTCCTATTTGTTAATACATTGAAGACATAAAGAGTCCTTAAATCTTTTTTTAAACGTAAATCACAAAATAGAATCGAGACAGTTCCTCAATGGAGTCAATGTTCTTGATAACAAATTCACCAGCATTGTTACACTGCGACATAATCTTCTGTTGTCGAAGAACAGAGAAGGCACCACATAATTTTCTTTATAAGGGTATCTGAAGGGTACTTGATCAGACTTAAAAAACGACCACATGGATCAACTAGTCTATTATTATAACGACTTAAGCGCAATTAGTTTACTACGTGTTTTTTTGTTTCTTACAAAGCAAATAAATTTTTTACAATGATGGGAAATAAACTAAAAGGTATTTAAAACGAACCTCTCATCAAAAGATTATATATGAAAATGATGTTATCGTGAGATTCAATGCGTCTTGTGCTACCGTTGGCTCAGTTATTATGCAAAAAATATGAAGTGCATATTGTGTGATTCTATGTGTTATTTGTTACCTTTGGCTCGATAGTGATGCAATCATGGGAAATGCGTCATATAATTTCCTTAAATTGTAAGCAGGCCGCATTAAATGACATCTATATGGGAATGTATTCCTAACTTCGAATGAATCATTCATTTTCTGCTAAATTTCAAACCTGCAGGCAAATTTCTTATTGTTAACTTTCAAATTAATTAAAGCTTTTGTTTACTTTTGAAAAGAAAAAAGTAATAAAAATAATTTATTCCAACCTTCATCTTGTCACCTTTAATTTAACAATCAGATGAAAACTGTTCTTTTTAGATTACTGTTAACTAAAGAAGCGATTTAAATAACATATGTTAACAGCTACCAATAAGTAGATACCTAAAAACCAATATCCACAAAACGATACCGGGAACCTTTCATTATCGTGCAATATTTGTAGCAAGGAAATGCAATAAGTTAAAGCAAAGAACTTGTAAGAGGGCAAAAAATGTAGATATTTATTCTTCGTTTTAACTGTCTAAATGTAAAAGAATACCTTTAACGCAGAATGTCTTCACTCTTCATGATAGTTGAAATATTCTAAGCAAGAAAATATGTTTTTCAGTGAAAAATGTGTGTTTACTTGGGCACAGTTTTGCATAGGTATAGGACACAAAAGCCACACATTGCACTTCCTATGTATTTAAATTGATTCGTTCGTCTCGAGCCATTTAACATATTGTTGACAGACGAATATACAGATAAAGTATACTACCACATATGATGTTCGTAGATATAAATGGATGTTGAGCTAACAATGACAAAAAAAATAAAATAAAAAAAAAACATAAAGAAAAAGTGCGTGTTTCTTTTGATTCTCCAAAAGGCACTTTCACATTTATTGTCGTTATCAGTTGATATGGTCTTGAAAATATTCTGTTATTTGTACTTACTGATTAAAATTGGTTTGTTGGAAGGCAAAGTGAAAACAATAAGAACAAACTGACCAACTGTGATCAAGTAACTTTACGGTAAACTATGAACAACGTGTATAGATGAATAACATGTAATAGGTACTTGTCTGTTGATTCCTATAAGTGTCTTATTTTATGACATGCATGAACTGTTCTGATAGGATCGCAGCTGTGTTGTACTCTTTTATTTCAAGATTTTATATCTCATACAAAATTTAACGATATATTAATATTTCATTTGAACCCATGTTGATAATTTCAACACGGGAAAGCACAGAAAATTTGTCATGACGAACATACAAAGTACACAAAACTCATTTTCCTGTGATTATGACAAGATATACTTCAAGAAGCGATAATGACAGGTGCCAGCTTTCACAAATTGGTTTTCAAGACAGATAGCAATTTTATGGGCATCGACATCAATAAATAACGAATTTTCTTTTTCGCGGACCTTGGAGAGTACGTCTATAGTATTTTAAAACTAGAATCAACATCGTTTATGCCTACCGATTGTAAACCTGAAGTACTCGAATATGTGTCGAGTATCCAATTAAATTATCAGAGAAAACGATTAATAAACGAAAGTAAATAGAGATACCTTTGCGTTGGTTCGAGTCCAGGTCGGGGCAGGATATTTCATATCTCATTATTAACCGCCATTTGACAAGTTCTGCAATGAATAAATGTCTATGTTAAACGAGTCTATAACGCCATTCTCTCCATCATTTAATAAAAAAAAACAAAAAAAAAAAAAACAAAAAAAAACAACATGTCACATCATACAGACACAAACTTTGTACTGACCATGTTTTAGGAAACCACCAATGTCTTGAAATGTATCATTTTTAAAATCGATTGTCAAAATGTCCGTGAGCTCAAAGTTTATAATTACAAAAACAACAACAAAAACATCAACAAAAACACACACAAAAAACAACAACAACAAACATGTCAATTTCATCCCTTACAAAAAGTGCCATTGAATAAGACAGCCACCATTCTTGAACACAACTTTGGCCGCCACGTCACATAACCGTTACCCGCAGTAGCTGTCATCAATACTCCTCTCTATGAATGCTTGTTGGTATAAATACTGACAAAGTATTGTATCATTTTAGAAAGAAACCATCGTTTAACTGTGTTCGTGTGTCGAAACAAATTTTAGGAATTTTAGTCTGTTTGAGGGATACGTTTCTGTGACGAAAAGCATTCACCGCCGCTTGCAACATCAGCCTGCAGTTATACAGTAACCTGCCGACGGGATTGCAGCCTAGTCTACGAACCAGTCAAGTTGATATAGATGTGTCCTTGTCCACTCTAAAACTAGAGAAACTAGACGCACATTTTCCATTCGTGTATACATAACAACTGTGTCTTGATGGTCCAGTGATGAGCACCAATTCATCTGTAATCAATGTCATCTCTACCGCCGCAATTGTTGATTTTAGTTATATTTACAGAAGCACCGAAAGCTGTGTATGTTTAACGTTAAGTGATTCCCTGTAACAATGTCCCTTTTGGAAAAAAATGTCATAAATGATTACGTAATTTTATATCCGCATTTCACCTCCATTATTGAACAGAAAGGACTTCTGTCGGAAAAAAGGCCTAATTATTAACGGCATGATAAGTGTGCTTCAATAAATATGATATAGAAAAAAAATCGTCTATAAATCCCCAAGGCTTTTAGTATCTTCCACACAGATGAGGCAGGAAATCCTCTGCAATCTAATTCCACGGGATGCGCTCCATCCTTTCTGGTGGCAATCTTCCATCAATAAGAATGTGTATCAACTTTTCGCTCATGGGCTTCATCAGATCACTATTCCCATGGTACAGTGAGCTCAACCCTGGTACAGTGTGCTCAACCCATGGTACAGTGTGCTCAACCCATGCTACAGTAAGCTCAACCCATTCTACAGTGTGATCAACCCATGGTACAGTGAGCTCAACCCATGGTACAGTGAGCTCAACCCATGGTACAGTAAGCTCAACCCATGGTACAGTAAGCTCAACCCATGGTACAGTAAGCTCAACCCATGGCACAGTAGGCTCAACCTATGGTACAGTGTGCTCAACCCATGGCACAGTGAGCTCAACCCATGGTACAGTGAGCTCAACCCATGGCACAGTGAGCTCAACCCATGGCACAGTGAGCTCAACCCATGGTACAGTAAGGTCAACCTATGGTACAGTGTGCTCAACCCATGGCACAGTGAGGTCAACCCATGGTGCAGTAAGCTCAACCCATGTTACAGTGAGCTCAACCCATAACACAGTGAGCTCAACCCATGGTACAGTGAGCTCAGCCCATGGTACGGTGAGCTCAGCCCATGGTACAGTGAGCTCAACCCATAGTACAGTGAGCTCAACCCATGGTGCAGTGAGCTCAACCCATGGTACAGTGAGCTCAATCCATGGTACAGGGAGCTCAACCTATGGTACAGTGTGCTCAACTTATGGTAAAGTGAGCTCAACCCATGGTACAGTGTGCTCAACTCATGGTACAGTGAGCTCAACCCATGGTACAGTAAGCTCAACCCATGGTACAGTGAGCTCAATAGCTATGATCTTTTCCCCATGATTTGACCATATAACTATGTCTGGTCTGAGATTTGTGTGGCCAACGTCAGGAAACTGGAGTTGCTTTTCGAGGTCCACACGCATCTACTGGGTACTTACAGAACTCATTATGCCCCGTTTCTGCATTGGTGTGTTGGCTTTCTGACCTTTTTACACAAAAGGAATGAATCCAGCATTGGTTGTATATCTTTTTCCTCCTTTCTATGTACAGAAGAGATATGCTCAATAGTACCTCTCTTTCCACACGATATGCAGGATGGATCATCTGTCAGTTTCCATCGGTGCAAGTTGGCAGGTGTTGGCAGTACATCATACACACTCCTCAACAGAAAGGTTATTCTGACCGGTTCCAGATTCCATATCTGTCTCCATGTCAGCTTCCTTTCAGGCACTGTCCACCTAGTACAGCTTCCACCAGGTTGACGCTCTGAACTCTTCCTCCTCTTGCCTGATGACCTCTTGTACCATAGCTCTTCTTTCTGGGCATCAGCTGTTGACTATGCTTTAAAGTATAAATAAAAGTATAAATTTAAAAATTGGTAGTATGTTGTGGTTCATTTTGTAGTGCATTGAGGCATGTAAGTTTGATATTACATTCTGCAAGATTCTTAGATTAATCATTGTAATGGATTTAATAATGACATAATGTTACTAAGTAGATTTTGCATTCGTATAATTATCAAAATTAATTTAAATTCCTGGATGAAATTGAAAATGCATGTTGTTTGTTTGAGATTTTCTTATGCTAGCTTAAGCAAACATTTTAATTCTTTAATAATTGCAATTATTGGGAAAACTACATGATCCAAATGAAATAATCTTTTATATTGCTTGGTACTGGCTGTTAATCAATTTTCTTATTTCCCACTTTTCATCCTGTTAATTGCCTAATTAATAAGATAAACAATATAAACACGTTGACACTTGCAGACAAATCAAACTAGCACAATACTTAAAACCGTTTGCATGATTTTAATTTCGAATACCAAAGACTTGCCATGTACAACTCGCCTTCCAGTTTTTAATACTATTGAATAAACCAGAAACTATTACATCTTTAATCATTTTTAATAATCAATATAAACTTGGCACATTTCACAAATCTATTTCACATGATGCACATAGCTCTAAAAGGTTATTAGCAAAGTAATATTTCCGGCTATTGCCATGTTCCATTCGTGTATGTGAGAACGTGTATGCATTGACGGTACATGTCAGCTAGAACAGGTCGCCTAAGCTATCCACTATCCCGGGATTTATACAAAATATAAATTTATTAATTTCTTGTATTGTTCTATACATTTTTGAACACGTTTTTCAATTTTTGCTGTCATATTTCGCTCATAAAATACACGTATAAACAATATTGGCCACGGGTGGTATAGTGACTGTCTGAATTGATCTTTGAACAAAAGCATTTAATTTCTTAAATTTCTCTCACATATTTGACATTGCTGAGAAATATGAACAAAGTTTGTCTCCTGTTTGTTGATCACATTGGAGAAATAAAGTGTTCTGAAAGATTTTCAAATTCTGTTAATAGACTACTCACACATAGAATCGAGAAACGTTTGACAATAGATATAAGGCGATGTCAATGTTCTTGCTTACAAATCTTACCTTTACTGTCGTATTGTAAATAATGTCTACAAACATGTTCTGTTATTATAGAACAGTGAAGGCAACATTTCATTTTCTTCATCTTTGTGTATCTAAAGCATACAACAAGAACCACAGGCAAACAACCTGTTAATAACGATGAGTAATGAGTAATGTCTTAAAATGTATTCAAACACAGTTGTAAACATATGTTAGTAGCTACCAATAAAGAAATGCTTAACAACTGCTATCCACAAAACGATATCAGGAATCATTATCATGCAATATTTGTCGCAAAGAATCTCAGTAAACAAAAAATACCTTGTAAAATGGCAAACAATGTAGAGTATGTCTTCTTCTGAACAGTCCTGATATAAAGAAATACCCTTTAACGTAGAACATGTTTTCTTACTTAAAACATGTCGACCTTTTCACATAGTGGATCTATTTACCATTCCATGACAGTCGACATGTTCTAAGTAAGAAAATATGTTATCTTTCCTTGAAAAATGTTTGTTTACTCGTTTTGACGCGATTGTAAAATGTTTTCTATAATTTACAAATTGTGTGGCTGAAAAAGCAAACATAATGTCAGGCATGTGTGAAGGTAAACATAAACCATCGCAAAAGTATCAATCCTAACAATTTTAAAGGCATGTTGCCATCTGCGGGATGGCTTCTTGTTATTTCGATAAGCAATGTCTAATATCATTTAAACTACTTGTTACGAGGAACTGAGTTTGTATTGACACGGATGATCTAACAAAAATACAGCTGTCATATAGACAAAAATGATCTATTCCTTGTCTGAAATGATGTTTATAATTTCAACCATTGCACGGCGAGTAATGTCTAAAATACAGCATTCGGGCCAATGGCCTCCCAAACACGATGAGGTTTCACTTTTATTAAAATAGCACAAAGTAACGGCATACAATTTTGCTTTGTTATCGTAGTTACGTTTACGAGGGAATAATAAGCTAGCAATTGTACTAACGATTGCCACAGTATATATATATATATATATATATATTATATATATATATATATATATATATATATATATATATATATATATATATATATATATATATATATATATATATATATATATATGCAAGCAAAATAAGCAATACCTATAACTTATAGAAATGCGCTGGTTGTAATCATAACATATCAAACATAGAGATTAAGGTTTTCGCAGAACTTTGTTTTAAATCAAATTGATTTTACAACCCAGAATAAATTGGAAGCGTATTATTTCTCCTGCATAATGCAATAGAACTACAAATACAAGCATAAATCGTTTTCTTCTTTGTAAGTTGGCAAATACAATCTTGTCAGGCATTAGTCAACATAAACAAACATTTATTCCGGGGTTATTGCTATAATGGCTGGGACTGACATTTATAAATCAACTAATTCGTTTTTTTCCCGATATAAGTCATCAAACGCAAACATTTTTTACCCCTGGTACAAAACATACATACCCTTTGAGCTGTATTGTTGTGACTTCAGTTCGTGCTGACATGTTTGTGAGTGTCCAAATATCTAATTGTTTATTTGTCAAAATACGGAATTATTTCGATTAAATTTTTATCAGAAGAAAGCTAGAACTTGTGAGAGTATGTCTACAAAATCCCCACTGTAAGCCAATTTTGTCTGTAACAAAAATAATTAACTTTTTACGAAAACAAGAGAGAATAATTAAACAGCAGTTGTCCAAGCTGTGCGGTGATATTGGTCGGGGGCTTCCTCGCTGTAATAAGTGGTCTGAAGCCGCCAATCAACAAAAGCAATCAACAATCCGGAAAAAGGTTACCGTCCCGGATGACTGTTTTACACAAACTGATTCGGCGCCGTATGGCCTATCAAGTGTCGGTGTGCCGTAAAACCCAAAATACAAATACACAAATTGAACACTGTTTAAACTAGAATTATACAGCGATTTCATGATTGTGGCCATAGCAGTTATAGTAATATTAAAATAATATGTTGGAAATAGGACAATGGCAACCAGCATAGCAAAATAGTTCAAGCCATCAAAACCATCCAAGACCATCGGCAACTACGGTCTTAAGTCGTGAAAACAAAGACAATTATATATATGCATTAACAGCGATCAAACTCTTCATTGTTAAACGAATATGCTGTACCAAACGGCAGAAGAAACATCATACTAAGAAGGGGCAGCATCCGCCTGTGATAAGTATTCGGTTAATGGAGAAGGTATGCTTCATCTCACAATGAGACCAATATCACAGAACCCTGTGCTAATCAGATTCCACTCAACCAAGCGTTCTACCAAGTACTGGACGACGTGCTACATAATTTACACGAAAACACTTTTCATAGAAAAATTATCAATTATAAAAAAAGAACGAATAAACCATATACATATACAGAGACACCCTTCTTAACCCTGCTTAACTTATTGAAAATTGCCCAAAAGGCACACTTATGATAAGACGCACCATCGAACAAACACTAGTTGCATGTGATATGCCTAAGATTGCTACTCCCTCCAAGAGTTCATCAATAGCCATGAGACTCTACCCATTATTGCATACAGCAAAGTATACTAGAAAGGAAAACGAACGCTACCACTATCTAAAAGCCATCCATAGAAAATAGTAGCTGTTGTGTCAAAAAGAGACAGTGTCTTCTCAGTCCATTACATCATTTCTGCTAATAATAGTGTAGTATAACGTAAATGTAAACTGCTAATTTTAGTAATGGCAATCAATAATCTACCTGAAATGCATGTTTAAATAGCTACTTTAACATCACAACAACTTGACTACACAACGAAATGTCAAAAAGTAACTAAATTGAGTAAGTAACCAAATTACACAATGCATATTGTAGAAAAATAGACCTTGTCTTGTAAATAGTTCACATGTATATGCAAGTGTAATACACATATCGAAAACATGTGTAAGTCAATGTGCAAGTTCCTCTCGATGTCATCTCTATTTTGATATTTCTAGACTAACAAGCTGTTTTACACATGTGTAATCTTTACAAGAAAATTTCATTCAATATAGATACACTACAGTTTCAATGTATCATTCAAGAACAGAAGTCCAGAAAAAGCAAATAATTAAATAATTTTTTGTGGTAAGGTCTATGCTTCAAAACAAGTTTGTATTGCTTAGAACTGATAAATATAAATCTTTTGATGAAAGTGTGGTGACTAAAGTGACCAATCACAGAGAGGAGTTTGGTATGACTGACACCATTTGTATCCTTGACGACCTGATGATGACTTCAGCGTATGATCTTGATAACGGACAAGGTTATGTGAATGGTGAGTTCAGGATATTTATTCTTGATCCATAAATTGTCATAAATTATAGATTAGTCAATATTGTCTGTTATGGAATGTCCGGAGTTGTTTTGGATTTTGACCATAGTTACAAAGTAAGCTAACATTAACAAATTTACAAATGGTAAAATCTCCCTTGCGTATGTGTGAGTTGCCAGGCAATAGAGTGTTTGAGATGAATGCAATAACTTATTTGTTGATTGCCATGTTCAGTGCTCAAGGTGAGCTTTTCTGATACCTCTTTGTCAAGTGGGATCAGAAAGTAGGTCACTAGGTCAAATTTTAAGAAAACGTGAAGATGCTAGAGGCTACATTTATGAACCGATCTTCACTAAACTTGACCTGAATATTTGCCTGCATGAAATCTTGGATGAGTCTGTAGCTTGGTCATGTTGGTTCGAAAAGTAGGTCAATAGGTCAGCTCTTAGAGAAACCTTGCGAACACACTAGAGGCCACATTTTATGGTCCAATCTTCACCAAACTTGGCCAGAATGTTTGGCTGCACGAAATCTTTGATGAGTTCTAAACTTGGCCACAAGTGATCAAAAAGTAGGTCATTAGGTCAAATCCTAGAAAAACTTTGTGAACACATTAGAGGACACATTTATGACCCAATCTTACCAACTTTGGCCAGAATGTTTGCTTGCATGAAATCTGGTTGAGTTCGAAACTGGGTCACAGGGATCACTAGAGTGAATCTTAAAAAAACCCTGTGAACATTCCAAATGCCACATTTATTGCCCAATCTGCACCAGATGTGACCAGAATGTTTGCCTACATGAAATCTTTGATGAGTTCATAAATGGATTCATAGAGTCAGAACGTATTACAATGGGTCATGTTCTTGAAAATGTTGTGACTGCTCCAGAGGCCACACTTATGGCCCAATCTGCAGCAAAGATTTCTTAAGTAAGTAACACTTAATTACTTGATGCTAGATATGAGCCTGCCAAAATCATGTGTCCTCAGGTGAGCGATTAAGGGCCATCATGGTAATCTTGTTTATTAGTGCAGGTGACACCAATAACTTTTACAGTTCTACAGTTACAGTAACAAAAGTAATTATTATTTTTTTATTCTATGTTTCAATGTTGTCTACAGAAACTTGTCTGATTCATTGTTGCATGGGGATTACAGAAACTTTGTTTCAATGTTTCACTGTTGCATGAGGAATACAGAACCATGGCTGTTTGATTCACTGTTGCAGGGTGATTACAGAAACTTGTCTGTTTGTTTCAATGTTGCAGGGAATTACGGAAACTTGCATATTTCAATGTTGCAGGGGGATTACAGAAACTTTGTTTCAGTTGTTCAGTGTTACAGGGGGATTACAGTAACTTGTCTGTTTCTATGTTACAGTGCTGCAAGTGTTTACAATATTTTTCCCCCGCATGGTTCCATATTTCAGTGTTTGAGGTGGAGGACTGTCCCAAGTACCTGGCCACAGTTGACACAGGAGAATCAGGGAGGATCCTGGACATCTGCTGTGCTAACCGTGACAACCTTGTTACCATGATAACTGCAGGGGTAGAGCTACAGGTCTGGCAACAGGTGCCTAATGCCAGGTAAAGTATTTTTGTTATAAACTAAAAAATTAAAAATGAAGTTCTGTTTGTTCAGTACCTATAATCTACTGTTAAGTTCATATATTAGGGCAATACATGAAAGATGGAAATGATTTTTTTTATACAGGTAAGAACATTTAAATTAATTTGATAAAAAATAATGAATATTGTTTTATGTAAAGGACTGTATTATAATAAGGAAGCAATTTTACTTATTGCATTATCTTTTAATGTTCATCCCATGCTATTTTTTTGAAGACTGTCAATTATTTTTATTTTTCAACAAATGTTATGGTGATAACCAGTTAAGCTTTCACTTTCCGTTTTGTTTAAACTTGTCCTTGTGCTACATAATTCACTCTATCTGGAACTTTTTGCGTATACCCAACTCATAATAAATTGTATTTCATTACGTTGAGAAGACTAAAGTTCCTGAAAATCCTTAATAAGGTAATATTATGGTGAAGAAAGAAAAAATAACCCAATGAGACAAGGCATTACGCATATAAGGAAAACCAACTGTAACCACTTGGAATGTCAGTCAGTAAAAGTTATGACTGGCGTGCTAAAACTTGTTTAAGGAGTGCTCCATTATGACACTTCCTGAAGGTTTTTATCAAAGAAAAACAGTGTAAATTAAAATATCTAATACAGTGCATACAAAATAAATGTAAAAGTGAAAAAACAACATCACGATGAGATGAGATGAGACATTACACGCCCAAAGAAAGGCCAACAGTTACCGCCTTGAAAGATTCAGTCAGAAAAACACTGACTGTGGAGCTTTAACCTGGTTTGTTGAGCACTTCAACCTTTTAATTCCTGGAAGTTTTTTCTTGCATACAAACAGTGTAAATAAAAATAACCAATCACAGTGAGTCAACAATGTAATGATTCAGTGTAAAACTTTTTCTTACCTAGAAAACCAAACATTCAAGATATTGTGTAGAGAAGTGGTTGGAGTGACTAGTTGTTACCACTAAAAGACATAGTGTTTTTTTGGTCTTTCTATTTTTACCACTCAACTGTTGTAAAAAAATAGTATTAAATTTAATCAATGATCAATTAGGCACAAAATACACTTGTATTGACTGTTCAAATCTTTCTATTTGTGTCATTTGATACATATGTTACAAACAAATAAAGAAACAGGAACTGATTACGGTTTTTACAACTGCCATTGATAACAAAAGCAAAGCCTGAAAAAAGACTTGGCCCCTAGTGGGATTGAATCTTGCCGATGGAGTGAGAAGCTGATACCATAACCACTGAGCTAAAGCATCAACTCCATACTGCAGATGTAGGTATTGGTTAAATATACAGAATCACTGAAAGCTATGCATGTTTAGGATTAAGTTACTCCCTTTTACACTGCAATGCTTCATTTCATCATAAATGATAGTTTAGTTATATCCTTATTTAAAGTCCATTTTTGGACAGAAATGGCTGATTTCCAAACAGTCCAATTGCTGTGCACTTGATATTTATGCTTACTACTGCATGGTATGATTATATGTTAAGGCTGTTAATCATTAAAGTTATTGGGTGTAATTGTATGATCTAAATGCAATAAATGATCATAATGTTTAGTGTTGTCATTTAATCATTTCCCCTACTTTCCATGTGGCGAATTGCTTAAGCAGATTACTTAATAAGTTAAACAAAGTTAAAACGGAGACACTTTCAGACACAACAAACACAATATACAGTTGAATTTCTTTATCTCAAAGTCGCTGGGATCTGGCTAAATACTTTGATTAAAAAGAACATTGAGATATGTTAATATGTGTATGACAAGTACATTTTAAGATTTTTGCTACATGTTTTTGTATGTTTCTTATATTCCTAATTGTATGCATTTTCTAAGTGTTCAGTTTTTTAATTTTATTTAATCATTTACATTCAAAGTAGCATTTCCAGCACTTGCCAAGGAAATCTATTTTGGGAGGGCTTTTTCCATATCTGGATTCTTCGCAGTTCTTGCCTTTGATCTTCGAGTCAAGCAAGTCGGATTAGTAAAGAAAACATGATCAGGGGCACAGCAATCACTTTGAGTTAAAAGGAAATGCAGCTCAAGCAAATTTGTCTTATGCGTTTTTTTTTCATATGAAGGAAACAAAATTGGTCTTGGAAAATAATTTGAGTCAAGCGGAATTTTATCTCAAGTGAGTTTTTCATAACGAAGTTCAAATGTATTTTCAAAAAATACACATATTCATGAAATTAATTTTGCAGACAAAATAACTGACATATACAACTAATCAGCATTTAACTATTTAAATATCTGAATAAACCAGGAAATATTGCATCTTTAATCATTTCTAAAAATAAAAATCATTTCATATCTTTCACGCATCTATTCTACATGATACATATTGCTTGTATCCTGTTTATTTTGTATTGTTAACAATTAAATTGGCTATATAAATTGGCTCTAAAAATGTTTTTAGCAAAGTACTGTTTCTAGCTACATGTACTGTCATGTTTCCTTCGAATTGTAAACATGGATGCAGTGAAGGTACAACATATTGGCAACATCATCGTGGACTTTGTAAAGAATATTAGAATATTAATTTCTTGAATTTTTCTGGAACACTACTTTAATTTGTACTGTCATATTTTGCTCATAGAAAATATTGAGCACCTTGGTTTCTGGTGGCAGACTGACCTGCTGAAATGATCCTTAAACTAAAGTTTTTAATTTCTTAAATTTCTCGAACAAATTCTTGACATTGTTGAGAATCAGAGACGAAGGTTGACTCCTATTTGATAATACATTGAAGAAATAAAGAGTCCTTAAATCTTTTAAATGTTAATCACAAAATAGAATCGAGACATTTCCTCAATGGAGTCAATGTTCTTGATAACAAATTCACCAGCAATGTTACACTGCGACAAAATCTTTTGTTAAAGAACAGAGAAGGCACCACATGATTTTCTTTATAAGGGTATCTGAAGGGTACTTGGTCAGACTTAAAAACGAGCACATGGATCAACAAGTCTATTATAATAACGACTTAAGCGCAATTGGTCTACTACGTGTTTTGTTTGTTTACAACAAAGCAAAAAAAAATGTTTACAATGATGAGAAATATACTAAAAGGTAATTAAAACGAACCTCTCATCAAAAGATTATATATGAAAATGATGTTATCGTGAGATTCAATGCGTCTTGTACTACCGTTGGCTCAGTTGTTATGCAAAAAATATGAAGTGCGTATTGTGTGATTCTATGTATTATTTGCAAAGATTGGTCCAACAGTTATGCAATAAAATGGTGAAATGCGTATTGTGTGATTCTGTGTGTTATTTGCAAAGATTGGTCCAACAGTTATGCAATAAAATGATGAAGTGCGTATTGTGTGATTCTGTGTGTTATTTGCAAAGATAGGTCCAACAGTTATGCAATAAAATGATGAAGTGCGTATTGTGTGATTCTGTGTGTTATTTGCAAAGATTGGTCCAACAGTTATGCAATTAAATGATGAAGTGCGTATTGTGTGATTCTGTGTGTTATTTGCAAAGATTGGTCCAACAGTTATGCAATAAAATGATGAAGTGCGTATTGTGTGGTTTTAAGCATTATTTACTACCTTTGGCTCGACAGTGATGCAATCATGTTAAATGCGTCATATCATTTCTTTAACTTGTAAGCAGGCCGCATTAAATGACATCTATATGGGAATGTATTCCTAACTTCGAAATAAATCATTCATTTTCTGATAAATTTCAAACCAGCAGGCAAATTTCTTATTGTTATCTTTCAAATTTTTCAACTTTCAAAAGTAATGAAAATAATTTTATCCAACCTTCATCTTGTCACCTTTAATTTAACAAACAGATAAAAACTGTTCTTTTTAGATTACTGTTAACAAAATAAGCGATTTAAATAACACATGTTGACAGTTACCAATAAGTAGATACTTAACAACCAATATCCACAATACGACAGCAGGAACCTTTCGTTATCGTGCAATATTTGTAGCAAGGAAATGCAATAAGTTAAAGCAAAGAACTTGTAAGAGGGCAAAAAATGTAGGTTTTTATTCTTCGTATTAACTGTCCAAATGTAAAAGAATACCTTTGACGCAGAACGTCTTCACTCTTCATGATAGTTGAAATATTCTAAGTTAGAAAATAGGTTTTTCGGTGAAAAATGTATGTGTTTACTTGGGCACAGTTTTGCACAGGTATAGGATACAAAAGCCACACGATTGCACTTCCTATGTATTTAAATTGGTTCGATCGTCTCGAGCCATTTAACATATTGTTGACAGACGAATATACAGATGAAATATACTACCACATATGATGTTCGTAGATATAAATGGATGTTGAGCCAACAATGACAAAAAAAAAAAAAACATTAAAGAAAAAGTGCGTGTTGCTTTTGATTCTCCAAAAGGCACTTTCACATTTATTGTCGTTATCAGTTGAAATGGTCTTGAAAATATTATTCTGTTATTTGTACTTACTGATTAAAATTGGTTTGTTGGAAGGCAAAGTGAAAACAACAAGAACAAACTGACCAACTGTGATCACGTAGCATTACGGTAAACTATGAACAACGTGTATAGTTGAATAACATGTAATAGGTACTTGTCTGTTGACGACATCCGTTAATATTATATGAGTCCCTATAAGTATCTTATTTTATGACATGCATGAACTGTTCTGATAGGATCGCAGCTGTGTTGTACCCTTTTATTTCAAGATTTTATATCTCATACAAAATTTAACGATATATTAATATTTCATTTGAACCCATGTTGATAATTTCAACACTTAAAAGCACAGAAAATTTGTCATGACGAACATACAAAGTACACAAAACACATTTCCTGTGATTATGACAAGATATACTTCAGGAAGCGATAATGACAGGTGCCAGCTTTCACAAATTGGTTTTCAAGACAGATAGCAATTTTATGGGCATTGACATTAATAATAAACGAATTTTCCTTTTCGCGGACCTTGGAGAGTACTTCTATAGTATTTTAAAACTATAATCAACATCGTTTATGCCTACCTATTGTAAAGCTGAAGTACTCGAATATGTGTCGAGTTTCCAATTAAATTATCAGAGAAAACGATTAATAAACGAAAGTAAATAAAAATAGAGTAAATAGAGATACCTTAGCGTGGGTTCGAGTCCCGGTCGGGAAAGGATATTTCATATCTCCTTATTAACCGCCATCTGACAAGTTCTGCAATGAATATATGTCTATGTTAAACGAGTCTATAACGCCTTTCTCTTTATCATTTAATAAAAAATGCAAAAAAATAACATTATGTCACATCATACAGACACAAATTGTGTACTGACCATGTTTTAAGAAACCACCAATTTCTTACAATATATCATTTTTAAAATCGATTGTCAAAATGTCCGTAAGCTCATGTTGTTAGATACAGCTTCTGCTGCTTAACACAGACATCGTCAGCCGAGTGCCCATCAGTCAACAGGTGTTTCGCCCCTTATCTCGGTACACCCTCGTGATGGCGGGGCAGCAGTGGAGATCAAGCACTGCTTGTCTGTGCTGGCTTCCACGTGGCTTCATTACGTCGGAGCCAGAGCCAACTGGACGCTCTTTCAGCTGCTCTACTAAGAGCTCGTACTGAGCTTTGCCTTGACTTGCCCTTCATGCCTAGAGCTCCCAAGGCTTTCCAAACTGATTGGGCAGGAAAGCCCCTACATCCTACTTCCACAGGGAAGACCCAGGTAGAGAATCCTTTCTCCCTGCACAAGTCTGCCAGTTCTTGGTACTTCGACCGCTTCCTTTCATTTGCCTCATCCGTTCTTTCTTCCTAAGGGAGTCAGTTCCACGAGTATCATCATTTTTGGGATTGTAGACCAGATGACTATGTCTGGGCGCAGACTTGTCTGTACGACAAAGTTTATAATTACCAAACAAAAAAAAAAAAAAAAAAAAAAAAAATCCGCGTCAATTTCACCCCTTACAAAACAAGTGTCATTGAATAAGACAGCCACCATTCTTGAACACAACTTTGGCCGCCACGTCACATAACCGTTGCCCGCAGTGGCTGTCATCAGTACTCCTCTCTATGAATGCTTGTTGGTATAAATACTGACAAAGTGTTGTATCATTTTAGAGAGAAACCATCGTTTAACTGTGTTCATGTGTCGAAACAAATTTTAGGAATCATTATAGTTTAGTCTGTTTGAGGGATATATCTGCGTTTCTGTGACAAAAGCATTCACCGCCGCTTGCAACACCAGCCTGCAGTTATACAGTAACCTGCCGACGGGATTGCAGCTTAGTCTACGAACCAGTCAAGTTGATATAGATGTGTCCTTGTCCATTTTAAAACTAGTGAAACTAGACGCACATTTTCCATTCGTGTATACATAACAACTGTGTCTTGATGGTCCAGTGATGAGCACAAATTCATCTGTAATCAATGTCATCTCTACCGCCGCAATTGCTGATTTTAGTGATATTTACAGAAGCACCGAAAGCCGTGTATGTTAAATGTTAAGTGATTCCCTGTAACAATGTCCCTTTTGGAAAAAAATGTCATAAATGATTACGTAATTTTATATCCGCATTTCACCTCCATTATTGAACAGAAATGACTACTTTCGGAAAAGGCCTTATTATTGAATACATGAGCAGTGAGCTTCAATAAATATGATAATGAAAAAAATGTCTATAAATCCCCAATGCTTTAAGTATTCCACCCAGATGAGACAGGAAATCCTCTGCAGTCTACTTCCACGGGATGCGCTCCACCCTTTCTGGTGGCAGTCTTCAATCAATGACAATGCGTATCAGCTTTTCGCTCATGGGCTTCATCGCATCACTATTCCCATGGTACAGTGAGCTCAATCCTGGTACAGTGTGCTCAACCCATGGTACAGTGAGCTCAACCCATGTTACAGTGAGCTCAACCCATGGTACAGTGAGCTCAACCCATGTTACAATGTGCTCAACCCATGGTACAGTGAGCTCAACCCATGGTACAGTGAGCTCAATCCATGGTACAGTGAGCTCAACCCTGGTACAGTGTGCTCAACCCATGGTACAGTGAGCTCAACACATGGTACAGTGTGCTCAACCCTGGTACAGTGTGCTCAACCCATGGTACAGTGAGCTCAACCCATGGTACAGTGAGCTCAACCCATGGTACAGTGAGCTCAATCCATGGTACAGTGAGCTCAACCCTGGTACAGTGTGCTCAACCCATGGTACAGTGAGCTCAACCCATGGCACAGTGAGCTCAACCCATGGTACAATGTGTTCAACCCATGGTACAGTGAACTCAACCCATAGTACTGTGTGCTCAACCCATGGTACAGTGAGCTCAACCCTGGCACAGTGTGCTCAACCCATGGTACAGTGAGTTCAATCCATGGTACAATGTGCTCAACCCTGGTACAGTGTGCTCAACCCATGGTACAGTAAATTCAACCCATGGTACAGTGTGCTCAACCTATGGTACAGTGAGCTTAACCCTGGTACATTGAGCTTAACCCATGGTACAGTGTGCTCAACCCATGGTACAGTGAGCTCAACCCATGGTACAGTAAGCTCAACCCATGTTACAGTGAGCTCAAAGCTATGATCGTTTCCCCATGATTTGACAATACAACTGTGTTTGGTCTGAGATTTGTGTGGACAACGTCAGGAAACTGGAGTTGCTTTTCCAGGTCCACACGCATCTACCAGGTACTTACAGAACTCATTATGCCCTGTTTCTGCATAGGTGTGTTGGCTTTCTGACCTTCTCACACAAAAGGAATGGACCCAGCATTGGTTGTATTCTCTTTTTCCTCCTTTCTATGTACAGAAGAGATATGCTCAAGAGTACCTCTCTTTCCACACAATATGCAGGATAGATCATCTGTCAGTTCCCAGCGGTGCAAGTTGGCAGGTGTTGTCAGTACATCATACACACTCCTCAACAGGAAGCTTATTCTGACCGGTTCCAGATTCCATATCTGGCTCCATGTCAGCTTCCTTTCAGGCACTGTCCACCTAGTACAGCTTCCACCAGGTTGACGCTCTGAACTCTTCCTCCTCTTGCCTTATGACCTCTTGTACCATAGCCCTTCTTTCTGGGCATCAGCTGTTGACTATGCTTTAAAGTATAAATCAAAGTATAAGTTTAAAAAATTGTAGTATGTTGTGGTTCATTTTATAGTGCATTGAGGCATGTAAGTTTGATATTACATTCTGCAAGATTCTTAGATTAATCAATGTAATGGATTTAATAATGACATAATGCTACTAAGTAGATTTTGTATTCGTATAATTATCAAAATTAATTTAAATTTCTGGATGGAATTGATAATGCATTTGTTTGTTTAAGATTTTCTTATGCTAGCTTCAGCAAACATTTTAATTCTTTAATAATTGCTATTATTGGGAAAACTACATGATCCAAATAAAATAATCTTTTATTTTGCTTGGTGCTGGCTGTTAATAAATTTTCTTATTTCCCACTTTTCATCCTGTTAATTGCCTAATTAATAAGATAAACAATATAAACACGTTGCCACTTGCAGAGAAATCAAATTTGCACAATACTTAAAAAAACCGTTTGCATGATTTTAATTTCGAATACCAAAGACTTGCCATGTACAACCCTCCTTCCAGTTTTTAATATTATTGAATAAACCAGAAACTATTGCATCTTTAATCATTTTTAATAATCAATATAAACTCGGCACATTTCACAAATCTATTCCACATGATGCACATAGCTCTAAAAGGTTTTTAGCAAAGTAATATATCCGGCTGTTGCCATGTTCCATTCGTGTATGAGAGAACGTGTATGCATTGACGATACATGTCAGCTAGAACAGGTCGCCTAAGCTATACACTATCCCGGGATTTATACAAAATGTAAATTTATAAATTTCTTGTATTGTTCTATACCTTTTGTAACACGTATTTCAATTTGTGCTGTCATATTTCGCTCATAACATACATGTATAAACAATATTGGCCACGGGTGGCAGAGTGACTGTCTGAATTGATCTTTGAACAAAAGCATTTAATTTCATAAATTTCTCTCACATTTTTGACATTGCTGAGAAATAACAACGAAATAAGAACCTGTTTGTTAATCACATTGGGGAAATAAAGTGTTCTGAAAGATTTTCAAATTCTGTTAATAGACTACTCACACATAGAATCGAGAAACGTTTAACAATAGATATAAGACGAGTCAATTTTCTTGATTACAAATCTCTTCTTTACTATCTTATTGTAAGTAATGACTATACATTTCATGTTCTGTTATTATAGAACAGATCATAGAAGAGTCAAGGCAACATTTAATTTTCTTTATCTTTGTGTATCTAAAGCATACAACAAGAACCACAGACAAACAACCTGTTAACAACGATGAGTAATGAGTAATATCTTAAAATGTATTCAAACACAGTTGTTAACATATGTTAGTAGCTACCAATAAAGAAATGCTTAATAACTGCTATCCACAAAACGATATCAGAAATCATTATCATGCAATATTTGTCGCAAAGAAACTAGTAAACTAAAATATACCTTGTAAAATGGCAAACAATGTAGAGTATGTCTTCTTCTGAACAGTCCTGATATAAAGAAATACCCTTTAACGTAGAACATGTTTTCTTACTTAAAACATGTCGACCTTTTCACATAGTAGATCTATTTATCATTCCATGACAGTCGACATGTTCTAAGTAAGAAAATATGTTATCTTTCCTTGAAAAATGTTTGTTTGCTCGTTTTGACGCGATTGTAAAATATTTTCTATAATTTACAAATTGTGTGACTGTAAAAGAAAACATAATGTCAGGCATGTGTGAAGGTAAACATAAACCATCGCAAAAGTATCAATCCTAACAACTTTAAAGGCATGTTGCCATCTGCGGGATGGCTTCTTGTTATTTCGATAAGCAATGTCTAATATCATTTAAACTACTTGTTACGAGGAACTGAGTTTGTATTGACACGAATGACCTAACAAAATACAGCTGTCATATAGACAAAGAATGATCTATTCACTGTCTGAAATGATGTTTATAATATCAACCATTGCACGGCGAGTAATGTCTAAAATACAGCATTCGAGCCAATGGCCCCCAAACACGACGACGAGGGAACAATAAGCTAGCAATTGAGCTAACGATTGCCACAGTATATATATATATATATATATATATATATATATATATATATATATATATATATATATATATATATAATATATATATATATATATATATATATATATATATATATATATATATATATATATATATATATATATATATATATATATATATATATATATACAGTAACTTGTTTTTTTCTATGTTACAGTGCTGCAAGTGTTTACACTATTTTTCCCCCGCATGTTTCCATATTTCAGTGTTTGAGGTGAAGGACTGTCCCAAGTACCTGGCCACAGTTGACACAGGAGAATCAGGGAGGATCCTGGACATCTGCTGTGCTAACCGTGACAACCTTGTTACCATGATTACTGCAGGAGTAGAGCTACAGGTCTGGCAACAGGTGCCTAATGCCAGGTAAAGTATTTTTGTTATAAACTAAAAAATTAAAAGTAAAATTTTGTTTGTTGAATACCTATAACCTACTGATAAGTTCATATATTAAGGCAATAGATGAAAGTTGGAAATGATTTTTTTATACATGTAAGGACATTTAAATTAATTTGATAAAAAAATTGAATACAGTTTTTATGTAAAGAACTGTATCATAATAAGGAAGCAATTTTACTTATTGTATTATCTTTTAATGTTCATCCCATACTATTTTTATGAAGACTGTCACTGTTAAGCTTTCACTTTTTGTTTTTGTCCAAACTTGTTCATGTGCTACATAATTCACCCTATCTGGAACTTTTTGCATATACCCAACTCATAATAAATTGTATTTCATTATGTTGAGAAGAATAAAGTTCCTGAAGTCCATAATAAATTAATATTATGGTGGAGAAAGAAAAAATAACCCAATGAGACAAGGCATTACACATATAGGGAAAACCAACAGTAACCACTTGGAATGATTCAGTGTAAAACCTTTGCTTACCTAGCAAACCAAACATTCAAGTTTAATTAACCTTCAATCAAAAGATGCTTATATGTTTTCTTCTCCCTGTCCAGCCAAGAGCCTGACAGTTTCTCTGTGACAGTAGATGCTCGGATACAAGTGCCAGCATCTGACTCTGACTTAGAATCGGAGGTTGAGTTTACTGATAGTGAGAGTGAGGAGGCAGGGCAAAGATCTCGAAGAGGCAGCAGCTAATCACAGGCCAAGACAGGCTGGGGGCGTGGTGTAATATTGTGTAGAGAATTGGCTGGTGTCACTAGTTGTTACCACTTTAAGACATAGCATTTTTTGGTCTTCCTATTTTTACCACTCAACTGTTGTTAAATTATAATATTTAATTTACAAATGATCGAATAGGCACAAAATACACTTGTATTGACTGTTCAAATCTTTCTATTTGTATCATTTAATAGATATGTTACAAACTAATAAAGAAACAGGAACTGATAACTGTTATTACAATTGCCATTCATAACAAAAGCAAAGCCTGAAAAAGACTTGGCCCCAAGTGGGATTGAATTTTGCCAATGGAGTGAAAAGCTGATACCATAACCACTGAGCTAAAGCATCAACTCCATACCGCAGGTGTAGGTGTTAGGTTAAATATACAAAGTCACAGGAAGCTATGCATGTTTAGGATTAAGCTAGTCCCTTTAACACTGCAATTCTTCATTTCATCATAAATCATAGTTTACTCATAACCGCATTTAAATTCCATTTTTGGACAGAAATGGCTGATTTCCGATACTGTCCAATCGCTGTGCACTTGATATTTATGCTACTACTGCATGGTATGATTATACGTTAAGGCTGTTAATCATTAAAATTATTAGGTGTTATTGAATGATCTAAATGCAATAAATAATCATATTGTTTAATGTTGTCATTTAATCATTTCCCCCACTTTCCATGTGGCAAATTGCTTATTAAAGCAGATTACTTAATAAATTAAACAAAGTTAAAACGGAGACACTTTCAGACACTCACTACTAACACAATATACAGTTGAACTTCTTTATCCCAAAGTTGCTGGGATCTGGCTAAATACTTTGATTAAAAGGAACATTGAGATATGTTAATATGTGTATGATAAGTACATTTTAAGATTTTTACTACATGTTTTTGTATGTTCCTTATAATTCTAAATGTATGCATTTTCTATGCGTTCAGTTTTATGTATTTTAGCTAATCATATACATTCAAAGTAGCATTTCCTGCCAAGGAAATCTATGTCAGGCGGGCTTTTTCCACATCTGGATACTTCTCAGTTCTTGCCTTTGATCTTCGAGTCAAGCGAGTTGGATTAGTAAAGAAAACATGATCAGGAGCCCAGCAATCACTTTGAGTTAAAAGGAAATGCAGCTCGAGCAAATTAGTCTTATGCGTTTTTTTTCATATGAAGGAAACAAAATTGGACTTGGAAAATAATTTGAGTCAAGCGGAATTTTATCTTAAGTGAGTTTTTCATAACGAAGTTCAAATGTAATTTCAAACAATACACATATTCATGAAGTTAATTTTGCAGACAAAATAACTGTCATATACAACTAATCAGCATTTAACTTATTTAAATATCTGAATAAACCAGGAAATATTACATCTTTAATCATTTCTAAAAATTGCATATCTTTCACGCATCTATTCTACATGATACATATTGCTTGTATCCTGCTTATTGTAAACATGAATGCAGTGAAGGTACGACATATTGGCAACACCATCGTGGACTTTGTAAAGAATATTAGAATATTAATTTCTTGATTTTTTCTGTACACTTTTGTTGGAACACTATTTTATTTTGCTTATAGAAAATAATGACCACCTTGGTCTCTGGTGGCAGACTGACTGTCTGAAATGATCCTTAAACTAAAGTATTTAATTTCTTAAATTTCTCAAACAAATTCTTGGCATTGTTGAGAAATAAGGACGAAGGTTGACTCCTATTTGTTAATACATTGAAGACATAAAGAGTCCTTAAATCTTTTTTTTAAATGTTCATCACAAAATAGAATCGAGACAGTTCCTCAATGGAGTCAATGTTCTTGATAACAAATTCACCAGCAATGTTACACTGCGACATAATCAAGTGTTGTCGAAGAACAGAGAAGGCACTACATGATTTTCTTTATTAGGGTATCTGAAAGGTACTTGATCAGACTTAAAAAACGAGCACATGGATAAACTAGTCTATAATAATAACGACTTAAGCGCAATTGGTATACTACGTGTTTTGTTTGTTTCTTACAAAGCAAATAAATTGTTTACAATGATGAAAAATATACTTAAAGGTATTTAAAACGAATCAAAAGATTATATATAAAAATGATGTTAAGGTGAGATTCAATGCGTCGTGTGCTACCATTGGGTCAGTTGTTATGCAAAAAATATGAAGTGCGTATTGTGTGATTCTATGTATTATTTGCAAAGGTTGGTCCAACAGTTATGCAATAAAATTGTGAAGTGCGTATTGTGTGATTCTATGTGTTATTTGCAAATGTTGGTCCAACAGTTATGCAATAAAATTGTGAAGTGCGTATTGTGTGGTTCTAAGCATTATTTACTACCTTTGGCTCGATAGTGATGCAATCATGGGAAATGCGTCATATAATTTCCTTAAATTGTAAGCAGGCCGCATAAAATGACATCTATATGGGAATGTATTCCTAACTTCGAATGAATCATTCATTTTCTGCTTAATTTCAAACCTGCAGGCAAATTTCTTATTGTTAACTTTCAAACTAATTAAAGCTTTTGTTTACTTTTGAAAAGAAAAAAGTAATGAAAATAATTGTATCCAACCTTCATCTTGTCACCTTTAATTTAACAATCAGATGAAAACTGTTCTTTTTAGATTACTGTTAACTAAAGAAGCGATTTAAATAACATATGTTAACAGCTACCAATAAGTAGATACCTAACAACCAGTATCCACAATACGATACCGAGAACCTTTCATTATCGTGCAATTTTTGTAGCAAGGAAATGCAATAAGTTAAAGCAAAGAACTTGTAAGAGGGCAAAAAATGTAGATTGTTATTCTTCGTATTAACTGTCCAAATGTAAAAGAATACCTTTATCGCAGAATGTCTTCACTCTTCATGATAGTTGAAATATTCTAAGTAAGAAAATATGTTTTTCAGTGAAAAATTTGTGTTTACTTGGGCACAGTTTTGCATAGGCATAGGACACAAAAGCCACACGATTGCACTTCCTATGTATTTAAATTGGTTCGTTCGTCTCGAGCCATTTAACATATTGTTGACAGACGAATATACAGATAAAGTATACTACCACATATGATGTTCGTAGATATAAATGGATGTTGAGCCAACAATGACAAAAAAAAAAAAAAAAAAAAAAAAAAAAAAAATAAAGAAAAAGTGCGTGTTTCTTTTGATTCTCCAAAAGGCACTTTCACATTTATTGTCGTTATCAGTTGATATGGTCTTGAAAATATTATTCTGTTATTTGCACTTACTGATTAAAATTGGTTTGTTGGAAGGCAAAGTGAAAACAATAAGAACAAACTGACCAACTGTGATCAAGTAACTTTACGGTAAACTATGAACAACGTGTATAGATGAATAACATGTAATAGGTAGTTGTCTGTTGACGACATCCGTTAATATTATATGATTCATATAAGTGTCTTATTTTATGACATGCATGAACTGTTCTGATAGGATCGCAGCTGTGTTGTACCCTTTTATTTCAAGATTTTATATTTCATACAAAATTTAACGATATATTAATATTTCATTTGAACCCATGTTGATAATTTCAACACTTGAAAGCACAGAAAATTTGTCATGACGAACATACACTGTACACAAAACACATTTTCCTGTGCTTATGACAAGATATACTTCAGGAAGCGATAATGACAGGTGCCAGCTTCCACAAATTTGTTTTCAAGACAGATAGCAATTTTTTGGGCATTGACATCAATAAATAACGAATTTTCTTTTTTCGCGGACCTTGGAGAGTACTGCTATAGTATTTTAAAACTATAATCAACATCGTTTATGCCTACCTATTATAAACCTGAAGTACTCGAATATGTGTCGAGTATCCAATTAAACTATCAGAGACAACGATTAATAAACGAAAGTAAATAGAGATACCTTTGCGTGGGTTCGAGTCCCGGTCGGGGCAGGATATTTTATATTTTATTATTAACCGCCATCTGACAAGTTCTGCAATGAATATATATCTATGTTAAACGAGACTAAAACGCCATTCTCTCCATAAAAAATGCAAAGAAATAACATGTCACATCCTACAGACACAAACTGTGTACTGACCATGTTTTAAGAAACCACCAATTTCTTAAAATATATCACTTAAAATCGATTGTCAAAATGTCCGTGAGCTCAAAGTCTATAATTCCAAAACAAACAAATAAAAAAACACACACAAAAAAAACGCGTCAATTTCACCCCTTACAAAAACGAGTGTCATTAAATAAGACAGCCACCATTCTTGAACACAACCTTGGCCGCGACGTCACATAACCGTTACCCGCAGTAGCTGTCATTAATACTCCTCTCTATGAATGCTTGTTGGTATAAATACTGACAAAGTATTGTATCATTTTAGAGAGCAACCATCGTTTAACTGTGTTCATGTGTCGAAACAAATTTTAGGAATCACTATAGTTTAGTCTGTTTGAGGGATATGTCTGCGTTTCTGTGACAAAAGCATTCACCGCCGCTTGCAACATCAGCCTGCAGTTATACAGTAACCTGCCGACGGGTTTGCAGCTTAGTCTACGAACCAGTCAAGTTGATATAGCTGTATCTTTGTCCACTCTAATACTAGTGAAACTAGACGCACATTTTCCATTCGTGTATACATAACGACTGTGTCTTGATGGTCCAGTGATGAGCACCAATTCATATGTAATCAATGTCATCTCTACCGCCGCAATTGTTGATTTTAGTTTTATTTACAGAAGCACCGAAAGCCGTGTATGTTTAACGTTAAGTGATTCCCTGTAACAATGTGCCTTTTTGAAAAAAAATGTCATAAATGATTATGTAATTTTATATCCGCATTTCACCTCCATTATTGAACAGAAATGACTACTGTCGGAAAAGGCCTAATTATTGACTGCATGATCAGTGTGCTTCAATAAATATGATATAGAAAAAAAATCGTCTATAAATCCCCAAGGCTTTAAGTATCTTCCACACAGATGAGGCAGGAATTCCTCTGCAGTCTAATTCCACGGGATGCGCTCAATCCTTTCGCTCATGGGCTTCATCAGATCACTATTCCCATGGTACAGTGAGCTCAACCCTGGTACAGTGTGCTCAACCCATGGTACAGTATGCTCAACCCATGGTACAGTGTGCTCAACCCATACAACCCATGGTACAGTGTGCTCAACCCATGGTACAGTGAGCTCAACCCATGGTACAATTTGTTCAACCCATGGTACAGGGAGCTCAACCTATGGTACAGTGTGCTGACCCCATGGCACAGTGAGCTCAACTCATGGTACAGTAAGCTCACCCCATGGTACAGTGAGCTCAACCCATGGCACAGTGAGCTCAACCCATGGTACAGTGAGCTCAACCCATGGTACAGTGAGCTTAACCCATAGTACAGTGAGCTCAACCCATGGTACAGTAAGCTTAACCCATAGTACAGTGAGCTCAACCCATGGTACAGTAAGCACAATCCATGGTACAGTGAGCTCAACCCATGGTACAGTGTGCTTAACCCATGGTACAGTGTTATCAACCCATGGTACAGTGAGCTCAACCCATGGTACAGTGAGCTCAACCAATGGTACAGTGAGCTTAACCCATAGTACAGTGAGCTCAACCCATGGTACAGTAAGCTTAACCCATAGTACAGTGAGCTCAACCCATGGTACAGTGAGATCAACCCATGGTACAATGTGCTCAACCCATGGTACATTGAGCTCAACCCATGGTACAGTGAGCTCAACCCATGGTACAGTGAGCTCAACCCAT
The DNA here is from genome assembly GCA_007844125.1 of Sinonovacula constricta. Classification (NCBI taxonomy): domain Eukaryota; kingdom Metazoa; phylum Mollusca; class Bivalvia; order Cardiida; family Solecurtidae; genus Sinonovacula; species Sinonovacula constricta. Next base: position 36,460,741 of record CM017566.1, read on the forward strand.
GGTACAGTAAGCTCAACCCATGGTACAGTGAGCTCAACCAATGGTACAGTGAGCTTAACACATAGCACAGTGAGCTCAACCCATGGTACAGTGAGATCAACCCATGGTACAGCGAGCTCAACCAATGGTACAGTAAGCTTTACCCATAGTACAGTAAGCTCAACCCATGGTACAGTAAGCTTAACCCATAGTACAGTGAGCTCAACCCATGGTACAGTGAGATCAACCCATGGTACAGTGAGCTCAACCCATAGTACAGTGAGCTCAACCTATGGTACAGTGAGCTCAACCCATAGTACAGTGAGCTCAACTCATGGTACAGTAAGCTCAACCCATGGTACAGTGTGCTCAACCCATGGTACAGTGAGCTCAACCCATGGTACAGTAAGCTCAACCCATGGTACAGTGAGCTCAACCAATGGTACAGTGAGCTTAACACATAGCACAGTGCGCTCAACCCATGGTACAGTGAGATCAACCCATGGTACAGTGAGCTCAACCAATGGTACAGTAAGCTTAACCCATAGTACAGTGAGCTCAACCCATGGTACAGTGAGATCAACCCATGGTACAATGTGCTCAACCCATGGTACAATAAGCTCAACCTATGGTACAGTGAGCTCAACCCATGGTACAGTAAGCTCAACCCATGGTACAGTGAGCTCAACCCATGGTACATTGAGCTCAACCCATGGCATAGTGAGCTCAATGCATGGTACAGTGAGCTCAACCTATGGCACGCTGAGCTCAACCCATTGTACAGTGTGCTCAGCCCATGATACAGTGAGCTCAACCTATGGTACAATGTGTTCAACCCATGGTACAGTATGCTCAACCTATGGTACAGTGTGCTCAACCCATGATACAGTGTGCTCAACTCATGGTACAGTGTGCTGAACCCATGGCACAGTGAGCTCAACCCATGGTACAGTAAGCTGAACCCATGGTACAGTGAGCTCAATAGCTATGATCTTTACCCCATGATTTGACTATAAAACTATGTCTGGTCTGCTTTTCCAGGTCCACACGCATCTACTGGGTACTTACAGAACTCATTATGCCCTGTTTCTGCATAGGTGTGCTGGCTTTCTGACCTTCAACTGACACAAAAGGAATGAATCCAGCATTGGTTGTAGTATCTTTTTCCTCCCTTCTATATACAGAAGAGATATGCTCAAGAGTACCTCTCTTTCCACACGATATGCAGGATGGATCATCTGTCAGTTCCCAGCGGTGCAAGTTGGCTGATGTTGGCAGTACATCATACACACTCCTCAACAGGAAGCTTATTCTGACCGGTTCCAGATTCCATATCAGGCTCCATGTCAGCTTTCTTTCAGGCACTGTCCACCTAGTACAGCTTCCACCAGGTTGACTATGAACTCTTCCACCTCTTGCCTTATGACCTCTTGTACCAAAGCTCTTCTTTCTGGGCATCAGCTGTTGACTATGCTTTAAAGTATAAATTAAAGTATAAGTTTAAAAAATGGTAGTATGTTGTGGTTTATTTTATAGTGCATTGAGGCGTGTAAGTTTGATATTACATTCTGCAAGATTCTTAGATTAATCATTGTAATGGATTTAATACTGACATAATGCTACTAAGTAGATTTTGTATTCGTATAATTATCAAAATTAATTTAAATTCCTGGATGGAATTGATAAAGCATGTTGTTTGTTTAGATTTTTTTTATGCTAGCTTCAGCAAACATCTTAATTCTTTAATAATTGCAATTATTGGGAAAACTACATGATCCAAATAAAATAATCTTTTATATTGCTTGGTGCTGGCTGTTAATCAATTTTCTTATTTCCCACTTTTCATTCTGTTAATTGCCTAATTAATAAGATAAACAATATTAACACGTTGGCACTTTCAGACAAATCAAACTTGCACAATACTTAAAAACCGTTTGCATGATTTTAATTTCGAATACCAAAGACTTGCCATGTACAACTCGCCTTCCAGTTTTTAATATTATTGAATAAACCAGAAACTATAACATCTTTAATCATTTTTAATAATCAATATAAACTCGGCACATTTCATAAATCTAATCCACATGATGCACATAGCTCTAAATGGTTATTAGCAAAGTAATATTTCCAGCTATTGCCATGTTCCATTCGTGTATGAGAGAACGTGTATGCATTGACGGTACATGTCAGCTAGAACAGGTCGCCTAAGCTATCCACTATCCCGGGATTTATACAAAATGTAAATTTATTAATTTCTTGTATTGTTCTATACATTTTTGAACACGTTTTTCAATTTGTGCTGTCATATTTCGCTCATAAAATACACGTATAAACAATATTGGCCACTGGTGGTATAGTGACTGTCTGAATTGATCTTAGAACAAAAACAATCAATTTCATAAATTTCCTCACATTTTTGACATTGCTGAGAAATAAGAACGAAGTTTGACTCTTGTTTGGTGATCACATTGGGGAAATAAAGTGTTCTGAAAGATTTTCAAATTCTGTTGATAAACTACTCACACATAGAATCGAGAAACGTTTGACAATAGATATAAGGCGAGTCAATTTTCTTGATTACAAATCTCACCTTTACTGTCGTATTGTAAATAATGTCTACAAACATGTTTGGTTATCATAGAACAGTGAAGGCAACATTTACTTTTCTTCATCTTTGTGTATCTAAAGGATACAACAAAAGCCACAAACAAACAACCTGTTAACAACGATGAGTAATGAGTAATGTCTTAAAATGTATTCAAACACAGTTGTTAACATATGTTAGTAGCTACCAATAAAGAAATGCCTAATAACTGCTATCCACAAAACGATATCAGGAATCATTATCATGCAATATTTGTCGCAAAGAATCTCAGTAAACTAAAATATACCTTGTAAAATGGCAAACAATGTAGAGTATGTCTTCTTCTGAACAGTCCCGATATAAAGAAATACCCTTTAACGTAGAACATGTTTTCTTACTTAAAACATGTCGACCTTTTCACATAGTGGATCTATTTACCATTCCATGACAGTCGACATGTTCTAAGTAAGAAAATATGTTATCTTTCCTTGAAAAATGTTTGTTTGCTCGTTTTGACGCGATTGTAAAATGTTTTTTTTATAATTTACAAATTGTGTGGCTGAAAAAGCAAACATAATGTCAGGCACGTGTAAAGGTAAACATAAACCATCGCAAAAGTATCGATCCTAACAATATTAAAGGCATGTTGCCATCTGCGGGATGGCTTCTTGTTATTTCGATAAGCAATGTCTAATATCATTTAAACTACTTGTTACGAGGAACTGAGTTTGTATTGACACGAATGATCTAACAAAAATACAGCTGTCATATGGACAAAGACTGATCTATTCCCTGTCTGAAATGATGTTTATAATTTCAACCATTGCACGGCGAGTAATGTCTAAAATACAGCATTCGAGCCAATGGCATGCCATACACGATGAGGTTTTACTTTTATTAAAATAGCATAAAGTAACAGCATGCAGTTTTGCTTTGTTATCATAGTTACGTTTACGAGGGAATAATAAGCTAACGATTGTACTTACGATTGCTAAATATATATATGTATGTGTATATATATATATATATATATATATATATATATATATATATATATATATATATATATATATATATATATATATATATATATATATATATATATATATATATATATATATATATATATAAGCAAAAAAAGCAATACCAGAGAAATGCGCTGGTTGTAACCATAGCATATCTAACACAGAGATTAAGGTTTTCGCAGAACTTGGTTTTAAATCAAATTGCTTTTACAACCCAGAATAAATTGGAAGCGTATTATTTCTCTTGTATAATGCAATAGAACTACAAATACAAACATAAATCGTTTTCTTCTCTGCAAGTTGACAATTACAATCTTTTTTTGCCACATGCATTAGTCAACATAAACAAACATTTATTCCGGTATAAGTCAACTTACACTTTTTTTCCGATATAAGTCATCAAACGCAAACATTTTTTACCCCTGGTACAAAACAAAACATACATACCCTTTGAGCTATATTGTTTTGACTTCAGTTCGTTCTGACATGTCTGTGAGTGTCCAATTGTCTTATTGTTTATTTGTCAAAAAACGGAATTATTTGGATTAAATTTTTATCAGAAGAAAGCTAGAACTTGTGACATTATGTCTACAAAACACCCATATGTAAGCACATTTTGTCTGAAACAAAAATAATTAACTTTTTTACGAAAACAACCGAATAATTAAACAGCAGTTGTCGAGGCTGTGCGGTGATATTGGTCGGGGGCTACTTCGCTGTAATAAGTTGTCTGAAGCCGCCAATCAACAAAAGCAATCAACAATCCGGAAAAAGGTTACCGTCCCGTATGGCTGTTTTACACAAACTGATTCGGCGCCGTATGACCTATCAAGTGCCGTAAAACCCAAAATACAAATATACAAACTGAAAACTGTTTAAACTAGAATTATACAGCGATTTCATGATTGTGGCAATAGCAGTTATATTAATATTAAAATAATATGTTGGAAATAGGACAATGGCAACCAGCATAGCAAAATAGTTCAAGCCATCCAAACCATCCAACACCATCGGCAACTACGGTCTTAAGTCGTGAAAACGAAGACTTTTATATATGGATCAACAGCGATCAAAATCTTCATTGTTAAACGAACATGCTGTACCAAACGGCAGAAGAAACATCATACTTATAAGAGACAGCATCCGCCTGTGATAATTATTCCGTTAATGGAGAACGTATGCTTCATCTCACAATGAGACCAATATCACAGAACCCTGTGCTACTCAGATTCCACTCAACCAAGCGTTGTACAAAGTACTGGCGGCGTGCTACATAATTTACACCAAAACGCTTTTCATAGAAAAATGATCAATTATGCAAAAAGAACGACGACACCATATACGCATACAGAGACACCCTACTTAACCGTGCTTAACTTGTTGAAAATTGCCCAAAAGGCACACTTATGATAAGACGCACCATCGAACAAACACTAGTTGCATGTGATATGCCCAAGATTGCTACTCCCTCCAAGAGTTCATCAATAACCATGACACACAATGCATTATTGATATATGTTTAACGTTTAACTAAGCCACCAGAGGAAACACACAACAACGAAAGAGGAAATGTATTGTTATACATGGAACTGTCAGAATACAAATCAAAGTTCAATTTACTTGCTCAAAACATAAGCGCTTTTAAACATGAAGGAGGCCAAGAAAAACAAAGAGCTTGTCAAACTGAGACTGACATCACTTAAGCAATATTTTGTAGACCTAATCGAAGAAACTACCAAACAGTTAAAGTATGATAAACATATGGTGAAAGAACTACAATCGAAATCAGAGACGTTACAATCCAGCACAAAGAGGACCAACGATCACATATATCAACCTTCGGCTCCACAGAAAAACAACAGCATCACCAATCTTTCAAATAAACCCAACAGCACTGAACCATTCACCACAGAAAAAGTCCAGAATCCAAAAGACAGCAAAAGTAAACCGAGAAAGGACAACGAACGCTACCACTATCATCCATAGAAAATAGCAGCTGTCAAAAAAGACAGTGTCAACGATATCAACCATGAAATTACTACAATAAGCAGTGCGAGAGTGTACAATAACACAGTACCGACAAGCCTGTTTTCGAGAGCGTGAGTGCTGTAAGTACGCAGCGATACTGTATAGGCGAAATGTCCCAAGAATCTAACACAGATGGATAAATATAATTTCTAACAAGTAAATTTGTTGAACCAGTCGGCGTACGACTATTTGATACAGGGCGAGGTAACAAACAGCTAAAATAAATATTAACCATGAAACTTTGATGAGTTTGAAACTTGGTCAGGAGTGATAAAAAAGTAGGTCACTAGGTCAAATCCTAGAAAAACTTTGTGAACACATAAGAGGACACATTTATGGCCCAATCTTACCAAACTTGGCCAGAATGTTTGCCGGCATGAACTCTGGATGAGTTCGAAACTGGGTCACAGGGATCATTACGTTGAATCTTAAAAAAACCCTGTGAACATTCCTAATGCCACATTTATTGCCCAATCTGCACCAGAAGTGGCCAGAATGTTTGCCTACATAAAAATGTTTGCCTACATAAAATTTTTGATGAGGTCATAACTGGATTCATAGAGTCAGAATGTATTTCAATGGTTCAAGTCCTTGAAAATGTTGTGACTGCTCCAGAGGCCACACTTATGGTCCAATCTGCAGCAAAGATTTCGTAAGTAAATAACACTAAATTACTTGATGCCAGATATGAGCCTGGCAAAATCATGTGTCTTCAGGTGAGCGATTAAGGGCCATCATGGTTATCTTGTTTATTAGTGCAGGTGACACCAGTAACGTTTACAGTTCTACAGTTACAGTAACAAAAGTATTTTTATTATTCTATGTTTCAATGTTGTCTACAGAAACTTGTCTGTTTGATTCATTGTTGCAGGGGGTTTACGGAAACTTGTCTGTTTGTTTCAATGTTGCAGGGAACTACAGAAGCATGTCTATTTCAATGTTGCAGGGGGATTACAGAAACTTTGTTTGTTTCAATTGTTCAGTGTTGCAGGGCGATTACAGTAACTTGTCTGTTTCTATGTTACAGTGCTGCAAGTGTTTACAATATTTTAAACCCCCCCCCCGCATGTTTCCATATTTCAGTGTTTGAGGTGAAGGACTGTCCCAAGTACCTGGTCACAGTTGACACAGGAGAATCAGGGAGGATCCTGGACATCTGCTGTGCTAACCGTGACAACCTTGTTACCATGATTACTGCAGGGGTAGACCTACAAGTCTGGCAACAGGTGCCTAATGCCAGGTAAAGTATTTTTGTTATAAACTAAAAAAATAAAAGTAAAATTTTGTTGAATACCTATAATCTACTGTTAAGTTCCTATATTAAGGTAATACATGAAAGATGGAAATGATTTTTTTTATACATGTAAGGACATTTAAATTAATTTGATTAAATATAATGAATACAGTTTTATGTAAAGAACTGTATCATAATAAGGAAGCAATTTTACTTATTGTATTATCTTTTAATGTTCATCCCATACTATTTCTTTTGAAGACTGTCATTTTTTTTTATTTTTCAAAAAATGTTATGGTGATAACCTGTTAAGCTTTCACTTTCTGTTTTTGTTCAAACTAGTCCTTGTGCTACATAATTCACACTATCTGGAACTTTCTGCATATACCCAACTTATAATAAATTGTATTTCATTACGTTGAGAAGACTAAAGTTCCTGAAAGTCCTTAATAAATTAATATTATGGTGAAGAAAAAAAATAACTCAATGAGACAAGGCATTACGCATATAGGGAAAACCAACAGTAACCACTTGGAATGGTCAGTCAGTAAAAGCAATGACTGGGGTGCTAAAATCTTGTTTAAGAAGTGCTCCATCATGACACTTCCTGAAGGTTTTTATCAAAGAAAAACAGTGTAAATTAAAATATCTAATCCAGTGCATACAAAATAAATGTAAAAGTAAGAAAACAACATCACGATGAGACGAGACATTACACGCCCAAAGAAAAGCCAACAGTTACCGCCTTGGAAGGTTCAGTCAGAAAAACACTGACTGTGGAGCTTTAATCTGATTTGTTGAGCACTTCAACCTTGTAATTCCTGGAAGTTTTTTTTGCATACAAACAGTGTAAACAAAAATATCCCATCACAGTGAGTCAACTATGTAATGATTCAGTGTAAAACTTTTTCTTACCTAGAAAACCAAACATTCAAGATTAATGAACCTTCAATCAAAAGATGCATATATGTTTTCTTCTTCATGTCCAGCCAAGAGCCTGACAGTTTCCTTGTGACAGTAGATGCTCGAATACAAGCGCCAGCATCTGACTCTGACTTAGAATCGGAGGTTGAGGTTACTGATAGTGAGAGTGAGGAGGCGGGGCAAAGATCTCGACGAGGCAGCAGCCAATCACAGGCCAAGACAGGCTGGGGGCGTGGTGTAATATTGTGTAGAGAAGTGGCTGGTTGTTACCACTTTAAGACATAGCATTTTTTGGTCTTACTATTTTTACCACTCAACTGTTGTTAAATAATAATATTAAATTTACAAATGACCAACTAGGCTCAAAATACACTTGTATTGACTGTTCAAATCTTTCTATTTGTGTCATTTAATACATATGTTATAAACAAATAAAGAAACAGGAACTGATAACTGTTATTACAACTGCCATTCATAACAAAAGCAAAGCCTGAAAAAGACTTGGCCCCAAGTGGGATTGAATCTTGCCAATGGAGTGAGAAGCTGATACCATAAACACTGGGCTAAAGCATCAACTCCATACTGCAGGTGTAGGTATTGGTTAAATATACAGAATCACAGAAAGCTATGCATGTTTAGGATTAAGCTACTCCCTTTTACACTGCAATTCTTCATTTCATCATATATGATAGTTTAGTCATAACCGCATTTAAAGTCCATTTTTGGACTGAAATGGCTGATTTCCGATACAGTCCAATCGCTGTGCACTTGATATTTATGCTTACTACTGCATGGTATGATTATACGTTAAGGCTGTTAATTATTAAAATTATTGGGTGTAATTGTATGATCTAAATGCAATAAATGATCATATTGTTTAGTGTTGTCATTTAATCATTTTCCCCACTTTCCATGTGGCTTATTGCTTAAGCAGATTACTTAATAAGTTATACAAAGTTAAAAAGAAGACAATTTCAGACACTCACTACTAACACAATATACAGTTGAACTTTGTTATCTCAAAATTGCTGGGATCTGGCTAAATACTTTGATTAAAAAGAACATTGAGATATGTTAATATGTGTATGATAAGTACATTTTAAGATTTTTACTACATGTTTTTGTATGTTCCCTATATTTCTAATTGTATGCATTTTCTAAGTGTTCAGTTTTATGTATTTTATTTAATCATTTACATTCAAAGTAGCATTTCCAGCCCTTGCCAAGGAAATCTATTTTGGGAGGGCTTTTTCCATATCTGGATACTTCGCAGTTCTTGCCTTTGATCTTCGAGTCAAGCGAGTCGGATTAGTAAAGAAAACATGATCAGGGGCCCAGCAATCACTTTGAGTTAAAAGGAAATGCAGCTCAAGCAAATTAGTCTATGCGTTTTTTTTTCATATGAAGGAAACAAAATTGGTCTTGGAAAATAATTTGAGTCAAGCGGAATTTTATCTCAAGTGAGTTTTTCATAACGAAGTTCAAATGTATTTTCAAAAAATACACATATTCATGAAGTTAATTTTGCAGACAAATTAACTGTCATATACAACTAATCAGCATTTAACTATTTAAATATGTGAATAAACCAGGAAATATTGCATCTTTAATCATTTCTAAAAATAAAAATCATTTCATATTTTTCACGCATCTATTCTACATGATACATATTGCTTGTATCCTGTTTATTTTGTATTGTTAACAATTAAATTGGCTTATAAACTGGCTCTAAAAATGTTTTGTAGCAAATTACTGTTTCTAGCTACTGACATGTTCCCTTCGAAGTGTAAACGTGGATGCAGTGAAGGTACGACATATCGGCAACATCATCGTGGGCTTTGTTATGAATATTAGAATATTAATTTCTTGAATTTTTCTGTACGCTTTTGTTGGAACACTATTTTAATTTGAACTGTCGTATTTTGCTCATAGAAAATATTAAGCACCTTGGTCTCTGGTGGCAGACTGACTGTCTGAAATGATCCTTAAACTAAAGCGTTTAATTTCTTAAATTTCTCAAACAAATTCTTGACATTGTTGAGAAATAAGGACGAATGTTGACTCCTATTTGTTAATACATTGAAGGCATAAAGAGTCCTTAAATCTTTTTTTTAAACGTTAATCACAAAATAGAATCGAGACAGTTCCTCAATGGAGTCAATGTTCTTGATAACAAATTCACCAGCATTGTTACACTGCGACATAATCTTCTGTTGTCGAAGAACAGAGAAGGCACCACATAATTTTCTTTATAAGGGTATCTGAAGGGTACTTGATCAGACTTAAAAAACGACCACATGGATCAACTAGTCTATTATTATAACGAATTAAGCGCAATTAGTTTACTACGTGTTTTTTTGTTTCTTACAAAGCAAATAAATTTTTTACAATGATGAGAAATAAACTAAAAGGTATTTAAAACGAACCTCTCATCAAAAGATTATATATGAAAATGATGTTATCGTGAGATTCAATGCGTCTTGTGCTACCGTTGGCTCAGTTGTTATGCAAAAAATATGAAGTGCATATTGTGTGATTCTATGTGTTATTTGTTACCTTTGGCTCGATAGTGATGCAATCATGGGAAATGCGTCATATAATTTCCTTAAATTGTAAGCAGGCCGCATTAAATGACATCTATATGGGAATGTATTCCTAACTTCGAATGAATCATTCATTTTCTGCTAAATTTCAAACCTGCAGGCAAATTTCTTATTGTTAACTTTCAAATTAATTAAAGCTTTTGTTTACTTTTGAAAAGAAAAAAGTAATAAAAATAATTTATTCCAACCTTCATCTTGTCACCTTTAATTTAACAATCAGATGAAAACTGTTCTTTTTAGATTACTGTTAACTAAAGAAGCGATTTAAATAACATATGTTAACAGCTACCAATAAGTAGATACCTAACAACCAATATCCACAAAACGATACCGGGAACCTTTCATTATCGTGCAATATTTGTGGCAAGAAAATGCAATAAGTTAAAGCAAAGAACTTGTAAGAGGGCAAAAAATGTAGATATTTATTCTTCGTATTAACTGTCCAAATGTAAAAGAATACCTTTAACGCAGAATGTCTTCACTCTTCATGATAGTTGAAATAATGTTTGAAAATATGTTTTAAGTGAAAAATGTGTGTTTACTTGGGCACAGTTTTGCATAGGTATAGGACACAAAAGCCACACATTGCACTTCCTATGTATTTAAATTGATTCGTTCGTCTCGAGCCATTTAACATATTGTTGACAGACGAATATACAGATGAAATATACTACCACATATGGTGTTCGTAGATATAAATGGATGTTGAGCCAACAATGACAAAAAAACCAACAAAAAAACATTAAAGAAAAAGTGCGTGTTTCTTTTGATTCTCCAAAAGGCACTTTCACATTTATTGTCGTTATCAGTTGATATGGTCTTGAACATATTATTCTGTTATTTGTACTTACTGATTAAAATTGGTTTGTTGGAAGGCAAAGTGAAAACAATAAGAACAAACTGACCAACTGTGATCAAGTAACTTTACGGTAAACTATGAACAACGCGTATAGATGAATAACATGTAATAGGTACTTGTCTGTTGACGACATCCGTTAATATTATATGATTCCTATAAGTGTCTCATTTTATGACATGCGTGAACTGTTCTGATAGGATCGCAGCTGTGTTGTACCCTTTTATTTCAAGATTTTATATTTCATGCAAAATTTAACGATATATTAATATTTCATTTGAACCCATGTTGATAATTTCAACACGGGAAAGCACAGAAAATTTGTCATGACGAACATACAAAGTACACAAAACACATTTTCCTGTGCTTATGACAAGATATACTTCAGGAAGCGATAATGACAGGTGCCAGCTTTCACAAATTTGTTTTAAAGACAGATAGCAATTTTATGGGCATCGACATCAATAAATAACGAATTTTCTTTTTCGCGGACCTTGGAGAGTACGTCTATAGTATTTTAAAACTATAATCAACATCGTTTATGCCTACCTATTGTAAACCTGAAGTACTCGAATATGTGTCGGATATCCAATTAAGATATCAGAGAAAACAATTAATAAACGAAAGTAAATAGAGATACCTTTGCGTGGGTTCGAGTCCCGGTCGGGGCAGGATATTTTATATCTCCTTATTAACCGCCATCTGACAAGTTCTGCAATGAATATATGTCTATGTTAAACGAGTCTATAACGCCATTCTCTCCATCATTTAATAAAAAATGCAAAAAAATAACATTTTGTCACATCATACAGACACAAACTATGTACTGACCATGCTTTAGGAAACCACCAATTTCTTGAAATGTATCATTTTAATTATCGATTGTCAAAATGTCCGTGAGCTCAAATTTTATAATTACAAAAAAGGGTCATTTTCACCCCTTACAAAAACAAGTGTCATTAAATAAGACAGCCACCATTCTTGACCACGCCACATAACCGTTACCCGCAGTAGCTGTCATCAATACTCCTCTCTATGAATGCTTGTTGGTATAAATACTGACAAAGTATTGTATCATTTTAGAGAGAAACCATCGTTTAACTGTGTTCGCGTGTCGAAATAAATTTTAGTAATTACTATAGTTTAGTCTGTTTGAGAGATATGTCTGCGTTTCTGTGACAAAAGCATTCGCTTGACACCAGCCTGCAGTTATACAGTAACCTGCCGACGGGATTGCAGCCTAGTCTACAAACCAGTCAAGTTGATATAGATGTGTCTTTGTCAACTCTAAAACTAATGAAACTAGACGCACATTTTCCATTCGTGTATACATAACGACTGTGTCTTGATGGTCCAGTGATGAGCACCAATTCATCTGTAATCAATGTCATCTCTACCGCCGCAATTGTTGATTTTAGTTATATTTACAGAAGCACCGAAAGCCGTGTATGTTTAACGTTCAGTGATTCCCTGTAACAATATACGCATTTCACCTCCATTACTGGACAGAAATGACTACTGTCGGAAAAGGCCTAATTATTGACTGCATGATCAGTGTGCTTCATTAAGTATGATATAGAAAAAAACCGTCTATAAATCCCCAAGGCTTTTAGTATCTTCCACACAGATGAGGCAGGAAATCCTCTGCAGTCTTATTCCACGGGATGCGCTCCATCCTTTCTGGTGGCAGTCTTCCATAAATGAGAATGCGTATCAGCTTTTCGCTCATGGGCTTCATCGGATCACTATTTCCATGGTACAGTGAGTTTAACCCATGGTACAGTGTGCTCAACCCATGGTACAGTGAGCTCAACCCATGGTACAGTGAGCTCAACCCATGGTACAGTGAGCTCAACCCATGGTACAGTGAGCTCAACTCAACCCATGGTACAGTGAGTTCAACCCATGGTACAATGTGCTCAACCCATAGTACAGTGAGCTCAACCCATGATACAGTGAGCTCAACCCATGGTACAGTGAGCTCAACCCATGGTACAGTGAGCTCAACCCATGGCACAGTGAGCTCAACCCATGGTACAGTGAGCTCAACCCATGATACAGTGATCTCAACCCATGGTACAGTGAGCTCAACCCATGATACAGTGAGCTCAACCCATGGTACAATGTGTTCAACCCATCGTACCGTGAGCTCAACCTATGGTACAGTGTGCTCAACCCATGGTACAGTGAGCTCAACCCATGGTACAGTGTGCTCAACTCATGGTACAGTGTGCTGAACCCTTGGTACAGTAAGCTCAACCCACGATACAGTGAGCTCAATAGCTATGATCTTTACCCCATGATTTGACCATATAACTATGTCTGGTCTGAGATTTGTGTGGACAACGTCAGGAAACTGGAGTTGCTTTTCCAGGTCCACACGCATCTACTGGGTACTTACAGAACTCATTATGCCCTGTTTCTGCATAGGTGTGTTGGCTTTCTGACCTTCTTACACAAACAGGAATGAATCCAGCATTGGTTGTAGTATCTTTTTCCTCCTTTATATGTACAGAAGAGATATGCTCAAGAGTACCTCTCTTTCCACACGATATGCAGGATGGATCATCTGTCAGTTTCCAGCGGTGCAAGTTGGCAGGTGTTGGCAGTACATCATACACACTCCTCAACAGAAAAGCTTATTCTGACCGGTTCCAGATTCCATATCTGGCTCCATGTCAGCTTCCTTTCAGGCACTGTCCACCTAGTACAGCTTCCACCAGGTTGATGCTCTGAACTCTTCCACCTCTTGCCTGATGACCTCTTGTACCATAGCTCTTCTTTCTGGGCATCAGCTGTTGACTATGCTTTAAAGTATAAATTAAAGTATAAGTTTAAAATATGGTAGTATGTTGTGATTCATTTTATAGTGCATTGAGGCATGTAAGTTTGATATTACATTCTGCAAGATTCTAAGATTAATCATTGTAATGGATTTAATAATGACATAATGCTACTAAGTAGATTTTGTATTCGTATAATTATCAAAATTAATTTAAATTCCTGGATGAAATTGATAATGCATGTTGTTTGTTTAAGATTTTCTTATGCTAGCTTCAGCAAACATTATTAAATTCTTTAATAATTGCAATTATTGGGAAAACTACATGATCCAAATGAAATAATCTTTTATATTGCTTGGTGCTGGCTGTTAATCAATTTTCTTATTTCCCACTTTTCATCCTGTTAATTGCCTAATTAATAAGATAAACAATATAAACACGTTGACACTTTCAGACAAATCAAACTAGCACAATACTTAAAAACCGTTTGCATGATTTAAATTTCGAATACCAAAGACTTGCCATGTACAACCCGCCTTCCAGTTTTTAATATTATTGAATAAACCAGAAACTATTGCATCTTTAATCATTTCTTAATAATCAATATAAACTCGGCACATTTCACAAATCTATTTCACATGATGCACATAACTCTAAAAGGTTTTTAGCAAAGTAATATTTCCGGCCATTGCCATGTTCCATTCGTGTATGAGAGAACGTGTATGCATTGACGGTACACGTCAGCTAGAACAGGTCGCCTAAGCTATCCACTATCCCGGGATTTATACAGAATGTAAGTTTATAAATTTCTTGTATTGTTCTATACATTTTTGAACACGTTTTTCAATTTGTGCTGTCATATTTCGCTCATAAAATACACGCATAAACAATATTGGCCACTGGTGGCAGAGTGACTGTCTGAATTGATCTTTAAACAAAAACGTTTAATTTCTTAAATTTCTCTCACATGTTTGACATTGCTTAGAAAAAAGAACCAAGTTTGTCTCCTGTTTGTTGATCACATTGGAGAAATAAAGTGTTCTGAAAGATTTTCAAATTCTGTTAATAGACTACTCACACATAGAATCGAGAAACGTTTGACAATAGATATAAGACGAGTCAATTTTCTTGATTACAAAGCTCACCTTTACTGTCGTATTGTAAATAATGTCTACAAACATGTTTGGTTATCATAGAACAGTGAAGGCAACATTTACTTTTCTTCATCATTGTGTATCTAAAGCATACAACAAGAAACACAGACAAACAACCTGTTAACAACGATGAGTAATGAGTGATGTCTTAAAATGTATTCAAACACAGTTGTTAACATTTGTTAGTAGCTACCAATAAAGAAATGCTTAAAACAGTCTTGATATAAAGAAATACCCTTTAACGTAGAACATGTTTTCTTACTTAAAACATGTCGACCTTTTCACATAGTGGATCTATTTACCATTCCATGACAGTCGACATGTTCCAAGTAAGAAAATTTGTTATCTTTCCTTGAAAAATGTTTGTTTGCTCGTTTTGACGCGATTGTAAAATGTTTTATATAATTTACAAATTGTGTGGCTGAAAAAGCAAACATAATGTCAGGCATGTGTAAAGGTAAACATAAACCATCGCAAAAGTATCAATCTTAACAATTTCAAAAGCATGTTGCCATCTGCGGGATGGCTTCTTGTTATTTCGATAAGCAATGTCTAATATCTTTTAAACTACTTGTTACGAGGAACTAAGTTTGTATTGACACGGATGATCAAACAAAAATACAGCTGTCATATAGACAAAGAATGATCTATTCTCTGTCTGAAATGATGTTTATAATTTCAACCATTGTACGGCGAGTAATGTCTAAAATACAGCATTCGAGCCAATGGCCTCTCAAACACGATGCGGTTTTACTTTTATTGAAATAGCATAAAGTAACGAGTAACGGCATACAATTTTGCTTTGTTATCGTAGTTACGTTTACGAGGGAATAATAAGCTAGCAATTGTACTAACGATTGCCACAACATATATATATATATATATATATATATATATATATATATATATATATATATATATATATATATATATATATATATATATATATATATATATATGTATACAAGCAGAAAAAGCAATACCTATAACTTATAGAAATGCGCTGGTTGTAATCATAACATATCAAACACAGAGATTAAGGTTTTCGCAGAACTTGGTTTCAAATCAAATTGCTTTTACAACCCAGAATAAATTGGAAGCGTATTATTTCTCCTGCATAATGCAATAGAACTTAGAACTACAAATACAAACATAAATCGTTTTCTTCTCTGTAAGTTGACAAATACAATCTTATTTTGACACAGGCATAAGTCAACATAAACAAACATTTATTCCAGGGTTATTGCTATTATTGCTGGGTTTGACATTTATAAATCAACTAATTCGATTTTTTCGATATAAGTTATCAAACGCAATCATTTTTTATCCCTGGTACAAAACAAAACATACATACCCTTTGAGCTGTATTGTTGTGACTTCAGTTCGTACTGGCATGTTTGTGAGTGTCCAAATTTCTAATTGTTAATTTGTCAAAATACGGAATTATTTGGATTAAATTTTTATCAGACAGAAGAAAGCTAGAACTTGTGAGAGTATGTCTACAAAAATCCCCACTGTAAGCCAATTTTGTCTGAAACAAAAATAATTAACTTTTAACGAAAACAAGAGAGAATAATACAACAGCAATTGTCCAAGCTGTGCGGTGATATTGGTTGGGGGCTACATCTCTGTAATAAATGGTCTGAAGCCGCCAATCAACAAAAGCAATCAACAATCCGGAAAAAGGTTACCGTCCCGTATGACTGTTTTACACAAACTGATTCGGCGCCGTATGACCTATCAAGTGTCGGTGTGTCGTAAAACCCAAAATACAAATACACAAACTGAACACTGTTTAAACTAGAATTTTACAGCAATTTCATGATTGTGGCCATAGCAGTTATATTAATATTAAAATAATATGTTGGAAATAGCACAATGGCAACCAGCATAGCAAAATAGTTCAAGCCATCCAAACCATCCAACACCATCGGCAACTACGGTCTTAAGTCGTAAAAAAGGAATACTTTTATATATGCATCAACAGCGATCAAAATTTTCATTGTTAAACGAATATGCTGTACTAAACGGCAGAAGAAACATCATACTAACAAGAGACAGTATCCGCCTGTGATAATTATTCCGTTAATGGAGAAAGTATGCTTTATCTCACAATGAGACCAATATCACAGAACCTTGTGCTACTCAGATTCCACTCAACCAAGCGTTCTACCAAGTACTGGGCGGCGTGCTACATAATTTACACCAAAACGTTTTTCATAGAAAAGTGATCACTTATACAAAAAGAACGACGACACCATATACACATACAGAGACACCCTTCTTAACCGTGCTTAACTTGTTGAAAATTGCCCAAAAGGCACACTTATAATAAGACGCACCATCGAACAAACACAAGTTGCATGTGATATCCCCAAGATTGCTACTCCCTCCAAGAGTTCATCAATAGCCATGACACACAATGCATTTTTGATATATGTTTAACGTTTAACTAAGCCTCCAGAGGAAACACACAACAATGAAAAAGGAAATGTATTGTTATGCATGGAACTGTCAGAATACAAATCAAAGTTCAATTTACTTGCTCAAGACATAAGTGCCTTTAAACAAGAACGAGACCAAGAAAAACAAAGAGATAGTCAAACTGAGAATGACATCACTTGAGCAATAGTTTGTTGACCTAATCGAAGCAACTAACAAACAGTTAAACTATGATAAACATATGGTGAAAGAACTACAATCGAAATCAGGGACGTTACAATCCAGCACAAACAGGACAAACGATCACATATATCAACCTTCGATTGCACAGAAAAAACAAAAGCATCACCAATCTTTCAAATAAACCGCAACAGCACTGAACCATGAACCACTGAAAAAGTCCAGAATCCAAAGACTCTACCCTGTATTGCATACAGCAAAGTATACCGAGAAAGGACAACGAACGCTACCACTATCGAAGAGCCATCCATAGAAAATAGCAGCTGTCAAAAAAAGTGTCAACCATGAAATTACTACAATAAGCAGAACGAGAGTGTACAATAGCACAGTACCGACAAGCCTTGTTTCGAGAGCGTGAGTGCTATAAGTACGCAGCGATACTGTATAGGCGAAATGTCCCAAGAATCTAACACAGATGGATAAAAAGAATTTCTAACAAGTAAATTTGTTGAACCAGTCGACGTACAACTATTTGATAGAGGGCGAGGTACCAAAGCAGCTAAAATGAATAATAACAAAACCGATTGCCGTACCGTTGAACAAAAATACTTTTGGCCAAAGAAAATATACTGCAGAATACCTCCATCCGTTATGCAGTCTAACGATGCCAACACATACCAACAAGGACTAGAACAGACGTCGCGCTAAGCATGCTTGGGTAGTATCCATTTGAAGCTTTCATCGACCAACGAAAATAAATATTTCTACAAAAACGGTGTTTCATGCCAAGACATTTTCTAGCAAAACAATTGTTTGACTTTACACTTCAACAAAACTATATAAAACAAACGGGATTCATACCAGGCGCAATATCAATACTTCAGCAACATAAACTACTTAACTACACAGAAAGCTACATAAAGCATCACGTTTTTTCCGAACAAAAACGAATGCAATAAATCGCTGATACAGCCACCAAGAAACATTTTTCCTCACCGTGGAACGACCGACTTCAAAGCGCAGACGAGTTCACACTCTTCTGAAACGGGCATCCCTGCATAGTGCCATCAATATTGATGTCAACTGCATACTCAAAAAGTGATGTTATATGTACCCATCATTAGTAATGATAGATAACAGAAACAGAAGCACATCCACTATCTATTCGCTGTGTGTTCACACAACATCAGATAAATACGAACATGTTCTGTTCAAGAACAGAATGTTTGATAAAAAAAGAGAAACTTACAAAGAAAGAATATATGTGCTCTTTGGACAGTGTGTGTTGCAGTATCTATTTGGTAATTTGATAATAACAACATTATTATTTGCGACAACACATATACATTGCATTTTTTTTATGAAAAATAGTATTCTTTTACTAAAAACTACTCGCTTATTCATGTACGATGTACGGTATGATATATTTATATAATACTGTTATAACAAAGAGAACGCCAGAAATTTATAATAAATAATTATGCCCCATACCAACTTGTGAAAACTGTTGTGTTGGTACATACCTTACTTGTTATTTTCTTATTTTTAAACGTAATTGCGTAATTGCGTTTCCATATGTGTTTAGTTTACTTGCAAATGTTAAAAATGCCATTTACATTGAACATATATACCTTCTTATATAAAAAGTGTACTTCGAAATATTTCTATTCAATATTTTACTTTATCACACTTCACCATATTGGATGAACGCCTGTAATCACTTCATTAAGTAAGACATGTAAAATATGTACGTCACATTACATCAAAACCTACTTGTGTTTCTTTTCGACGAGTTTACTCGGATGTGAGATGTACCTTAACACACTTACTGTGCACTCTAGGCCCATTCGTGACATTTATATGCAAACCATGTTTCTTACAACTGTACCGTTTATTTCCTGACAGTTCTACATGTAAATGTCTTTCACACAACACTTCAAAATACTACATATCCCTGTTACTTTCACTGAATCTCAGCTGTTATCTAAACACCTTTTCTTATTCTTTCATTCTCTAACATTACACAAGTCTCGTATTCACCCACTATTCTTAAGGAAGGATTGCTTAAGTCATGGATTTTAATCCACCATATCTTCATTATGCATTAAGTTACATGTTTGTATTTTTCCATGACACCCTTATTTTGCTACTTTGAGTGAAACCTTATAAAACAGTTTATACTTGTCGTCATTTAAGTTAATTTATTGTCAACATTTGTATGTTTATACTGCATATATATTTACTGGATGTTTTCACTATTTTTTTTCTGCATGATCTGTTAATATTCTCCTATTTGTATAGTATCCAGTATTTGTAAAGAGGAAATACATTGAGATAAAGATAAAGAGATAAAGATGGCATAAGTCAAGAAGGGCAGACAACTAAGACATAAGTCAACAATATAAGCTATCTTTTTCATCGGTTAAAAGCCCTTATTGTTTAGTTAAGACATAACAAGACGTGTTACAGACATTTTTATTCAAAGTTAATAATACGTAACACCTATCCAGATAGTCAAGTGTCAGTAGCGATCGGCCTATATTAGGAGAAAATATCAGTTAGAGACAAGCTTATTGAATAACAAAAATGTTCTTCTGAAACTAGCGATTTTATTTTAAAAGTGTTAACTTTACACAGCGTTGTCTTTGTGACCTACATAACTGTGTAATAAACTCCCATTAAGCAAACGTAAAGTGAATATATGATATGATTAGGGCTCCGTATCGGTCAGAATTATCGATACGATATCTGTATCGATACAAAATGATCAATATTCAATATATCATATGATATATTAAGAAACTGCGTTGTGCACTTTACTGGTGCATAACAAATGGCTGAATAAAGGCTACACATGTAACACTATGTCCATAGTGATACCATGGCCTCTTAACATTTTCAATAAAAAGTCGTTTTGGCATTCTTCATTAAAAAGATCGTGGAACCTAATTTACAGCATCCATGCAAGAACTTTCAAAGAATAAAATGCCTATGGGTGAAGAAAATACCTGTTCTGATGTGACGTGTTTTGTATGGTTTCTTATCAAATGCCATTTTACTTGTGCACTTAGCTAGTGCATAACAATTACAATTGATAGTTCATTTTTTCTCCCTAACACTGGTAACACTTTGCCCTGGCCTCTAAACATTTACAGTAGAAAGTCGGATGTTTTGGCTTTCTTCTTTACGAAGAACACGGTATCTAATGCATCTGCATGCACGCAAGACCTTTCAGAGGATAAAATAGCAACGGATGTAGAAAATAATGTGTACTGTGTAGCCTGAGCAATCAGATATTTTGCTGCCAGCTGGTAAACACGACCGCAATTTCTTGACAGCTTCAATTATTTACAGATGGAACTTCTACTTCATCCTTAACACCATCTAAGAAAGTCTCCATTAGGGTCTTGGCTTTCTTTTTGAGTGATTGTGATGGTCCAATTCCAGCTTTTATATCTGGCCAGGATGGCTGTATTGAGTGTCACAAAACTGTCTCTTATATTTAGGTATTCGCCTATATAAACACAATTTTGATGTGTTAGCAAACAGACCAGACCACACAGCCAAAACAAATTTAATTAGTAAAATGTTTACACGACACATATATATGTAAAAAGTTATTATGAAGGCTTGTGTTGCATGTTTAATCTAAGACACTAACCAGCATCTTAATTATCCCCAAGACAGCATTTCCCAGTAGAATCATAGAAAACACACTTCCGCTTCATATTTGTGTCTAAGGGTGTGGTATTGGGCAAAAACTCTCTGAAACTTTTGTTTTTGCCTTTTTGAGCTGCTTTGAATATTCAGAATTGTTACCGTTTCGCTCACATCGCTTTCGTGTCTTGTCACCCAATGAAAGTAACAAACTGGCTGCTGGGTTTCTTTGTTAGCATCTTACTAGTGTCATTTCATATAATGGTCGCATTTTAAAGAGAATCACTTCTGCTTTGACTATTTCAGAAGCTTTACAGTCCCTGTAGGTAGTTCTGTGGGCCTCTTATCGCTTGTTCATGAATTTTGCATGAATTGCCGCTCTCTGCTCATTGCAGCGTTCAAACATGAGGTAAGTTGGGTTCCATTTGGCTTCAGTTATAAGCTTTTGCTTTGGCACAACCAGTGACTCCTGTTTCTTCTTTAGGACTTTCGTACCACTGTGACTATTGATAACTGGCTTCATTCAGTGCTTTTTGGTAGCAAGATCACGAGTGTGCACAAAAAGAACGATTTACAATGGAATGACAGAAATTTCATTTGCAAGCCCCATGTTACTGACATTGTCTGTTGAAATGAATCTTACCTTGTTTTCATTGTTCCATGAATGAAACACTGCGTATATTGCAACAATCAGGTTTTCTACAACGTGTCTCTCATCCAAGACTCTAGTTTGTAAAACTTTTGATGTTTAGGAAGTCATAGTCTTTAATGGGACAGATGTCCTTGATGTCCAATAGTCAGACATTATAACGCCAAAAATATTAAAGCAACGTGTTTTATATTCTAATTCCTCCATTATTTTAGCAGCTTCAACCGTGTATCATGATGGAATTATACGTTGGCTGAATGTGTCGATGTTTGGAACAACTACTCATTCGTCTATGCCGTGGATCATGCCTCTGTAACAATAAATTATAACCATGTAATCATGTTTAAGTTTTACAAATTAAACAGAAAGGAAAACAAAGTAAAGTAGAATATATTTTTGTTATTATTTAAGTTTCAATTTATTGGCTATTTTTCATACCTGCAATAGATCGGGGGCGAGAACTTTCACGTGGGGAGGTTTTCCAGCTTATTGGCGACGCACCGGGGGTTCTTCCAAAATAGATGTCTGCGGTGTTCCTCCATCAATAATTAGCTGGACGTAGCCAGTATGGCCACGGTTGTGTCGGTGCGATGTAACAAAAAAGCAGAACAAACAAATCATTCCTAAAATTTTCTCTTTGGACAGTGGACAAAGAGCGCATGTCTTTTACTTGGTACGCTGGCATTCGCCTTGTAATTCGTTGCTGCTTAGCACTGTCCATGTGTTGCCATTCTTTTTTCAGTGACAGATAGGATGCAACGAAAGAGTCATTACGGGTTGTCAAAATAATATTCGTTACTAATTAAATGATTTAATTGATACTTCTCCGCATGTAATGGACATGCATAAATATTCAAACAATAAATTATTCAACATATTTCTTACTAACAAACAAAATAAAATCTAATAAAAAACAACAACACATTATTACAAATAGGAGAATGAGACGTTATATATTATTGCTTTAAAATCACATAAAACACATAACAAAAACATCAGAAATCACTGCTGAAGCCTGTATGCTCATTCGGCAAACATTTGGGGGAAGTGGGCAAATTATTGTTGCCCTTTATGCCACTATCATTTAATTTCTTTGGAGGGAGAGGGGGTTTAAACGAGTAATAAAGTTTGGTAAAATAATCTTGATAACGGTGTTATCCAATATGGCTGACTTCGCTTTTGTCAAGTGTACTCAACACGCTCGCGCAGCTTTGAATTTTTATTATGTTTAATCAGTCTTTGGACAGTGTGTGGCCTGCCGGCTTAACTCCCATAATTTTGCCCAGATCATTGAAAACTCCCATTTCTTCATTTAATGTAAATATTCATTACAATCTAACATATCTTAGGCTTTATTCTTCAGAATCTTTATCATAAAAAGTTGGACTACTGAAATAATTGAAATACAAACCTGTAACCGATAGATATACATTCGATCGGATGATTCCATCGTGAACGGCATGGTTTGTTGCGTTGTCCCCTTTGCTAACAATACATGTACGTTTTTCGCAAATTTTGCACTAAGCCCCATCGATTGCTATATGAAAACTAGCTCCAAACTTTGTTTTTTGGAGGCAGTATTGTTTTTTTAGGGACGAACTTTTCAGTAGCGTGTTTGACCTGTACACTCGCCAGTTATAATAAGTGAAAAGCATTTTCGTTAAAACGTGTACACAACTTTGCATCAGATTAAAAATTCAATGCATCGGCTCATTGACGATTTACTTCTTAGCTATAAATCACTTAATTGATCTATTTACGATCAATTAATTTCAGAGTGCATTTGATGACAATATTCCAAATGAGCTGATCGATCACGTGCCTCAGACAAAACACCTTACATCTCGGTCAAAAGTGCAAAATATGGTAATAGAATGTAATCGCTTGTATTTCGATGTCCCCTGCCCAAAATGAAAGTAAACATAGTAAATCCTACACACATTTACAAACAGTTAAGCAATGTATTTCTTTTCAAATACTTTGGTCATGATCGATATTTTTGTCCGATACAAAAACGTTCTGTACGACATTATCAATAAAACCTACAATACCAGTATTCATTATATATCGAATATCGGTACGGATCCCTTGATACAAGGTATAGTATTATTTTTAAAGCGACTAGGACCTAGCTTGCGAAGGTGCAGAACAAAATGAGCAACACGACTGCACTAAATGTGTATTCTTTATTCTTTTGGATTCATTGAGTGTATTGTGCAGGGTGCTGAGCTAATAATAGTATTATAATTGGTTGGGTTGGGGAAGTGATGCCATTCCACTGGCCCTTCACCTGGGAGGGGGTTTTAAACTGAAAATTGAAGATAAGATCGCATCTGTATTTACCTATTTTATTTCAAGATTTATTTGCTTATACAATAATTCATCAATATTTCATTTGAACCTATGCTGATAATTTCAACCCGGGAGGGGGTAAGAAAGTATGTCATGATAAATAAACGTACACAGTGCACAAAACGGATACTGCTGGAAACGACAATGACAGGTGCATGCTTCCTGACATTCCGTTTTAAGTCAAACAGTAAATTCATGGACTCAAGCTTCATTTAAACAAACGTTGAAGGATTCTTCTGCAGTAATTTTAAAATAGAAACTTTATCGTTTATGCATGGTTATTGTCAAGCTGAATTATATAAGTACGAATATTTATTAAGTATCCAATTAAAGTATCAAAGTAAACGGTTAATAATAGAAAGTAAACAGAGGAAAATCCGCATCTCAAATTGTAAGTTCGAGTCCATGACGGGTCGATAATTTTCACGTGGTGCTGTCCTTTGGAGCGCCGATGGTCCTACCAAGACATCATCATAATTGTGTCGGTGTGATGTTAAAAATAGACAATATGCCATCATTGGGAATTTGTATTTTACGTTGCCGAGGCTTTTATCTACTGTACATACTGTACATATGTTTATAGTTTTTATTACTAGTTATTATGTATGTATATAAGTTCTTTGTATCTGTTTAACTCCCGATGCAGGTGCTTACTGTTAGTTGTTTCACTTTGACGGAATATTGTTATTGACACTGTTTGTTTGCTAGAAAAACCTTCAGGAAGTGCGAGGTTGGAGCGCTCCACAAACCAGGTTTAAGCACCCCTGTCGGCCCTTTTGCCGATTGACCGTTCCAAACTGCGGTAACTGATGTTTTTTTTATGTGTGTTATGTCTCGTCTCTGTGTTTTTGTCACATTTACATTTACCTTGTTTGCCTTTGTCTACTGGTAGATAAAATTTAAATATATGTGGAAATTTTGATAGGACCTTTTCTTATTTACCTATTCAAACGCGGTCTGGCTCGACATACTTTAACATGACCTTGCTCAACTGATAAGCTGCAAACTACATTATGCCACTTTTCGCTAATCGTTCTCATTGTTAAACCGTCATGTTCTCCAGAAACGTGATATGGTTTGTCATTTATGCAATAATAGTTCGCAGCAATATATCTCAGACCGTGTTTATCTTATTAATAGGGGTTCTGTCTTGAACTTGTCAAGAACTTATTATTAGCTGCCTTTTTGTTCATACCATATACACGTCAGTTGTGTACTTAATGTTGTTTCAGGACACAGACCATTTCTTGAATTTTAAATATATTATAATTAATTGTTAAAATATCCTTGACCATGAACTCTAGGCTAAGATTATTGAAACAACTTACCTCCTTACAAACAAGTATCATTGAATGAGGCAGCCAGCAAATTTGAACCAAACCCTGGCCGCCAGCTCGCACAACAGTTACCCGCAGTTGCTGTCATTAGTACTTCTCCCTATGCCTGGTGGTATAAATAATAACGAAGAAGAGTATCATTTTAGAGCTAAACCAGCATTTAGCTGTGTTAGTATGTCTCAACGAATTTCAGGACTCATTAAAGTCTAGTCTGTCTGAGTGTAAGTTCGCGTTTCGATGATAAATAGAGGATCTTATATGAGTGTTTAGTAGATACTGAAAATATTAAACGAGAGTATTAGATTCTGTTTATCTGTTATCAGCTGTTTTTGATTACAATGTATCATCTTCTTATAGTATGAACAGTCGGCCTTGACATGTGTAATTCTGTTTGGGAGAATGTGTCAAAAATGGTTCCACTAATTACTCGACCATTTTAAAAATTAAAAGGGAACACATTCGTTTATAATATCACTAAATTGTTATTTTGTATTAATAACAGTGAAACTGTCCAACCAAATGCATACAACGGCGACAATTAAGTGATCAGAAAAGGCACATACACTACATATACTTAATGACGTCACACTACGATAACTACCTAGTTTGTTACCAAAAACTAAAGCATGAGTGTTACCTCACGCTCACGTGATTAACACAATTACCGCCGCCTGTAACACCTGCTTGCATTTATAACCTGCCGACGGAATAGCATCATTATCTACTAATCTGCAAAGCTGATACAGTTTAGTATATGTTCAATCTAAAACTAGTGAAACAAGACGTGCAGTTTCCATTCATGTATGTATGCGTCTTGAGGGTCCAATGATGAGTGATAAATATCGTTTTCCCCAGACCTTTCATTCTGCTGTCAGTTTCTTGGACACAAGACTGCCAATATATATCTAGTAACTACATAAAACACCAATCTTCCATTATCTTAGATAATTGATTTTCGACATGAAAGATGTACCGTATAATGACTACAAGAAGAAAATAATAACACAGCAAATTGTTATTGTTAGAATTGCCAGAATCACATCCAACAACTGTATGTTTATAGCAACGGTAAAGCCAAGACAGTAAGACAGTTTTAAAGCACGTTCTTCAACATCAGCTGACATAGCACCAACCATATTTCTTTTTCTCACTTTTATGGAGTGGATTCAATGAAGCTTTACCAATGTCGGTGGATCTGGGATTTTTTTCTATCTCACATCACGTATTTTCTTATATATCAATTATATTCTCTTTTTAGATCATAGCTGCTGGATAGTCTTAATTTTCTACAGAGATACAAGGTACAAAAATCATATTGATTGATATATATAACCCTCTCCCAACACCTCCTCTACGTATAAAAATATAATTTGCAAGTAAAACGTTATCAGATAATTTTAATGTGACTGGACCAGTGTACTACTGTCTAATGGTCTCTTCAAGCCTGTCAGATACATATGAAACATTATTATATCGAGAACATCGACACGTGTATTGTAATTCAAGGTCACCTGGAGTACAATTATATGAAATAGCCACAATAAACAGCTCGACTTTTGACTATATTCTAGCAGTTCATATACCAAGCGATGCAAAGCTAGCTTTATTAATAGCGGTGCCAAAGAGGATATAGGACAACTTATGCTTATATATTGTCTACAGAATTAATGATAACAAAAATATTGAGCATCTACCCTTTCAATGCTTATGGAAAAAGAACAGCAGATTCCTTTTTTAAGTAATTAGTAATTTATTTTTCATTATGTTTGAATAGATGTATTTATATGTGCTTTGATAGGTTAATTATACTAATTGTGGAATCATTAAATTAATGCATGTTTGATGCCTAGGCCATAATTGAAATAAAATGCTTCAAGTTTTTCTTTCACAAATCTGAAAACTTTTGACATGTAAGTAATGGAATTCATTCTCTATTAATCCCGAGTTGCAATTGTGGCAAGTTTTATTTACCCTGGGCGTGTTTACATGTCTTCCCTTCTTTAATGCGAAATCACAAGATGAGATTCGTAATCTAGTAAATTCAACTCTAAATTTCAGTTCTGTTACTATGTCTAAATATTTTTCGAACTAAAATGTCTGTTTAAATAAACAATATTTTACCAATCGACTTTAACTTGCATGCCATTCTTGAAAATACATTATAATATGCAATAATAAACATGTAAAATTAATTAACATATATAAAAGGCCGCGGTCTTAAAAAATATACTTTATCTGGGATGCCCAATGTCTTTTTGTGGTCTTAACCATTTTAGTAAAAGATAGTTTGTTAATAAAATTGATTCTTTGTTTGCAGTTAATTATTTGATCTTATACTTTATCATCAATATTTTTCTCTGTAATTTGAAAGGAATCCACCCTAGTTCATCAGTTTTATTGCGTTTAAATGTGTAGATCTTTTCGCAGCTAACAGTTTGCGACCGAATGTCAAGTGAATAATTTCTATAGCAGGTCCCTTATGAAACTCATATTTAAGTGCTGGAGTAACTAAAGAGTCAAATAGCTTAATCTTTTGGAATAGTTGTAGTTCTGTTTGACTACAAATTAAATAGAGCATATGTAACTAGTAAAAAGCATTATTTCCTATTTGTTTTTCCATTTTGATTCCAATTACTGTTCTCGAACAAGTGCACCCCAAGATATTTGAAAGTGTTCACTAATGCTATTGTTGAGTTGTATATGAAAACATAGTAAGAAGCCTGTCTTCCCGTTTATTACTATAATCGCAAATAGGAAAATAAGAAAGGTTCTATAAGAATTACCACATATATTTAAATCAGAACTACAAGACAAAGGCAAACGTTTAAATGTAAATGTGACTAAAACACAGAAACGAGACATAACACACACAAAGAAAAAACATCAGTTGCCGCCTTGGAACGGTCAGTCGACAAAAGGACCAACTGGGGTGCTCGAACATGGTTTGTGGAGCTCTCCAACCACGCGCATTTCCTGAAGGTTTTTCTTTCAAACAAACAGTGTAAATGAAAACAATCAAATTGTGACAACAAACATAAAGCACCTGCCTCGGAAGCTAAAACTGATAAAAGGAATGTATATACAGACAAAATAACTTGTAATATAATAAACTATTAACATATAAAAAAAAAATACACATATATTTGTTGATTATTTTTGTATGATGTAATATTGCTCTAATTCGTCTGTTTTCTCTTTAATGTCATATTGATGGATAAGTATTTCTTTGTATAGAAGATCTATTATTTCTTTTTATATTATCCTTTTTTGTAATGTTGGTCCTTTGTACAGCACAATTAAAACATTTGATAGCCTTTATCACACTGTTTACACTTGGCGAGAATGATTAGTATTGTATTTTTAGATTTGAAGAAACTGCACTAATTATCACACACTTCTTCACACCCCCCCCCCCTCACACCCCCCCCACACATATTTTAGTTAACACCAGACCTAATATGAAACATATATCTCTTGTCTCTATTGTAGAATGTACCTACATGGCTTATAAGAAAAAAGGCTTAATTGATATGTCAAATAATACAAGAGGCAAGGTGACATAAATCTAAAGTCACAAAATAAAAACATGAAAAAAAACACAAAAGAAAGAAAATAAAAAATAAAAGAAAGACATACAGACTGTATTTTATAAGTAACCTCTGGTAGTTTTGATAAATATTGTTGTCAGTGTCCTGTCCGCCCTTGTGTCCAAACTTTTTTACAGTTGTAAAATGCATAAATTACAAAATATTACCCATTATGTCACCATTGCTATGTAAGTAAACCGAATATTACACATCAAGGTATAAGAATATCTATTTTTAAACTTTCATGCTTATTCGCTCATAGGTCAATTTATTGTCCTAGTAAAAGTTTTGGACTTATTATTTATTTGTAAAATATAATGAAGATAATTGTAGGATAACACCACATTGTCTTAAAACAGTGTGAGACAAAAATCATTTACAACTTAACAATAGAAAATCAGGACAGAAGTAATCGGTTAAAGACAGGGGTTTTAGTGTACTTCTAGGTCAGATAGTAGTTGTATGAACAGTTTAAATAAAAAACAAATGGGAATAAATATCCATTTAATATAGATGACGCGGATGGCATTGACACTGAGCAAGTGTCTTGTTGCTCGACACAGCGTCAGTCTGCAATGGTCGCAGGTACGAAGTGACTTGCAGACCAATGGCAATACAGTAAATCCATGTGCATCAACGGTGACTTGTTATTTTATGAGTTTCCACTTTGTAAATAACGAGATAACAACACTTCCCACTATGATTTCCCAGAATTATTCTTTGGAGTGGTGGGGGTTTACTAAGGAACGTCATTTACTATGTTTAAAATGAATATAGTGATTGATAGTCACAGAGGGATTCTTTCTTTTGTAAATTGATCATAACAGAATCAGCACTTTGTGTAAGGCTTCTAGGTGACAGGTTAGAGCTCAATAAAATGTTTTAAGCATCCCAGTCGGCCCTTATTGCCGATTGACCGTTCTAAGGTGGTAACTGTTGGGTTTGCTCGTTTTGTTTAATAACTAATCACAGATTTGTTCTTACTTTTACATTTGGCTTGCACGTGAATACCATTGTCCTGTGCCATTTCAAACTTTGGTATATGTTGCCATGCTCATAGGACTTGGTCATATTTTCTTGAAAATGTATAGTTTATAATGTTAATGTTATAAATCCACAATCCCGTATGACATTTCTAACCTATCAACCGTATTGGCCATTCAATGAAATGGACCAGCAACTTGTGAAATGGCAATGAAATAACAATGTGGTTATTCCATTTTTACTTGACTGTCTGCATTTTATATTTATTAACGTTATCGCACCATTCTTGAGTGAAGAGCTTTGGCTCCGTATATATTTGGCGTATATTAGAGGTGGAATTAAAATTGTGTGGAGCTTAACAATTTTGCATATTGCAGAACTAGGTATCCGGGTATATGCATAATGCCTATATGTTAGACATACAACAAAGTTTGATAGTGACCAAGTATTCTTAATAAATACGAAGTGCGGATCGTATTCCTTGGCATGTTCATACGCTGTTACCAGATTTCCTTATAATACTTTCAATATATATATATATATATATATATATATATATATATATATATATATATATATATATATATATATATATATATATATATTTATATATATACACACATAGGCAGCAGATTTCTGTTTGTTAATATGTTTTAGCAGCGGATTCTCAGGATCTTCCTCCTTTATAATATAACAAATATAATATAATATAATATAATATAATATAATATAATATAATATAATATAATATAATATAATATAATATAACATAATATAATATAATATAATATAATATAATATAATATAATATAATATAATATAATATAATATAATACAATTGTATATATCCCAATATTCTACATGTTCCAAGCGTAAAAAAGCAACTTATGGATAAGGATAGTTCAAGTTTTCTGCACCAGTCCTGTGGAATTCGCTCCGAGAAACTGCAAGACAATGAACAGATTTTAAAACTCATGTCTTTTAGGGATGGTAAACTTTTTAAATGTTTCATTTGTTTGCAAAATGATGCCTTTAGATTTATTGAAAATGATTAAAAGCTGTTAGGCTTAAATTATCTTTTTAATACCTGTAAAAGCTCATTAGAGCGTAAATTACGTTTTGAAATCTTACTGAATCAAAATAAATGCTATCTATATATTTTTCTAAATAAAAAAATAATGAAAGTAATTTTAAGAAAGAAAACTATTCCCTGATGTTTTGTCTTTAGCTAAATGCATAACAAAATAGCCACATTACCGTTATTTGTAAGATAATTTACGATATGTTATTATCTAAAACATCGTTCTGCAACAATATTTACGTCGCAGCTCCTCTGAAATGTCAATAAATGTTTAGCCTATTCTGAGATTATTCAGAACACAATTATATGAATTTTCAGAAAACATATGCTCACCCGCTGACAATTATGCAAATAAGAAATAAAACCAGTTAAGAGTTTGCATTAATCAATAAGTTACATGACATGATGCGGTTAAATACCTCAAAAAATATTGCAATATTACAAGTTATGCAAAGTAATCCAAGTAATCGGGGTTTTAGCAAAACTGATGACATGAATTTTAATGAAATACTTTTACAAATTGTATTTTAAAAGTATCATTAAAAAAGCTTAAAATCACTATCAAAATTGCGTTCTTACTTCTAATGAATGTAACTGGTCCGATTTCAGACCTTAAACTTTATAAAAATAATGCCATCTAAGGACGGAAAAAAATAAGGAAGATACCTCCCCGATTTAATAACTCAATACGTCTTAACATATTTGTGTTGATGAAATAATGTGCATGTGTACATGGTAATAATATCTATTTAACATTTGCCTGTTAAGCACCTTGAGCATGCTTACAGAACATGCAGCTTACGCTTGTCACCATTGTCTTAAGTAAATAATTAACATTTAATGGTAATGAAAAAAAAATGACTAAGAATATACGATCGAAAACAAAGAGATGTATTCCACACTTCTCTGTTTTTCCTATTCATCTAGTCGGAAATCGGGAACTACTGAAATTTGTTTCAGAACTTAAAATCAACGGTTACGTGTTCGTTGTTTAATTTTGAAACTTTAACACATTTTAATTTGAAATGTATACACGAAATGTATTCAGGAAGAAAAACTTGCTTAAATGTCGTAATTTATAGCAAAATATACACGAGTGACATTAACAGTGCCGATTAAATAACTTTTTAGAAGGGAGAACTGATATTAGTAGAAAAGGATGATATTTCAGTGATACGGGCTCTCATATACTTTGACACTTCGGGTCTCAAGTCCTGTCAAAATCGTCTCGAACAAAACAAAACCACATGTACTCGTTCAATGTTATAAAAGCACTACTTTATCACCGATTAATGAAAATAATATTTTGGTACTGCTTTGTTTTGTAGATAAGCTCGAAAGAAGAAATGTTACAAGTAGTAGAGAATGTCTTTTGCATTAAACATGCTCACATAAAATACCTAAAGCAGGCCAAATGTAACGTAAAAGACATATGCGGGCACAGCCAATTGATATATACTATAGATCTCTATTTCTAAATAGAATGTTGAAATTTATGGCGGATCTTTACACGTTCTTAAATATTCGAAGAGCAGTGCGATTTCCGGATGCCTTGTTAAAACAGGTCTTGAATGGTATCTGTTGTTAATTAATTCTTAAGTTAATCACTACCCTGTTTGACTTCATTGCGCACCGGTTATCTAAATTATACACGTTTGAATACGATTTTGGCAAGATTATAAACAACAACAAAGTATTATTACAAAATACCAGCCACATGCAATCTTGTGAGACTTGAGCCCTGAGGGTCAAAGCAATAAAATAAATCAACTGTCTTTGTTATTTGTAATAGGTCACTGTGGTTTATTATTGTTGTGTTAGAAGTCCGCTGCGATTTCGATCAGAATTTTGCTGGCTAAACTGTCTGGGTTTATTATTTAAAACATATATCTACAACGTACGTGTTATTGCTGTCATTTCGCGGGCATTTACATTCCTTATTAAATTTGTTTAATGTTTAATTTTCTTGAGTGTAAACATAACAAAACACTGTTTCATACTGCAGTATATATTTTTTACGTTGTCATAAAAGATAATTACAATTTTCCTTTATAAGAAATAATTTCTTATGATAAGATTATTACCTTCATTTATATATCTTGTAAGGTTTTATACGATAGCCACGAGAGTAAAGTGTCCGTATGGGAAATATGAAGGTACTTAGAAATGCGGCAATAATTACTGCGTTTACAGCTGAACTGTCTGCAAATCCCAATCTTTTGACAATAAAGTCATTTTTATTACCGAGTGTCAAGACATTAAACGCCTTTGCAGAGAGTTTGGCATCAAATTAAATCGGTTTGTAAGCATATTCCCCTGCACCCCCTAAAGAACTTCACAAGTGTGCAACCAATAATAATGATGTGCTATTATTAAACATCATCATCATCATCATCATCATCATCATCATCATCATCATCATCATCAACAATAACAACAACAACAACAACAGCAACAACAACAACAACTTATCTTGAATGGATAAACCTTTCCCATTATTTTAATATTTTTTGTAATTCTTCAGAGAATATGTCGACTTAGATATATTATCAGTCTGCCTGCCAGACACTGCAATGCAAGTATCGCTTATTATTCTTAAGTTAATAGCGACAAACAAACAAGTCTCCGATTCAATGAACTGTGTACTTATTCCATACTATTATTCTGTTCAAATGATGCATTGTAATTATACATTTCTTTGCAGATCATTGAGCCAATATTTAAAAACAGTATTTTTCATTTCACTATGAAAAAACAACATATTAAATAAACCGCATACGGAGTAAATATGGTTTGCACACATGGACGTTTTCTTAAAAATATATGAATATATATTTCGACATATCCTAAATATTATATAAATATTAATACCAGGTGATAACATGTTGAAAATATAATATCATAATTTGACATTCTCCACGAATATGTATCAGCAAATGAAAACCAATATTAAAGACTCTTATTTATCGATTAAAAGTAGCTTTCTTTTAGTTAGAATCCATTTTAGGACCGGGTTTTAAAACAGAACTTTATTGCAACAATGAAATTAAGTAAAGTAAATCGCTAAAGAAAATCGGTAACAATGACAAACAACATACTGTCTGACACCAAGGACTATGTCGTTTTGTCGGCAGTTTGACGGAAATTTTGTATCGTTTTTCCCAGTCGACCAGATGATTAATCCAAATTGAACATACATCGCCTAGAAATAACGTACACCCTTTTTAGTTGGTCATAAATTTAACAGTGAAAAGAGTGCTTGTTTATATAAAGCCCCTTTGAAGTGATAGTTGGTCAAGATTTTTAACAGTTCAACATGCATAAATTACAAGATATTTTCTTAAAGAAAAAATAAATAAATAAAAATCTATGTAAAAAAAATCATTAGTTTAGAAAAAAAAACAACGAATAAAATATTTATAATGGCAGTTTGCGGGCCGATTCAGTGAATTTGTGTCTGACAACATTTACATATTTGACATTAATTTTAATCTTGTCCTACGGGTACTATCTAAAGGGAGACGGGAAATCCACGCAGACTATTCAGCGGACACAAAGTGCATATCTCCCCATGAGAAACTCTTTAACATACCTTACTTATTGTAGTTATATTTCCTGGCGAATGTAAACCTTCTGAGATATACATCCCAGGATTCTGAAAATAAGGATAACAAGGGAAAATTCAGAAAATAGTTACCTTACCACTGGGAAATATAGTTGATATGCCTGCGAGATGTATGTTTGAGCTTAGAAAGACGTTGTGAATTCTGAGCAATATCGGATTTGTAACAATGAGCAATTTAGACACTATAACCAACAGACCATAAGTGAAAGCGAAAAATACCGTAAAGCGGTCGTGACAAGGTTGATACCAATGCATTCAATAGTTTAGTACCTTTGACTAGTGTCACGACAATTCTATATTTACACTACCAATACATAAAAGATTTTCTTGAAATCAGAAACCTTTTGACATATTGACTTTATCATTTAACTGGCCCTCCAGGGTTTAACATTCTGATTTTGTGACAAAGAAACTAGCTTTAAATCAGTTATTCGGAAATTGAATCAATTACTTTTGATTTAGTATCTAACCGACATTGTTCAATCATAGAAATATGCGACGATAATGTGTTAGCATAAAATTTGTAATAGTGTACAGTACAATGAATAAATTTCGATTTTCTGCTTAATTCGTCCCGGTTAAGTCATAAAAATACTCCCGCTAAATTATACAATGTAAGATATCATCAGATGTAAAAGATGTAAGAGATAATTAGTTATTCGAGATCAAAATGAACAAACATAAAACGATATAAAGCTGAAATAAATTAGACTGAACTAAACGCATTCTGTTATTTAAAATGCAAAATGCAGAATCTAGTTTCGAGGCTAGATAGAATTAAACTAATGCATATCGTTTAATAACAGCAAAATCTTTGGCATAAATTTGAGATCAATACTTTATTTACATTCGATACCAAGCATTTATGTCAAATAAATACACTTCAGAGAGCGAAGCGAGAAAGAAAGAGAGATAGTCTATTCGTTACCTAACTGAATAATGCAAATATTGAATAAAGTTGATTTTACGTAGGATTTTGCTATTTAACATTAAATTTATTGTTCCTTTAAACTATATTCACTTATTGATTAATTAGTTAAGAATAACAATTTGCAGAAAAATGAAAGATAATGGCACTGTGTCTTCAAACAGAGTCATATTTTGATATTCTATGTATTACCTTTAAAGCATTCACTATGTCCTTACGGTTGGCATGAGTGATAGTGTGTATGTTTCTTATAGACCAGTGATAAAATTTGTTTGTTAGAAAACATAGTTATTGCATTTGTAATATGTAAAATGCTTTCGAAGGCTGGCAAAAATGATGAACGGTTTAAACAAGTCGGAAATATTTTTGCAGACATGCTGACGCAAGCCAATCCAATTTGTATCGAATGGTGATTGTATATGGCGTCTTGATACATGCAGGACGGACCATTATCAGTTAGATAAACAAGGTCTGAGATATCGAATGATAGGAGAGGTGGGATAGCTCACATTTATGACAAAGAAAAACACATCTGGTGGCTGAATATTTTTATTGTCTAGTCAGGACCATTAAATATAGATGATAACATGCGATGTAAATGCGAAGCTCTATAACAAACTTGGCTGTTCATCTTACATTGTCCTAATTATGATATGATGTCCTTGATAGGCTTGACTTAATTCAAAGTAATATTTTACCAAGACTATCATTAACTAATTATCTACTAATTATTTAATGTTGCTAATTTGACTGTGCATTGTGAATATCTTAAATCCCCATTATGTTATGCCATTTCAAACCCAAAGATCATACTGGCCATAACAACATTACCTGACTCTGTTCTCAGGGTACTCATAGACACAATTGAAAAAGATAAAAGGAAAAACAAGCCGAAGTCCCTTAATGGATCTAACCTTATTCCATTCCTGTGCCCAGGGGAGAAAACCTCATCAACCAGGATAGCAACAGGCATTTTGCCACAAGCAAATGACTGGAAAATGTGAGCAGACTTAGGTAAAAAGAAACTTGGTTTACTGGAGATTGTCTTCTAGACAACACTGCACCCAGACATTGTTTTGTGGTCACTAGAAACCAAGAAGCTTGTAATGGTTGAACTTTTGTGCTGACAGAGAAAATATACGACATTGCGAATGAGACAAAGAGACTGAAGTCCACAGACCTCGAGAAATCCTGTGATGAACAAGGATGGAAGAACTGTCTGTAACGAAATTAAGTGGGTTGCCTTGGATTGCCTGCCCAATCTGTGTGGAGAATGTTCAGCTCATTGGGAATTGTTGGAAAAAGACAGGAAATCCTCAGCCTACAGTCTTAGACAGGCAGCTGAGAGGACACCCAGCTGGCCCAGGAGCAAAAGAGAGCAAGACAGCTAGAGGCCCTTGGGGATGTGTCCGACCATCACTACCGATCTGCCATCCTTGTGTTGGGAGGGTCCTAGGCTTACAAGATCGAAATCCTCTGGATGGTGTCCAGCTGAAGACCTCAGTAACAAGCACTGCATTTAGAGAGAGAGAGGGCGGGGTATTATTTCAATTAGAAGAACTTTATAAAAAATTGTTAATCACCAAATTCATATTTTGAATCACGAAAAAAATAAATAACCAGAAAAGAGTAAATGGTTGTTGCATTCTGTTCATGACAGAATTAAGAATTGTGATACACAATCATAATTTTGTTTTTCTATGTAATAAGACATACAAACAATATTTAGATATAAGGCTGTCTCTATTCGATGAAATATTCTCGAAAGACGAATAGATAAAATCATGTGATAAAACAGCATTAAAAACTAAGCTTTGTTGTGAAAATCTGTTTCAAATATGGATATAGTATGCAACTTTATATTATCTCTAATCATGATTCGACAATTATCATAAATATTATTAAAATGTTCTTATTTTCGAACTTTTTTGTCAAAGAAATGAACGTTTACATAGGCCTATGACAATTAATTTCTTATTTTAGGTAGACTAACCCAAGTATAATTTTCTTTAATGTCCGAACAAAATAGTTCGCAATAATTGAATGTTTATTTTCTATTTTAATTAACTTTTTATTTGCAAGAACCATTTTAGCAAAAAATCATATAAGAAAGAATTACTGGTTACAGTGAACGAATACAGCCTGTTGTTTTTGGTTCGAGAAGAGTGTAACAGTCGGGATCTCACGTTCTATCAATATTTTCGAACAAAACAACACAGCCTCTATCCGTTCCCTGGAGTCAAAACACATATTATTTTACTAGTGGAAATAATATTCTCGACATCAAACTATTTGACAAGTAGTGAAGTATATCGTTTCTATGGACATGACATTTTGCAATAAACATGCTTAAATACGTAAACAAACCAGAATGATTTAGCAGACATACGGATACAGGCCATTACAATATATGGATTGCTACTTGTAAATAGAATTTTGACATGCAAGACAAATCTATATAGTTTAACATGTTCTGATACAGTATCAGATAGGAGAAGATGGGTTTACGTATACCGTTTTCAAGCAAATCCATACCTATTAATTAGCACATTTGCAAGACCTCAGCGCGCACTGGTAGTCTTAATGACACACATTTAAATCAGGTTCTGGTAAAACTGGATAAAATACAACCATACAAGTATACGTCACTTTAAACCAGACTTGAGGCCTGAGGTCAACTGCACGAAATAACTATGCTGTGTTCTTATTGTAATTGATTATATTAAACCAAGGCATCGTTGCTACACGTGTTTCTTCTATAAGTCCGTTCACAGCAGGTACGATCATAATCTTGTTAAAAGGAAATCTTGCCCATTATTTAAAATATTTTACAAAATCACCTTAAGGAATCATACAAAATAAATCCATATGGTACGAACATTCGTATCGTTTATACAGTCTATCCGGTAGGGTTTATTATTATTGTATTATTGCATGGAAGCATCTAATTCTTTAACATGTGGCATAATACCACAGCCACAGGGTTATACAATCTGTGTGGGAAATATAAATGTACTTATCGGTGTATTTGTAATAACAGTGTTTACAGCTGAATTGTCTACAAAATAATTGTTTTGCGTTTGGTTCCATCGCACCGACATAAATATGTTCATATTGGCGACTTCTAGCTAAAAATTGGCGAAAGAAGACCCAGATTTAAGTCTGGGTAGAACCATCGGCACAACGCAGGTTAGCTGGAAAACCTACGCACGTGAAAGTTCTCATCCCGGCCGGGACTCGAACCCACGCGGTTAGGGGCTGAGGAGTTTCAAGTCAACAATTCTAACCGCTCTAACATTGGTGATGAAAGCGTTATTGTTATTTGTCAAGATTAAAACCTATTTGCGATAAATGGCATCGATTAAATCGATTTGTCAGTATATATATCATTTAAATGTTTAATAAAGTTGCAATCGATAATAATAGCGTGCTCTTTCAATTAATCAATCATAATATCTTGAAGATATACTATTTTCCAATATTTGTTTGTAATCGAAGATTACGACGATTTAGAAACGCATGCAGCAATTTGCCTGCAAGAAAAATTGAATACTTCTGATTATTCTAAAAATAATAAACAAACAAGTCTCCAATTCTCTGTATTTTGTATTAATTCCATTAGATATATGCATTGTTTTGTGTTAGATATATGCATTTTTTTGTGTTAATGACACGTTAGTAATTATACGCACTTCATTTGCAAGGCACCGTACAGTACTTACCAGTTGCTTTCCTTCAGCGAGTAATTATTTATAGACAGGAAAAAAATAGGTCCTATAAGAATTATTACATGTATATCTGTCTGAACAACCATTGGGCAAATGCAAACAGGATAAATGTAAAAGGGGCTTTTAAACAGTTATTGTGATAATAAAGTTAAGCAAATTGTATCACTTAAGGAAATTATTATGAATCTAACAAAAAAGGTGGGATATACAGATAAGTATGAACGAACACTGTGCACAAAATAAATAATAGCGGTCACACTAGAATAATAGATTCAGAAATTACGCTACGAGATAATGCATTAAGTAAATTGTCGTTATTTAAAATTTAAGTATATGTTGTTAAAACACTATGTTGCAGACTGTTAATCGTTGCCATTATGTTTTGACATCTTATGCCAGAATATTTTACTAAAATATTCATGTGTAAATTTTGTTTCTTCGTTTTCTCAAAAGAGATATAGCTTGTGCTTTAACCTGATATAAACTTTTCAGATACAATTAATACCATAATATTTAAATAAACTATTTGATAAAATATTAATTC
This sequence comes from Sinonovacula constricta, assembly GCA_007844125.1. Classification (NCBI taxonomy): domain Eukaryota; kingdom Metazoa; phylum Mollusca; class Bivalvia; order Cardiida; family Solecurtidae; genus Sinonovacula; species Sinonovacula constricta. The sequence goes on from CM017566.1 coordinate 36,501,005, forward strand.
TCAATAAATCTTCGAAAAATCTTAAAATCATCGATGTGTTGTAGATCTTGCAAACGAAGCACACATTTCGTGGTACATTTTAAACAATGCCTACCATAGATCGCAAAGAAAAATAATAGTTTAGGTTCTTAGAAATACATTGTACAAACGGAGGAGGCATAGCAGTTGCAAGTTCACGACTAGACACACCGACCAGACAAAATAATCACACACTCGCACGCGCGCACGCGCAAGCACGCACGCAAACACACGTGCGTATTTTCATCATTTCTTTCCGGATGCATATGCAATCTAATCTAAGCATAAATAGTTGAACGTGCTTGAAATTAATACAGCTTAGTCTGTCTTAGAGATATACTTGCCTTTGTGTGACAAACGTCTGCAACTACCTGCAACACCGGTCTGCATTCATAAAATAACACGCCGCTGGGATCACAACTTTATCTACGAACATGCCAAGTTGTTACAGCTGTATATTTGTGACATTTAAAAACAGTGTAACTGACGTGCTTTTCCCATCCTTAAATGTTGCATCTGTGATTTGATGGTTTAATGGGGATGGGGGCGTTAATGTTTTATTGGACTTTTCGTTCTGCTACCATTTTCTCAAATACAAGATGGCCAATCCATATTTAGTATACAAGACACTCTTACTTTGATGCTAGAAAAAAAAACAGCAATATAATAAACTGTTAATGTTGGAATTGCTAGAATCACATCCAACAACTGTAAGTCTAAGGCAATGGTGTTGCAATGACAGTAAGGCGGTTATTTTAGCACATTCCTCAGCATACGATGGCATAGCATCGGTCATTATCAAATGATTATTAATGTTAAATCAAGCCTTACAAATGCCGCTGCTTAATTATTTCGTATGATGCATTCTCTTACATGACAATTATGCTCCTGTTTTGGATCAAAGATGTATAACTTTACTTTTTTCAGAGAAACGAGGTACGCAAACTCTGTTGAATGATATGTTATATTAAACATCTCGGTTGATCGTAAACTTTACCAGCAAAACTGTTTTACATTGTATCGAATCGCCGACATAAATGGATCCGTATGATACTTTTAAATGGCCTCTTCGAGCCATTCAAATAAGGATAAAGCATTTCAAAAATATTTGAGAAACAGCGACACGAACATTATAAATCAATTTCACCCCGAACACGTTTCATTAACGATCGAACGACAATTGGAATCGTATTTTAAGACCCCTATTTGCGATATATTTAACGATATCAGCTGCACCGTTTCATTAAATTGGTCGCAAAAACACTAACTCTCAGATCTTTGCATTTTAATATTCCTCACAAATAACAATCACTTGTTTGCAGAGGGCAAAAACATACGATTTATTAGGCTCACAGTACATATTGGCATTCAGATACATAAAAATACGACGAATTTCTGTACTTGTGTCTATGTTTTATGCAATTTTTTTAGACAAACTAGCTTACCAAAGACACTCTGCAGTGATATTATCTGTCCAGTGACTGGGGCTAAGTTTTAAACAAGCACTTAATCTGAACCATAATGTACTACTTGGTAAAGTATTGGTTGCGCCGCAGCTAGCTCCAATCGCGCAAAACTTTCACTTGTTATATGTACTTGGTTAAGTTTGAAATCCAAAACGTGGCTTACGAACGTCGAAACTTGAACTGGCGTCCAGTTACATTTTTTTTTTCTGATGCAAACAGAAACCCTGATTATTCTAGAAATTCCCTTACGAAATGACTAGACTGCACTGCCTTTTGTGTAATTGATACTACCTCACAATCCGTCATCTGAAAACATCACAACCTTGAGATTTCTATCTTTACAGTATAGAACGAGACAACGCAATACTTTTGTGAAAATATGTCTTGCTGTAGCAAGACCAAAAGGTAGACAATTTCACACTTACTATTTTCGCGTTTCATGCTCTCCTCACGCCAAACCTAAATAGGTCATGTGTTCTGGAGAAATATCATCTATGTGGCGATATGCGCTCTTTAGATCAAAAGTATACACAAAATTAGACTAATGAAATATGCCCAGTGTCGTTTTAATGTTTTGACATAAAGTAAATGCAATTGCATATTTATGTCTGCAATCTAGAACATGTTTATGGTTTTCTGTCTTTCCGTATGCTGCTGTTAAAGGGTTCAGTACTCGAAGTTTTTCTTCTACCTCTGCTATCACCCCATATTTTAGCAAGGATGATGTCTTGATACAAAACAAGAGTTTTCTCTAGACTACCCGTTATTTCTCAATATATCATTAACAGGTATTTGCTTGAACGGTAATTTGTAGCCGTTAACGATTACATGACGTATGACCACTATGTTATTTCTTTCCATTTGCGTACTGACATGTTCAGCCTATACACGGGTGCAATGTTTTTCATATTTTCTGCTAGACTCATCTACATCTGTATGCTTATCATTTTTCTCGGATATCATTTTGAGAGCTGTGTACATACATCATTACCTGGTGTTATCATGTTATCTGATCCGGACTTCGACTTAGTGAAATATACAAAACGATATTACTTATCTTTTATTTGTGTGCTTTTATCTCTCTGCAGACATTCATATTTCCAGTGTCGTGGCCAGTTTTCAAGCACAGGAAGCATAGCCCTGGTGTCTGCTGGTTGCCGATGTGTTGACTGTACTGCTGCATAAGCTGCGCTTCAAACCCCGGTCTGTTTCGTGCATATGGTGCTGCTCGAACTCCGCGCTTTCTTTACTTCTACGACTTTGCCTTTCTGCTCTCTCTCGCTTCAGCTTTGTGTATTTCCTTTCGTCCTCACTATCACTGGCAAGAGGATTAGACTCGCATTCCACTACCACGTCACATACCAGTTCGGACGAGTCAGCCAGGCGAACCGGTATTTGTTTTCGTTTCACCATGTCTATTGCTTTGAAGGAACACAAAAGTTATCATGAGTAAATGGTTAAATTAACAATGTCTTTCAACAATAGTTGTGTTATTTCGCACAGTTTATACCTTTATTTACACAGTGCTATGCGGCTGGTAAATACTGCGAATTGATGTAGCTATCACACTTGTTTGGTAACAACTTTTGGTATTTGCTTTCACTGCTTCTCATTACATATCCTTTTAAATTTCTGGTGAGCTAGTAACCGATGAAGAAGAAGACGCAGCACTTAGCTGAGCTATCATAACGTTGATATTCTGTATTCTGTTGTCCGTTGTTGCTTGTACAGCCTAACTTTCTGCTCCAGCAATGTTGACACACCTTTCTTGTCCTTGCCATTGTGCTATACGGATACGTGTACGCCTAACACAACGGTGTTAAACTGGTTAAGTCAAGCCTAGAACTTATTATACAATGTAATGATATTGGTTAGTATAACCTCGTCGTTACCGATAGTATTTGCGGAGCTCCAGCTTCCAGGAAGTTTTAACATTTTCATATCTCAGAATTTTATATCAATAATAGGGGGCGTGAGGAGGTGGCCATACCTTATAATAACTATAATAACAACTTATATAAACATCTATGTAGTTATTTCTGTAATGTGGAAGAAGCGATTGTATTTTTAACGATTTAGTTTTATATTTTAGCAATTAAATTATGACAATTATCGTGCAATGTTACTTCTTTATCTGTAAAAACTAATATTTAAACTAAAAGAAAACAATTGCAATTATGAAACAATTGTTGATTCTTGTTTTTATGTTGCATGAATGCACTAATTCATTTGCAATCTCTTCAATGGCATATAATCATGGATAAACGTTTCTGTGTATAGAAGATAGGTTGTTTTCTTTTTTAATGATCAGTCTTGGTAAGTTTGGCCCTTTTCACCTTTAAAAGCTTTTTATTGCGATGATCGCAATGTTCAGACCTGGCGTATATAACATTTATTCGTGTTGAATTGTTTTAGGCTTGGACTGGCTACACTTATTATCACCCTTCTGCTCAAACACAAACTTGGAATGTTTAAATGATAAATTATTACTAGACAGTGCATTAATTTACATTACATTTGCATTTTAGAATACAGATAGATGACCTACGAGAAAAGAAGGCCAAATCAATATGTCAAATAAAACAAGAGTCAAGCTGACGTTAGTATTAGTATAAGGTCACAAAATAAATTTTGTACTTGCAATGCAACTCAGTCATTTCCATTTGTATGTCCTAAAGGTAGGCAGGTAAAAATTCGACATTCGAAAGACTAAGAAGTAGAGCATTATCAAATTTCTTAAATCAAACAATTCGTACACGTAAAAACAGACCTTAATTAATAGCGAAATATACTATAAAGCATCGTGACAAGTTCGTGGTCAAGGTTTTTTCAATAGTTAGAACTTTTATCAGTATCACAACAATCTTATACATTTGCCACCAATACATTAAAGATTGTCTCGAATTAGACCCTTATATAAAATTGCCTATTATTTGTGAAGCTGCTATAAGAAGCTTCTGTTAATACGTCTCTATCAGACTTCTAGACAGTGACAATTTAAATGTAAGTTATACAGAGAAATGGTTTGATACTATAGTCAATAACCTAAAGCAAGTACTAACACCTTATGGTTGGCACGATTATCTTTACCCGATTGTTATATTAAATTTGTTTTATCACAAATAATATAATTGCATATGATCTGTAAAATTCTTTGGAAAACTGGCACAATTATTAATGGTTTACACAATTCAGAATGATTTTCCAGACATGCTGACACAATCCATTACGAAATAATAACGAATGGTGATTGTAAATGGCGTCTTGACATATGCAAGACGGACCCTTATCAATTAGATAAACAAGATCTGATATATCCAATGATAGGAATGGTGTGATAGCTCACACTTATGACAAACTTAAACGCATCGAATGGCTTAGTATTTTATATTGTCTAGTCATGATCATTAAAGATAGATGATAACATAAAATATGCAATATAAATATGTAAGTCTCTCCTAAAAATTAAATGTTTATCTTATATTAGCTTAAAATAATTTGATAGCCAGAATAGACTTGACCATATTCTATGTGATATTTTATACGAACTGTCGTTGATATAATAATATCCGATTAATGATGCTGCTCTGTTGAAAGTGCTTAGATTACAGTTCGATTACAATAAATTTGCAATCTTCTATGAGACATTAAAAATAGCACGTTATTTCTGGTGTCAGCGCAGCGCCATTAATGACATGAACCACAATTTTGTAAAAGTGCTTTCAAATAACTATGTGTACATTCCATTTTTACTTAAATAATTTAGTGTTTGAACATTCAAACTAGAAGCAGAATATCTACAATTTATATTTTCAAAGTAATGGTACATCACTATTGAATGATTAGTTATGACTATGTATAAACATATTTTCCCGCATTTAAGTTGACTGGAGCTCAACAACTTTGTATAATTTCGAACTAGGCATGGGAGCATTTACGTCATTTATATAGTTACACGTAAAATATGTTGTATTGGTTTTTCAGTTACTAAATATTCTAAATAAATACGATTGCGAGATTTTATGGCATGGCCGTACTCTATATGGAATACTACGTCAGCGTGCGATCCACTGAGCCGGATTGTTTGAGTTGGCTGTGTAATACCCGGATTGCGCGATAGGCGTTGTTGGATTGTTGGAACTATTTTACCGCGGATTACCTTACGGAGGTAAGTTATCTGGCATATATTGCGTTAAATCTATTTACACACTTTGTTTCGTAAGTTTGAAGAATAATCCCACCAACAAACAAATATTGGTCATATTTAAAGGTAACAACAAGTGTTTAATAGGAAAACAACTGGAAATTATCGATCTGTTCTATTTATAGAAAAAGTAGTCCGTCATATTATGCACTTTCAGTTTACACAAGCAACAAGTAAAATACAAGGGGGTCTTATCAAAACGGAGAGTGGAATACAACTGTATGTATTCAACAAGAAAATACAAACTACTTTTAAAGATAAACATTCATAGTTATATAATAAAAGCTCTGACATGGCATCCTTTAAAACATTGTAGGATGAATATAAACGACCATGATATCTATATTGTAGAAAATAATATGGATTTGTTTCAATCTGCGTAAAAGGGTTTTAAAATGTTGACATTTACATTCTGCCATCACATACTCTAATCAGACATATTGGCTTTTATCCGATGGTTTAGTTACTGATGTTGGTATGAACATAATTGTAAGATAATGGCAATTGTATGATTCCGAACCATATTGAAAAATAATAGTCAAAACATACATGGTTGCAGCAGATATGATCAACACAGAACATTGTCAGTCAAGTGGCTTCGGTATCTAGGATTTGTTTTGCTCCTAATGTATAAATAATGGTGACAATGGAAATAGAGCAACCATATCCAAATGTATTGTCTCTCGCTTATTGTACAAACTGATCACGTCAACGTTATTCCTAAGGGGAATACGATATAGTATTATCTAGAATATCGTTCTGCAACAATACTTATGACAAAGCTGCCCTGAAGGGTCAACACATGTTAAGCGCATGCCAAGATTATTCAAGAATAAAAAGCATACTTTTCAGAAAAAGAAAACATACAATAAGCAATAAAGTTTTTTTACGGTTTACATTAATTATTTGGTAACATAATATAAATTAAATATGATTACATACTACAACTTATATTTAAGATTTTGGCAAACATTATGACATGAAGTAAGGACTTTTCTGCATATTTATTGATCAATATTTATTGATACTTGTGAAAACAGACACCTTAAAAGAATCATGACAAAAACTTGAAATCTCATTCATATCTACCTTCTTGCTTCTAGTTAATATAACAAATCCGATTTATGACCCTAAAAATCAATAACAATGCCAGACAAGGACGAAAAAGAATAGTACAAGATATCTTCCTGATTTTTATAAACTTAATATATTTATGTAGAAGAAAGAAGACATACAAGTTTTAATTTTACGATAAATATGTGAAAGATATGGCACGTATTCAGCCTTTACATCAGCAGGCTCTCTCTTGTCATCGAGGCTAAAATTTTTAAGAAAATTACTAATTTTTCGGGAGCGTTATGACATAAGGTATGCTGAGATGTAGAGATCGAACACAAAAGGTTTGTATTCCACACTGTGCTGTCTGATCGAATACAAAAGGTTTGTATTCCACACTGTGCTGAGTGATCGAACACAAAGGTTTGGATTCCACACTGTGCTAAGAGATCGAACACAAAGGTTTGTATTCCACACTGTGCTGAGTGATCGAATACAAAAGGTTTATATTCCACACTGTGCTGAGAGATCGAACACAAAGGTTTGTATTCCACACTGTACTGAGTGATCGAATACAAAGGTTTGTATTCCACACTGTGCTGAGAGTTCGAACACAAACGGTTTGTATTCCACACTGTGCTGAGTGATCGAATACAAAGGTTTGTATTCCACACTGTGCTGAGTGATCGAACACAAAAGGTTTGTATTCCACACTGTGCTGAGAGTTCAAACACAAAGCTTTGGATTCCACACTGTGCTGAGTGATCGAACACAAAGGTTTGTATTCCACACTGTGCTGAGAGTTCGAACACAAAAGGTTTGTATTCAACACTGTGCTAAGAGATCGAACACAAGGGTTTGTATTCAACACTGTGCTGAGAGATCGAACACAAAAGGTTTGTATTCCACACTGTGCTGAGAGTTCGAAGACAAAGCTTTGGATTCAACACTGTGCTGAGTGATCGAACACAAAAGGTTTGTATTCCACACTGTGCTGAGAGTTCGAACACAAATCTTTGGATTCCACACTGTGCTGAGTGATCGAACACAAAGGTTTGTATTCCACACTGTGCTGAGAGTTCGAACACAAAAGGTTTGTATTCAACACTGTGCTGAGAGATCGAACACAAAGGTTTGTATTCAACACTGTGCTGAGAGTTCGAACACAAAGCTTTGGATTCTACACTGTGCTGAGAGATCGAACACAAAATGTTTGTATTCCACACTGTGCTGAGAGTTCGAACACAAAGCTTTGGATTCCACACTGTGCTGAGTGATCGAACACAAAGGTTTTTATTCCACACTGTGCTGAGAGATCGAACACAAAGCTTTGGATTCCACACTGTGCTGAGAGATCGTATACAACGGTTTTGGATTCCACACTGTGCTGATTGTCCTGTTTATCTTTACATAAATCTGGAACAACTTTTTCTATTTTAAGCAGCATCACTTGGTAGTTCCACTTACAATCAAAAGTTTACATGTGCTTGAATGATAAAAATCGAACAGTTTATACTGAAAGGTATGCAAGGAATGCTGTCTACACAACCATAAACGAAATTATCTGACCTATATTTTCGACAAAATACACTCGAATACGACATGGTGGGTATAAACACGTGACATTTACAACGCTGTAATAATGAACTTCGATGCAAAAGTTTGTCTCATTTAAGAATTTCGAAATGATATTAGTATAACATGATTATTTGTACAGTGTCAGAATACAGACTCTATTTGTTCTGTAGATGATTCTCGTAGATTTTTAAACTTCGGATATCAAGTTCTGTCAAAATCAAACCGCGGAAAATTAAACAGCCGGTACTCGTTCACTGTTATAAAAGCACGATGTCATTACCGTTTGGTAGAAATAATAATTGTGTACTGTTTTGTATTGTCCATATGTTAATAGTTGATTATGATTTGTTAATTTGTTTGTATATAATATCCTTGTATCAGTTTTAAACCACGAAGCAGGAGCTTCCTGGTAGTTGTCTCACTTTGATGTGTTCTATTTGTTTACATTGTTTGTTGTGAGGAAAAGGGACCTTCACCTTCAGGAAGTGCGAGGTTGGAGCGCTCCACAAACTAAGTTAAGGCAACCCAGTCGGTCCTTTTGTCGACTTACCGCTCAAGGCAGTAACTGTATTTATTATTTCTTTTGTATGTTTGTCTCTTCTCCGTGTTTTGTCACTGTTGCATTTACTCCTTATGCTTTTGTCTAGGTAGTTCAGATTTAAAATATCTGTGGCAATTTTTATAGAACCTTTTCATATAATTCTATTAAAAATATATTACAATACATAAAACAGCCCTTCTCTGTTCATGACATTTTGCAAAAAATTATACATTTATTGATAAAATCTTTAAAAAGGAGCCGGAATGATATAAAACACACATTCAGAAAGAGCGCAGCACTGTATACTGTCGATTGCTTTTTCTAAATGTAACAATTTCTGATATATCCGACGAAAGATTCAGTGTGATTTCGCACTCGTTTGGCGAAGAAAAACCCAGATGTCTGGTAAAACAGTTCTTGTATAGTCCTTTTAACAAAGTAAAGCCGGCATTTTATAATTCCGTTAACGTGGTCCGCGTGAGTGTCCGCATCCGCTAATTTTATTTCCGTCAAGTGCTATTCCATACTTCCGTCATTCGATGCGTACATAAACGCATGAAAGCTAATTAAGTGGTTTTTTTTCCGTTAATAGAGCTTCAAAAATGTCTCTATCTAAAGCAATTGCGATATATAACCACAGGCTAATGTGAGAGGTGTGATTGTTCATAGAAATATACAAAAAAGGAAACTACATCATAGATAGTGTATAGGGGAAATGTATATACGGCTAGAACAACATGGAACATTCTACTATCTCGTAATAGAGCTCTAATTATCTGCCGAGGAGTTCCATACTTATTTTATATTAAATAGACAACAGTTTGGGCATTTGCTATCACTGGTAGAAGAACAACTGACGAAACAAGGGAACCCATGTCCACAAAACAACGACTTGCTTTTTGCTTAAGGTAATCATAATTATTATTATGAAAAACCTTAAACTTCGCATTTCTTTTGACATTTTATAGAAAGAAACAAGAATAAAACAAAAAAATGAAAATGTTGAGACTATTTCTCACAAACATGCCTTGTTTGCACTACAAAAAAGAAATGAACTGAGTAACATTTTGTTATTAAAATATCTCCTTTAGCCTAAACTACTTCCGCTGTGGTTATATTGTAATGTCGTCATGATCATACTCAAAACGTGAAGCCCCGAGGTAGCCTCTTTACTACTACTTTCCCTGACCACATTGTCACTGCAGCTTATCTGTGAATGGATGACAAATGGTTGTTGGTGTTGGTACAGTTGCTGTTGTAGGCAGGTTGCTTGGGATGGGAAAGTTATTGGCACTAGGTACATAAATGGCTGCACGTTTTCACATGTTTCTGTATTGTACACCTGTATTTGCAGCCATGACTGACTTTACCTTGAGCCTTGATCTATTAGAAGAGAATCAATGCGTGAAGCCTGCGATTTGGCCAATTACAAGAAAGATGTCTCGAACTCGGACATAGAGTCTTGAGGGTTTTTCTTAAAATGTGTCGTAGTTCTTAGGAAGTGTGCACAAAGGCTTTTCACTACGACAGTAACTCGGTGTCGACTCCCTGCACTAGCTGATTTCATAACTGAAACGATAAGATACATGCTCTAAGTCTATATTGACATGCTATTTTTCAACTAATCTTTATATGTTAGATTTCTGGAAACTGGGGAATCATATTCATCGCTGGCACTTAGTTCATACATCTAAGTTCATACCAGAAGTTTACCAGTCTATCTGGGATAAAATCGGATCGCTTTATCTTAGAATGTTAGAATATATTGAGGATCGGATGTTACTTGCAAAGGACTACCGGGATAAATGGCAATTCCCAAACTGTTTAGGGGCAATAGACTGTAAACACATAGTTATGCGTTGTCCTATTTATTCAGGATTCATTTATTTTAACTACAAATCGACATTCTCTATAGTGGTGTTAGCACAAGTAGATGCCAGTTTGAGATTCGTTGTCGATGATATTGTTGCGTACAGGAGAAACAGCGATGGTGGTATATGCGCCAACTCACGGTTTGGTAGAGCACTTGCGGTAAAATCTTTGAATTTGAATTTGCCACCAAATCGATGTTTGCCTGATGCAACCAAGTCAGGTCCTGTCCCCTACGTTATCGTAGGTGATTAGACTTTTCCTCTTCAGGAACACATATTGCGTCCTTATCCAGGCAGGGGTAGTGAAATAAATGAACAAATATTTAACTATAGACTTTCTTTTGTAATAAAAACTTCAAGTACTGCATAATTAACATTTTTTACACACCTAGAAACTGGTAACCTTCGATTCCTTCGGAGCAATCGTCATCAGACAGGTCTTGTGGCTCCATGTTGCTGTCAGCACTGAAAATTATTTATCAATTTTGTTAGTGTATTGTTTGCGAATGTGCTATATATGCTAACATTACTCAGTTGTTAATTGCCAAAGTTAATGAAATAGCGATATTTTAAACGCCACCTGTATACGTACTATCAAGCACATGAATGAACACTTATAAGTATTTTTTTAAGGAAATAAGTGAATAAAATACAAATAATTATAAAAGTCTTACTACTTTATCAGATACTGACATTTTTAACCATACAGAGAGTATTGAATAAAAGCTCTAAATATAGGGTAACATCTCAATAAAAACCAACACAATTTGAATTATCTCCCTTCCTACACAATTATTGATAATTCCTGAAAGTATGAAATTAATTGGCCAATTATTGAAGGAGATAATTGCAGAAGAAAGTAGTTACCTCCCGAAGTAAACTTAGTGCGAGTACGTATAATAATGCTGCTTTTTTCCTGGCCTCTTTTGTAAATGGATAAAAAAACCCATCACATCCATTAATTGCCACCGGAGAGATGCCGTTGCTGCACTTCCTGATTTCTTCTTGGCTGACAGTTCCCTTTTTTCTTTACATATGTGTTACGCAGTGTACTTTATTTTATTACCTATACAAAGATCATTATTAAGTTCATATTTTACTTTGCTAAGATTACCTTCTTTTAAAATGACTTATATTTTATCCACAAAATCACACCAATAGATTCTGGTCAATATAAGCATCTATATTTTGAAACAAAATCAGTAAATTACCTGAAACTCCGTCTATCTTCAGTGATTTTGCCGCTGAATTCCTTATATTCTTTAATATCGACGTGTCTTTGTGGTCGCTTTTAGTGACATCATAAATTGCCCCCTTTTCTCTAACAATTTCAAATATTTTTTCTGAAAAACATTTTGGCAATGAACTTATTTGCTTTCTTTGAGCGAGGTTTCCTGTACAATGTGTATCAGGGATCTGTCCGTGTACGTGTAAATTTGCTCACGGAGCGAAACGTCGCGAACACGAACACGGGCGCGGAATGGACACGGACGTATGGAATATACCCAACGATATCTCTGGTAAGTAAAAAAAAACGCTGACTCGGATCACGCATAACGGAATTGTGGAATACCGGCATGACAGACTTGACCGACTTCACGTGGTACCGGTAATCTTAAAAATGCATGCTTGATTCAGATTTTAGCAAGATTATAAAAAAGTATAAGTATAATGTATGATACACTTTAAACCAGACTTGAGACATGACTGTCTTTGTTGAAAAGCTCCTATTAGTCTGTTTATATGTGTGTGAGAATTAACACCTGTTCTAAGATGTAAGTTGGAGCTTCTTCTTTTATATATATACTACGTTCCCTAGTATTTTATAAATTCAGTGGTAGCCCGAGGTTATTAAAGTCTCTTAAAATTAATTACAAGCAACATTTACATAACCTTTTAGTTTTTAAATTAATGATAAGAAGTTCTCTATTAATAAAACATGATTGTCTCATTATTCCTATATGCCCATTCATGCACTAGCCATGGATATTTATGATCATTTATCATTTTCTGCATTACATATATGATTGTTGCTTGTAACAGAATAATTACTGCACAGGTTCATAAATATATAAGTATGTGCCAAAAAAGATTCCTTAATCAATATTGTAAAGTAAAACATGCTTTGCTATTGGTAAGGGTAAGTGTAATTCTATGAATTACTATGAAAAAGAAAAGCATGTTAAAACACTACAAATTATTATACTGTACATAATTTCAACCATGTTGAACGCATAACATCACCATTTCTGTTATTTAAACCCGATAGGCATATCGTTTTGTTTCTTTTTCTGTCAAATTTCATAGAATATCACATACTTTTATATCTATACTTTTCACAACTACTACCTTAAGATATTTCTTTTACTGCAAGACTCGAACAATATTTATCAATTTTTTAGCAAAAGTAGAGATACTTTACCTCTAAGGTTTTCTTATCTTTTATTGTTTTCTCTTTATCAGTATATGTTGTATAATGTAAATGTGTAACAGCTGTTCTATGACAATTTCATTTGCTATGTCATCATGTAACCTTTATGTTTAGAAACTATATTATCCTGTGTGTCCCCCATACACCCCCACCCCCACTAACCTCCCTACTAACAAAATATCCCTACTTCCATTAACATCCCCTCTATTCTAAAATTTCACTTGTTTGACGGAACTTAACATAGTGATATATAAAACAAATTGTACAGATCCTCATTTTGTATATGTATGTACATGAGTGTTAATAAAGTATTTGTCTGTCTGTCTGTCTGTCTGTCTGTCTGTCTGTCTATTAGTCCAGGTCATATTGGTTCACTATTATTGTATTACAAATCCGTTAAATAGCGGATTCTATCTTATTGTTAAGTCAATTACTAGTAGTTGCCAGAATTAATTATTTAAAAGATCAACAACGTACATTATGTGCATCATTACATGTGCGTTCCCCGCCCGCCTTATTGAATTAAGTTTGGCTTAACTGGTATTGATTAATGAACTTACGTGTAAGAACGAGGAAACAATATATCATTTAAATCTGCAGCACATAAAATGTTTAATTTGTCGAACAGGGAAATAAAATGTTGCCAAAAGAATCACTAGAAACATATTTTTTTGTGATACGAACACATCCGTCATTTATTATCCGGTAGAGCTTTTTACCATAGCCACAGGGCTAAGAAGTCAGAGAGGGAAATAAGAAGATACAGATATGGCAATACTGCTTTTACAGCTGAATAGTCTACAAAAGCCATTATTTTTGACAATTGCGATATTATAATTGTCGATTGGTAAAGACTTTAAACGCTTTCGCGGGGAGTTTGACATCATGTAAAGTCAATTAGTAGGGAAATTTATAACTTAAATAGTTCAGATATGTGCACCCCATAATCGTAATTTGTTCTTATCAAATGAGTTTATAGTCGTAAATATGCTTGTATTCCTTTCTGACAGTATGCCACTTTAGCTACATTTAAGCAATAGCCTGCATTAACCTTATTACTGCTAATTATTATCAAGTTAATGAACTTCAACGACAAAACCTTGACGGCGATTAGCAGCTGCCACACCGCGGTCACGATCAATGCAAGTCATCCTACCGACTTGCCGGTGGCATCCGGCATCCACTGTACAATGCTTCCAATTATGCCTGGAAGTGCGTCCGCGGCCTTTCCTGGCAACATGCAGAGTAGTGTTGCTAGCGCTTAAGCTGTTTGTGACCTATTCCTTGATCCCGAGTTTTGCCGTTGCTGCTGGAGATGTGGGAGCTGGGAACACACCCTGTCTCCGGCGATAGCTAGCGCAGCTAGGCTGATTGACATGTCGATGGCGGTCAAGAGCGGCTTCCTCAACAATGTTTAGATAGGCTTTGGCTGCGTCGTGTCTTCGTTCTGAATCTTTTACGAATTCGGCTAATTTGGTATTAGGAGAAACTTCGTATTGGTTGAAACTGCTTATAGCCTTGCAATTCTCTTTTATTTTATATTCAGTCCAAAATGCGGCATATTTTCATAGCTAAATGACCGTCGAGAGCTATCAACCGAGCTAGGCTATTACTAAGCTCGTCTCTGGAAAACTGTTTTAAGTCCCACGAGCTCTGATTACTCGTTCATAAGGTATGTCCCCTATATAAATATGATGCTTCCGAGGGTTGGTCTGCAATGTTTCTAGAGCTAATTACTCAGATTCAGTCATTTTAGATGGAGCTATGTACAAGATTTAGATCCCAATGACTGCGGATGCCATGTCTTTTGATAATTTTGTCTTCATGTTGTAGCAGTTCTGCAACGGTAACAGGTACGACATCCTTCTTTCGTCCTCTTTGGAACAATGATAATTTCGGACGATTTTACTATCACCTTACCTAGCTGACATATTTGTGTTATAACCAATTGGTAAATCTAGGCAGAAGGTCGAGAACTCCCCCGAGATGTGACCCACAATCCGTCTCTAATTGACTAAAATCAGAAACTGTTGCAGGTCTTGCCAAGCGACGACAACTGCAACTTCACTCTCTCTGGAGTCTAAGATTCGTATTTACGCCAAGTACCAGGGCATCGACCTCTCCGTCAGTTATAACGTAAAGAGGCTGAGGCTGCCGGAAAAAAGTTGATATTAACGTTGTGGAAAATGCAGTTGCCTCGGTATACGGCAACTAGGTCAACGTCTGCTCAAAAGTTATTTGTTAATCTTTAAGTCTGCGTACAGTGACAACCTCTAATACGAATTCACATTCAACGATTACAGCAGGTATCATTAAAGAGACTGGCAAAGCCACCGCCTCCTATACAAGAGGCTATTAGTCTAGAGTTTGAAGCAATTATGCAGTCAGAGCGTGCATCCACGATATGCAATTAGTACAACGACCGCCAGCAATCTTGTAAGACAGGGTGCACTGCCACCACAAAACAACAAACACAAAAGTGATACCTTAAGAAAGATCAACATGAACGTACCAGCACAGAGCATAATGTCATTATGTTGTTCGAAGAACCGGCAGATGCTTTCGCCAAACTATAAACATTCTATGACACCAAAATAAAAAATAAAGATAACAAGAAGGAACTTCCCAATCAGGTGTACTCTCAAGGTATGTACCTGTTTCAAATGGGGTAAAGCAAAACCCTCTTCAGTTAGGGCCGCAATCGGCATCGCGAATAAGCCACAGCCACTTTATTCCTTTGCCGTGCGGCCTGCGACCTATCCAAATATTTGGCTGCAAAGTTTGCCCATTGGCTTGATTTGTGGACAACAGACGATGAAGGGCTATATGGGAAATGGCGGCAGTGAGGACTTGACGATCACGCTGACCAAAGAACAGGCACTGGCTATCCTGTTGAATATTTATCTCTTCGTTGTTTGCTTCAATACGTTGGGGCATCCGAGCATATCGTAATCGTGTGCAACCTACTGCGATGTCAGCGTACACATCCATTGTCTGGATTTCGAGTAGCTGGCTATCCGTGTCTGTGTAGAGCAGCTGACAGAGTTCCTCTACTGGGCATTCGGACAGTTGTAATAGAAATCGCAAATGGCAGATCTAAAATGCCCGTACTCACGTAGACCAGGCAGTTCAAGATATGGCAGCTTTTGTGCACCTGGTTGGCCGCAAGGTCGATGTCAAATACATTGGGCTTGTTATCAGATGCTGAAGCCGGCTTACCTTGGAAGCGCACATAACGTAAAAAACCTTACATGTACGCAGGTTCTCCATCGTCTTGTCGAACACGCTGTTGTTCATCACCCTGCACTTCTTTTATAGAAGTAGCTGGTGGCATCTCTGTGTTCATGCGTGTGTATGGTTCCAACAGCTCGGCAAAAATCAGAGGATTCGGTGGACATTCTTTAGCTTAAATCCGAGAGACAAGCAGATCTGCTAATTCTTGTCTAGTATATATCGGTCCTAGTCGCGAAGGTTCTGAACAGACTTATGGACATAAGTCTCCATTCCAACACGTAGGATCATGCTGATACCTAGACGCAATGTGCAGCTCTTCATCTACTGGAGGTCCACTTCCAAAATAATAACCTTAACAAAATACGCTCCCATAGCGTTGGCATTGTTGATGGCCTAGCAGTCGCCTACCCACTTGAAGTCCACCACCATTCATTGACCAGCCGTAGAGGATTGTAACGTCAAGGTAGAGACACGTGTTTGTGGGCTTCTCGGTTTCACATCCTTATACTCATTGGTTGTTTGTCACTACTGAGATAAAGACCACTAATATAATTCATGTCACAGTCGGTGAACAGGTCAATCCAGTTCGATTCCTGATTTTAAGGAGGATGTCGCAGGTTAGGCTGGGACTCTTGCGCCGGCTAAAGGTCGTATTGTCACATGAACGTCTTTTGAAATGCCTAAAAGAAGTCGGCCAAATGTAGGACGTCGACGCGCAGCTACATGTTGCAGAAATCCGCCAGCGCCTTGCAGACAAACCCAACTCATACCTTAAGTTGTCTAAGGACTACTTACTGATCTCCGAGCATGCCAATGAGCTGTAGAATGCTTCTGGCGGCAGCAACCAGCGTTCATTAAACGGCCCCAGCTGTCGGAGAGGACGTAGTACACATCGTGACGCATGAGCAACACCCGATTTGAAGCGTCTGGTTCATACCGCGCCGCTATCTGTAAAGACAAAGAAGAATTTGCCGACAATTTCTTTGTCAGAGAGTCTTGACGCCTCTTTTCTGACGGCTCTCCAAGCAAGAACATTTGTTGTGTTAAACCCACAATCTCAGCATATTGTAAGCTTGTTAAGAACACCAAATCCACACCTCAACCATGGACGTGTGCAAGATCTTTTCTTAATCCTAGACAGAGGGACTCTGCTATAATGATTCATAAAACATATACCTTTTCTGTTGAGTTTTTTGCGCAGCCAATTGCAAGTATCAATACTTTTCCTTATTGCGTTATTGTTGCGTTATTACTTGTTCGAACTTGGTTTATTACAGCAGGTATACACCTAACAATAATCCGTATGTCTAAAAGAATAAAATACTAGTAAACAGGCTGGTTGTGGCGTCCTTTTTCCAGGGAGTAATGGCTGGTGGCTTTTCGATTGAATGTTGCGCAAAGTGGGGTGGGGTCGTAGTTTTTCTGCGGCCATCGGGTGGTCGCGGCTGGGGCGGGGCTTTCCCGGCTGAACAGAGGCTTAAAGATGTTGCCCTGAATCTGCAATTCCCTTAACTACACCACACACACATTTCTTCTCCTGAAAAACAATTGTTGCGGATGCATTTAAGATAAAGCACAACATAAGGCGAAATCGTTAAACGTACATAGTGCAGGAACGGCACGCTATATAGAACATTGTACTTAATTACAGCAATTTGCATCGCATATTAGAAATCCTTAAATCGTCATTAACTTTCAAAAGGATACATTTGACTAATGTAAACTTCATATCATGTCGGTCGCTTTCTTTTACAGCCGTAGTATTCTATTATTTCTACCATTAAAAGCCAGTAACATATTCATTTAGCTACAGCCTTCCAGCTAAAACACGACATATCATAAATAATTCATGCGGCATTTCACTAGAGAAAATATATCTGTGTGTGATTAAATCAGACTTTTTAAACACATAAAAAAATTTAAATAAATTTTTAGTCCAATAGCTAGGCATTACAATTATATGTTGTATTTAGTCCTTCAGGTGGCGCCCGTTGTCTATTATTTTTATGTCGCCGACTTGTTACTCTTGTAATCCTACCACCGCCTGGGTTCGACTCCAAAATAGGAGAAAGTTTCTAATTGGCATGTTGTCTCAGTTATCATGTAGCTATGTCCTAGTTCCATGAATGATTACTTGACGTCGCAAATACTGTTCTGTAGATGTTAAGCATTAAAAACTTATCTCGCGGTTCAAGCTAAAACCAACAACACTTTGATGATGGCATATCAATTAACTATATAAATGTGTTTATGTGTGACATTTATTACTTAAAGCGATAATATCGACAAAACAAAATCATTTAAACTTACAAAAAATAACTAAAAACCAACAAACTAAGGAAGCTATATAACTTTTAACTCGTACACAACTATATCCATCTTTCAGATTTCTGGCAATGTTCCCGCCTATTATATGACGGACACCATTTCTAATCTTCTGGAGACTGGAAAAAACCGAGTTCAAAGACCACCAAGCCAAAGCAAAACATGAGTTCCAATCAAAATTGAATTAGCCCCAAATTTATCTTTGAGGAATTTAGTTTTCTATGTACACTTTAAATAAATACTTCTTGTTTAGTCTACTTATTCAGAGTTCTGTAAATGCCAAATGTATCGGTATTCTGTATGTCAATAATATAATAATACAACTTTAAAATAAAAAGCAGATACTTATTATGCCCCATTGTTCGACGTCAACGGTTGAATATACTTGTTTGCACGTAAAAATATGTAATTTTTGTAAAGTTATCTGGTGCTACGCGTTTAACAACATGCAAACGTTGTTAACAACTGACTAGAAGAAAGGAAGAGGCCATGCGATTGCAGTGTAGACGACAGCAAAAGGCCATGCGATTGCTGTTTAGACGACAGCAAAAGGTCATGCGATTGCTGTTTAGACGACAGAAAATGGCCATACGATTTCTGATTGTCAAGTCCCTGAATTTATTTTGTAGTACAAAATGTACAACACATTGGAAAGCAGGAAAGCCTCAAGTTATAGATAAACACCTATTCTAAATAAATATCGAGTATACACTGGGACAACAGTTCATATCAGAGTCACTAATATCCGATAAGAAACCATTTTATTTAATATCCAATACTTTCTATATGTCTTTGCATTTTGACTTAAGTTAGGACCTAGATAAATGTTCATACCTGCTACAAGATAAAAGTAACAAAGAACTAATTTGAAATTAACTACTAACTATTACGCCCCTGTGATCTGAATCTAAAACTTCCGAGTGTACTATTCCTTCCCAGCGCGTGCGGTTGCTTAAGACCAAGATACTGAGATGATGCGAACGACATCTGACATTACATAATCCGGTTTTGGGCCGCAGACGACCGTGTGGCACAGCACGGGATATCTCGGCCTAGTATATAAAGTATAGACAGTGGAACGCTCACTTTAATAGCCATTCGCTCCCAATTTCGACCCTTCTAGTCAATGATTGATATTCGTACGCAGCATTGCTTTTTCATGAATCTGCATTTCGTGTATATTTGAATAATTCATCACAATAAACTTGAAGTGTAAACTTACAACAATATAAATGATATCATTTGAAGCATGCCTGGGCACAGTTGACGCGTCTGGTCTCCGTTGACATACTTGTTCTGTACACGCACTACTTCCTCCCAGGCATGAATAACTGACCGCGAGTAGTCATTGCCTTGCAGGGCCAATCCTATGTGCTTCCGAAATTCAGCTTTCCCATAACTATGGACGGTGTCGCAATAATTGTGATGTGATAGAGTGTGAACATTCGCTGCATTGCGATTCGAAGTATCGTAAAATTAATTCAATGAGTAGATAAGAAGAATCAGAATATCCGAATTTTCGCGATTGTCTGCCATTGTGTCGCCGAGAACGGTAACCCTATATTTATAATTTGTTTAGGAAATGCCTAAAGAGGTGACGTCATAGCTTAAGTCACAAATCTGTACTTAGAAGGCATAATTGTGTTACCCCATTCCACATTCGTAGGTTCTTCCAATTATAATGTATGTCTCTCTTCTTAATCATGCTTTATTGGAAAGTCTGGAAATATGTATGTTTGTTTATTCATATCAATGAAGAAAATCTGAGGATTCCTACATTACAAAACAAGGTGTATTTTTTCAAATACAATTATAAAATCTCCTAATAGAGGTTTAATAGTGTTCTTATATCACTTTCATGAAAATAATGACGCAAAAAGTAAAATAAGTTAATTTTTTTTTAATTTCCACGATCATATATGCTTCAAAAAGAGCTCCGGCAATTGTCCTAATTCTAAAAACATGCTAATATTTTCATTTTTTTAATATCCGTTAAAGTTTAATCAAAATAAAATTGATATTTAATATCTACAACATTTGAAAAATAAGTGACTTAATTTAATGAGATTTTACCATGGCCTATATAATGTCTATTTAGCAAAATAGATATCAGCTTTCAAATTGTCGGAAATTGGCTGAAAATATTTTTGATTCAGTCTTTAAATTTGAATTTCTTTTGAAGAAAGGACACCAGAGTCATTTATTCCCAATTAATTGTTTTGATGTCACTCTTTCCAACACTCTTATGTATAAATATAATTGTATTCCCCTTTAGAGTTCCTACAAGTAAATCTGGTTTGTAAACCATCTTCCCTCACCCTCTCTAACATCTTACAAAAGGACTTTTTTTACCTTTTGTCCTCTACCGACGTCGCTTGTCGCTTATGTGAGCCGCAATATTGCTCAAATAATTACGTCACAGTGGAATACAGCCCTCACATGACAAATATTTACTAAAAATGTTTCAGATTTGTTATGACTCTTCTCGAAACATAATTTTCAGCTCCCGTCCAGTTTGTCCTACGTACTGTAGAAAAATGTGTAAAGATATAAAACTGGATCCCTGAGTTTTGCCTTGTGCTTGTCGGAAAATATAATTTTTAAGTTCAATCTTGGCACAATAACTGAATTTTCACTACACGCTGTCATTTTAATGAAATTTAATGTCATTTATATCTTTTTTTTTGGTAGTCTTGTTAACGTTTAAACAACAAAAATGGCGAACAATTGTTTTAAAACACTTCCTTTCATTGATATGCAGTTTGACACCCTGCTCATGTTAGAAGTAAACTTGATATTTCCATGCCAAATAATGTGTTCTTGTTGTTATTAATAGGCTGCCGAAGGTGCGTTGCAAATCTGCTATTTTTCTTGAGAAAACATCTTTGTAACAAAGTTTAAGTGCAAACATATTTTGTTCATGCATATTTACATGAATAGGGTTGGTCATATATATCTATCAACTTAACAATTTGCTCTTCTCTTAAAAAGTATATCAACATGATATAAAAGGTTATGTTAAAATACAAAAGTACATGTTATTACTGAAATGAAAGTAAAAATAAATTGTGTAAAGTATGTAAACTTGTTGGTACCCTTCATTGCTTGGCCATGTACATTATGTAGAAGAGTAAATGGGTACACATAAACCTAAGAGAATCTGCAAGTGGCTTCAATATATTCATGATTATAATTACCAATAAGAATATATGATAAAACCCTATGAGCATTGCAACATATTACCATTTTTTAAAAAGCATAGGCCAAAGGTATTCGCGTGTAAGTCAAATGTAAGAGCAAGAACAAATTTGTGATGAGTTATTTAACAAAAGAACAAAAATCAGCAACGACAACAAAACAACAAACAACAACGCAAACCCGACAGTTATCGCCATGGAACGGTCAGTCGGCAGTATGGAACAACTGGGGTGCTTAAACCGGTTTACAGAGCTCTTACCTCGCACTTCCTAATGGGTGTCTCAAATGCAA
This sequence comes from Sinonovacula constricta, assembly GCA_007844125.1. NCBI lineage: Eukaryota > Metazoa > Mollusca > Bivalvia > Cardiida > Solecurtidae > Sinonovacula > Sinonovacula constricta. Next base: position 36,523,218 of record CM017566.1, read on the forward strand.
GCAATGAAAAGAAAACCGATCTATTTGAACAATAAATGTCCAACGAAAATTCGGGGGAGCATATAGTCGCCGTCCGTCCTTCTCGCATTCGTGTCCGGCCCAATTTTTTTTTATTGGAAGTCGCACTTTAAAATGAGAGAAATGATCGTCATATCGAGACAACGTGTCGCGAGCAACATTAGGGTTGCTACCTTGAATGTCAAGGTCACAATGACATTGAAGCAAAATCATGTCCGGCCCATGACATTGTTATTTGCTTTCACATTTTAAAATTATTTCCCAAAAATGATCGTGATATCAAGACAAATTGTTGCGCGCAAAATTTGGGTCACTCACTACCTTAAAGGTCAAAGTGTGACCTTGAAACAAATTCGTGTCTAGCTAATACATGTTTAAGTCTATCAGTCTACCTTAACTAATACAACACGCAATGAATTGTATTTCTTGAATTCATTGCCAATGTAAGTATGACTTATTCCATTGTTCCATAAGTAAACTCAGTGATTGAAATTGCCATTCCCTTCAACATTCATAGGTATAGGTTTGAATATGTATGATTATATAGCACTACTCCATTTTACTTTCATATTAATACAACAAACCGTTTTTGTGATGGTATTTCCATTTGGGGAGCATCACCTGTCTTCGGCGGTTTATTGTCTTTGGTAAGTTTAAACGAAAGTAGTGACGTCATTGAAAAATAATGTCTACATAGTGTTTAGAAGAGGGGGGTATTATTTCGATTAGAAGAACTACACAAACATTGTTGATTGTAAGTGAAATTAACTTTTTGAATCAAGAAATAAATGACAAAAGAAGAGTGGATAGTTTTAGCATCCTGTTCATGTGAAGATGGAATTGAGGAACCAAAGTCCAGTGTCCATTAAAGGAAATACACGTAACGATCATCATAGGATGAATTAAATAATAACAAAGAAAGAAATGACAACAAAGATGACATGGGGAGATTTTGTACTTTTTGATTTAACGAAATAATATATCTGTTCGTCCTTGCTAATTTAGAAATGCGCAAAAAAATTGTGTTTAGCATCTTCAAATATTGTCCCACAGGGACACACGAGACTAATTGTTATAACATTACGACATAATCATCATTTAAATTGCTATAATTACTTCTCATTCTTTATATAAGTGCGACAGATATTGTTACCCCCATGACTATACGACTTGCTTCAAGTTGTAATTGCTCAATAGTTTCTTTGCAACATCCATCACATATGATACTGGAATATTCAAGAAACAAACATAGGAAATACGCATTTGGTTTAGCACTTTTATTCATACAGTGCTTATTTTTCCTTATTTTAATAGCCTTTGATTCAGACTAAAGAACGCTAGAATTATGCGCATTCCACTTAGCATCTTTGAACATAACAAGTCTCAAGGTCCCAGGAGCTTAAGTGAGTATTATATCTTCACTTTCTGACACATAGATAGTTAATCGTCGCTAGTTTTATATGCGCAAATAGGTGTGTATGAGATAGATCATTGTTTGCATCACCAACTGAAGAGACAAGTACAAAGTAATTATTAGTATAATTATACTTTTTGGTGGTGGTGAAGAGTACATGTATATGGAACTGGTTGAGTCGATAAAGAAGACTTCATAATGTGTCTGATTATTTTCCAAAATTCTTTTTTATCATTAATGTTAAATTTGATTCGACATCATTAAAGACATTGTTTTTAAAGTCATTTACTTTATACCTCATATTTACAACTTTTATTCAGTCATTTTTACGGCATCGTCGGCAACCACAGTATTTTCTTCCGTTACACTCCATACATACCGTGGGAAATTTGACTAGCAAAATCTCGTTTTCATGAATATGCATGAGGCAGGGGAGACCAATCTTCTTCCAATGAAATCGCATGTTACAATAAAATACTCTTCAATCTCAATGCCGTCATACTGGGATTTTCTTACTAAAAATAGAAACCAACGCACATGTTTACTCATGGAGGTCGCCATTTTGAACGGTAAACCGAACCTTAGTCATAAAACGTAATTTCATTGGCTAGTTGTCCGTGGTGGTTTCCTTATGGCACCAATGAAACTGCCTCATTAATTATTCATGACTATGAGATTTTCTTAGCCAATTGTCCCACGGTACATAACGCAGCATAGCGGAGTAATGTAACGGGGGATAACCGACGATGTTTTTACGGTTATTTCTTAATGTTATTTTTTTAGTTGGTCTCTAATTCGTATATACTTTTTAATAGAACCATCAAACATTGCTTGTCAGTAGGCTTAATTGTTACGGTTTTTGCGGAATACACTGTTCAACAAGTCCTATGTATATGTCAATTTTGACAAGCCTCGTCTAATGTAATTGAATTTGATTCTAGGAAACTCCAGTAATAACCTTTAATAAGTTGGTTTAGATATGCGAAATCTTCTTTTTCGTATAACCAAACTGTCCGCTTATTAGTTTCGTACGTAACTTGCAGAAATATAAATGCAGCTTTATGATAATTTACGTTTTGTGGTAAAGCCATAGTGCGAAATTTTATAATCTCTGTACCGTGGTATATAAGTATTGCATCAAGAAGAGCATTTTGTCTAGATGGTCTATCAATTATACATCCAAGAGAATTCGAACATGATATTCTTAGATGTCAGTTATTTGTATTTAAAAGATATTTGTTTAGATTTTAAACTAAAACTAATTAATTTATTATTTCCAATGCCATTTCACCATTCCGAAGCTTTGCCTTGCTGTTACAAATGTAAGTTTTGTTTGTTTTTTTTTTTTTGGGTTTATCGTCCCACGCCGAGGCCATATAAACAATATGGTAAAGTCGCCGATTTGTAACTCCTCTGACTGCTTAGCCTCCCACCGCGTGGGTTCGAGTACCGTTCGGGGCAAACGACTTAATGTGATAGGGTCTTTCAGCTGATCTGCGGTGCGCCGGTGGTTCTACCCATTCATTTGTCTGGGGTCTTCCTCCACTAAAACAGCTGGACGTCGCTTTAATGATCATAATTGGTCACTGCGATGTATTTCAAAAACAAAAACAGCAACAATAACAAACACATACAGCAGTACTTTTGCAAAATGGCATTTAAATGTGTATTGCTTTACAAACTATCACAATATTAGCCAGAATGACGACGTGAATTTGCGTTTGTTTGTATAACTTCCTTTAGCAGGTGTAATTCTCGATGCAGGTGCTTGCTGTAAGCTGTTTCACTTTGATGGAGTGTTTTTATTTATACTTTGTTTGAGAGATAACCCTTCCAAAAGTGGTCTTACAGGACCTTTTCTGTTTTCCCTAATCCTTAATACCAAATTCGTTTATTACACTTGACTGACTTATTTTATATAAACCTTACTTTGTTTCTATCTCAATAATACGACGTAAATATTCAAGCTTTATTTAAATCTTGGAAATCACTATTCAGATTTGTGTTAAAACAACACTTTAAATCCTTATAAATTAAAAATAGTGAGAATATTTATAGAAGCTAATTACTGTATTTTGGAATTTCTTAAAAAAATAGTTTGTGAATTGTTACCCGTTGCTGGCTTTTGCTTCTCTTGCACTATTGATGGTTACAAAATCTAAAACGATGTTTGATCTAGATATTGACCCAGAACAATCTGCTCTCTTGTCATTGTTCTCCAAAACGTCGTTAAAGTATCACTTGTTATTTTATCTAAGAAATAATTGATATCTGTCTTACTAATGATGCATTAAGTAGAGGATTTTCGCAAATACTCCATTTCAAACCAGTATAAATGGTTTACCAACTACGTTGACGCATGTGCAGGTATACCGTTTCCTTATTGTCTAGCTGAAACATCGGACATTTTATTTGAGTAATTGTTATTGCTAATAATGTCAACATGTGAGGAATATAAAGCAAAAGTAAATAATAATATTTTAAAGAAATGTTATGGGCTTATGGAATTTTATAATAGTAAAGAATATTATGAAGACTTTTACGTGTAGAATCCTTGTAAATGTCTTGCGTTAATTATTGTGGCCAATTGTCAAAGGAATAGACACATCGTTATAATATATTGTTGGTTCCATGTGGTAAGTACTCTTTATCAGAAATAAACAATATGTTGTCAAGCATAAAAGCGGCTTATTCGGGAGCAGTATTTTATTTTATACTACAAACCGTTGTCTGGGTCAGTAGGAACTACGCAGTAGATAGTTAATTATTGTGTCTGTAGCACAACAGAAAGTATCTTTAGCCGCAAATAAAAGTTTTCCTTTCCACGAAAGTATGGAGAGAATTGGGTGATAATAGACACTGTTATACAGATTTTCTTTGGAACACATACATCATTATATACATTGTCATATATATTCACTTGCATGATATATGCTAGATATTTATGTCGTCTCTGAGACGATAGAAGACAACAGGAAAAGCGAGGTTAAATCTCCTTTCTTAAATATCCTTTATACAAATAAGGTTTTTGTTTGGCCGTCTGGCGTTTCCGCTTGGTAACTCTTGTCTTCAGTAGTTTTATCAAATCTCGTGTTTATGGTTTTTTCGCCACGTTTATACCTTACTTGCATGCTTGTATATATTTAGTGCTCGTTCGAATTTTAAATTTCTGTGCTGGTAGAATTCTCGAAGGGCCTTGTTAAATATTTGTATTGATGCTGGAAACAAGAAAACTGCCCTTGTACTATCTTCATACTTTTTCATAAAGTATATATGTTATCACTTGCGACTTATGATTAAATTAAACGACAAAATAATTAAATTATTTAATTACAATTGTTGATAATTTTAATTATGAAGGTATTGTCCCCGCACACCGTTAATTGCAATTATCATTTAAAATACTCGAAAGGGAAAAATATTTGCAGCTTTTGCACTACTCAGTGACTCGTGAAACTTTTCTTTGTAGTGACCCATAATATGCACGAAAAAGGATAGCAAAACGGACAAAATAATTTAATGCCGTGTAATACAGCTATGAAATGGCATACATAATCATACAATATACAAATGACACTCGAGTGCGAAAGTTAAAGTTTTTCACGTACGAGTATATTTACATAAACTACATAGCTATTTAGGTTTAAAGGACAAATAAAACGATTTCAGTTTTCGCATTTTTGTTTCCATTGGGTTAAACATGTTAAAAAACATATTTTGATAAGGATATAATCTCAATTATCATAAAATAACGCATAATGAGCTTCATAATTTTTTATTTTATTTATAAGCTGACGTGATTATCTGACTGTGATTTTGCATCACGTGTTCCACGTAGCGCGCGCGTCTTGACACCTGTCAAAAGGCGAAGTCAGACATATTGAACAACAGCGTATTGTTTGACAATGTTTAAATTTACATCTTGTCAAAGTGTGTATGTAGTTAATCATAACTTAGAACATTGTTAGACAATAACATTTGAATGTAATTTCGCAACAGTTTTAACAGACGTCATTCATCTTTTAAAGCGATACTGTTAACAATATTCTCTTTAGTTGTGTGGAAGCGTCGGTTTCTTTTGCGGACAAAGTATCAATTGATGTGCGGTCGCTCAAAGAACATAAAAGGTTTAAGTATGGGGGTTAAAAAAGGACGGTCTATGAACGAGTCTATGAACGAGTCCTTATTTTTCTTATCGACCTCACCGCCACTTAAAGGGTATATTGAACGAATGTAGGACAATTGGTCCCATGGACAATTGGTGCCATGCCATTTTTGACAGGTGTGGACGATTGGTCACATGAAGTTTTGCTAGGCTGGACAATTGGTCCCATCCCATTTTTGATAGGGTAGACAATTGGTCCCATCTCACTTTGACAGTTTAATTAAGTAAATAATAGAATATATTATCACTTTATTTACAGCATGAAATATAGTACATGACCATAAATTAAAGATTATATCAAAGGCACTACATTAAATAAATGACACAGTATTAACAGCATAAAATATAGCACATTTGATGACAAATGAACATAAATTATAGAATAAATATCAAAGCACTACAGCATGCAAAAGCAAATATGAAAAGTACAAAAAATATTAAGCACTATTTTGAGGACATAATACAGAATAGCATAGTACATGGTAATTAACAACAATATATGTAGAGTCCAACCGATCACGTAAGAATTACTTAAGCCTAATACACTGTCCAATTGCAGCAAGAAACTCCTGCACATATACTGGGCATAAGAGAAAGTCACGATTTATAAACTTATATACTACTTTATTATTTATTCATCTTAATTTAATAATACAGTCAAACTTATCAATATAACTACTAAAATGTTATTGTTTGTTACAAGAGAGAAACAAGAATCAGTTAAAAGCAAGTCTTCTCCCCTCGGACGAGTTGGTTACACGTCTTCAGTCTGTTCTGAAGCATCTGGCCACAGATGGGGTATTATACACATGGGACCAAATGTCCACTCCTTACAAATTGAGATGGGATGGAATGAAATGGGACCAATTGTCCACCCTGTCAAAAATGGGATGGGACCAATTGTCCAGTCTGGAAAAACTAGATGGAACCAATTGTCCACCCTGTCAAAAATGGCATGGGACCAAATGTCCATGGGACCAATTGTCTGGCTTCCAAATTAAACAATAATAACATAAACGGCAACGATTAGTTCGACCAATTTGCACACTTCCCCGAAATATTTGCCTATGTTCGTATATGCCTCAACAATGATTTCTTAGCAATAATAACTACTTATTCATTTATTTATAATGTTGTTGTTTTTCAAATTAATTTTAATTTTGTGTCTTAGTCAAAAATGTTAAAAATGGAGATATTTTATTGCTCGAGTAAACCTACTAGGTTTATGAAAATCCTTTCTAAAATCATGATGATTAATAAAAATGAACATTACATGCGGAAAAGTTTCAAGTCAATATTTTAATTACTAACGAATATTCTTTAAATAACCCGTAATGACTTTCGTTGTATCCTATCTGTCATGGGCAATAAACATTCCTAGGCTATGGAGGGGGTCAGGAAGTGGGACAGGAAGAGATGTGGTGCAGCTGGCTTAACTGGCAGAGTTAGACCCTCTCATTAACACATACATACCTCACTGAAATATCCATTTAACCTAGTTTGCACTGCATATGTTATATTTTGACCTAGCTGAGTTTTTGGCCGATTCACCAGACACATGACACTACGTACACATATTCATACGCGACAAAATTAATTCCGTTTGTCCTTATATCGGTGTCTAAAGCTGACATGTGTATTATACTGATGTACAAGTCTACTGTTATGTGAGAATTGTTCGGAAAATCGTTGACACATGTCTTACCAGTAACGACAAAGATTAATGACCACAGAAACATAATTGATGGTTTATTTAGAAATCTAGGTTGTAATGAACTGTCTTTTTTTCTGCATGCAAAGTTTTTAAGTCGATAGTAATGCATTATACTGGAGATTTATACGTAGAATCTGCATAAATGCCAAACCGATGACTCACAAACAAGCCCGGATCCAGATTTTTCCAGCTTTAGTGTAGGGTCGGGGGCGGTCTTGGGCGAAGACAGATTTGATATACGTTCTAGTGGGGTCCATTGGTATGCTCCCCCGATTTCTTTCTAAAATGGCGGAGATGCGTTCTGACATGTATCTGGACAAAAGGTTAATCGTTTTTTTATGGTTTTCTTAAATTGATTCTGGAAGTCTGAAAACATTTGATGACATAAACCTTTAACAGCATAACTTTTTTGTTGAAAACTGGTTCGAATGATTCACAAACCTATGCTGAAACAGGCCAACATATTTGTTCCTTCGAGATGGACCATAAAATGCAGTTTAATTACATTTATAGCTCTGTTTTCATAGCAAACAATCATTGCAGTATAATCGGATTTTATGCTTAACAAAAGTATAATAATATTTTTGAATTTAGATTTCAGTTTGAGGTTCGAGAATGTGCTGTGCATCATTTCGATGCAAAACATCAATTGAAGTTACAATTTTAACTCGTTTTATAAAAATATTTTTTTATTGAAGCCTTCAGTGTGACAATCAAAACTGAACTGACATGCCGGGAATGCTTTATTAGATGTTGGACCGGACAAAATACAACTAATAGTAAATATCGAAAATCAAAAAAAATAAATATAACGAAGCATTTTCAAGATAATTTTACTACACACTGGGGCACCCGCGATGTAGATATAGAATCACCGATTTGTAACTCCTCTAACTGCTAGGCCTTTCACCACCTGGGTTCGATTCCTGTTCGGGGTGAAGGGCTTACTATTGGAAGATATTTCAGCTGACCTGTGGTGCAGGTGCAGACATTGATTTTGGGGGTCTTCTGCCATCAAAATAGTATGATGTCGCTAAAATGATCATAATTCGTCACTGCGATGTATTTAAAACAAAAACTGCACATTGCAACACATGGTGTCTCCAGTTGCAGATCACTAGATTATAAAATTATCAACTTAGCAATAAATCTTCCTTTTTCATTTTTTTGCAACTTGATATATTATTCTAGAAAGCCTGGCATATTGCTAAAAACGGAGTACAGAAAAAATTTTCAGGACAAAATTTCTTCAGTTCATTTTAGCAAAGGCGGACCCTTACTTAGATTTCCAATGCCTATAAATATCCCACAATTTGCAATATTGTTTATTTGGTTCGCACAGTTAAGTCTCGTTAATAAAATGATAATAGCGTCCTTTTTTGTTGTGATTTAATTCCAACTTCCAGACATATTTTAATAATTTATCGGATTGATTTTGTCCGCTTTTGTTAACATTTATATTTTGTCCACATATGCTTAAATAAAAGGAAGGGATTTTGTCCCAAATTGTAAAAACTATAGCCACTGATTGTATTTTCATTTTGCTTGGATGTAACATTTAATTGTATTTTTTGCTCTATTCTTTGTCAGAATCAATCTCAAAGCTGTGACCTCAATATATTTTCGTAATTCACAAAAAATCTCATTATAAAAACAACAAAATTCATCTTTTAACCAATTTGTCATGACCTGAAAGACTGTGAGAACACTAAAGATCTAATGTGTACCTTGATTGGTAAGCAATGTGACAAACAATCGTAACACCTCAGCTTATGCTGTATGCATCACCACCGAGGAGTGTCGATACAGGTTGTTAGTGAGGGAGTTTAGAGCGAATCCCGGACATTCGTTCACCCGGACATTCGTTCCCCCGTGATTTTTGCAGGGGGGCGGACATTCGTTCATCCGTTGATTTACCACTCCAGACATTCGTTCCCCCATACAATTGTTACCCCGGACATTCGTTCCCCCATGTTTCCCATGTTTATATTTATATGTTATTTTATGAATAACGACGAGGTAAAGGTTTATAGTTTATTAACAATTATCGTTTATCTTGTTACTTTATAACACACACGGTTTGCTCTATGGTAAGCATAGATACTGACACAAACAATAGCACATCTATACAAACTGTACACCAAAATATAAATAATAGCAATGTCTCAAACTATTACACAGTACTATATGTTCACATATGGATTCGAATTTAAGAACTCAGCCACACTCTTGCTTCCGTCTGCCACCTCGCCGCACAGTTTCTTCATTGTCTTCTGATGTGCCCTCGTTCCTCGTCGCAGCCTCTTCGTCTTCCGATCACCTCTCCTCGTTCTGTAAATCTCTGTCTCTGGCGTTGTCTTTCGGGATACATTCCACAACCGACCACAGCGACGGGTTCGTATGCCCCACGAGATGTTTGAAACCGTGGTTCCAACTCTCGCATGGTTCTCATAACTGAGTTTCTGACCTCTGGCTGATTCTAAGAGTTCCATTATGGAAGTGATACAGCTAACTACAAATGGCCCTTATATTCCAAATTAATCTGTGAGTTTGGCCATTAAATTAGAGTTTGAGAAAATAATGTCAAATAAAGAACGTGTTGTTGCGCTAAAAACAAACACATTTGTCAGGAGTTAATTGTCTTTCGTTTGTAATCATTTGAACGGACCGACCCATAGATTGTATTTTAATTGGTGTTAAGAATTTAATTAACATAACACCTTAGCTACAGCCACTCGCGCAAAATACCGACCATAGTACAGATGTTGCGACAAATGTTTCTTCTTAAGTCTTTTACTCGTCAGTTACTCAGACTGGGAACAAATGACATCAAACAATAAATGGAATAGGTTACAATAGGGGAACAAATATCCAGGTGAACGAATGTCCGGGGTAACAATTGTATGGGTGAACGAATTTCCGAGGTAACAAGTGTATGGGTGAACGAATGTCCGGGGTGGTAAATCGATAGAGGAACGAATGTTCGCCCCCCGCCCCCTGCAAAAATCACGGCCCATTAGTGCAGTGACAGACTAACAGGTATCCATAGCAGGTCACGTGGGCCGCTAGTTACGTGGACCGTAGCGTCAAAATTTACTTCATCACACGGGAAAGCAGATACATATTTATGCAGACCTGTATATGTGCTCACTTTTAACCTTTTAAAATTCATCGCCAATCATTCGGTTACAAAAGTAAGCAGACTGCTTTGCATATTAATTTCACGTCAAGAAAATGAGATTTTGAACAAAAGTGACAACTTCATTTTATTTTATCTTTAAGCATACATGTATTTTTCACGCTGGACTTAATCATGGTACATATAGATCCTAGAAGTTACGACATTTACATAGATGTAAGTATAAATGCCTTGCTTTACATGAAGAATCAGTTTACATTGTGTAACACATAGTCTTCAACGTAATTTAAACTTATAAGCTTGGTCTGGAAACAATTATGTCTGTGCAGCAAATGTTGAACGCTATTTTATACAAGCATGCAATATGTCAAAATTTACCTTGTACGTAAATCCAAGTGGTTTACATTTAAGTCAAGGATCATGTATGTATATTTTGTTCTTTTTTATATGACCCGTCAACGCATAAAAAAAATGCACTAATCGTAACCAAAGATGTAGACCACTCAACAGTGTTTTTTTTATTTGTTCTTGTTTCCGTTTGATAGTTTTGCTTTTTCATGTACATACTATCGTTTATACCATGTTTTTCTTTCATTATTGATTATGAGATTAAAGTTTTCTAATTGTGTCAACTTAAAATTAGAATGTATCTTATTGTGTATGCCAATGTTGGCATTTTAGAATAGGTCGGGAAAAATGGAATATACTTGCCAACACCAAAGTTTCGTTACATCGCATGTACAATACAATCCCGCAGGGTATAATTGAAATGCATGTTTTACAGAGAACAAGATGAGATTCGTGTTTTTCTTTTGAAATCTTGATAGGGTCGCACATGATCTGTAAGTAGCAGACGTAGAAAGTTATCAAACCAGATAACAACTTTTGATGAGTGTCGTTTCCTTGTAATATCTATACACTTTTTGCTAGGGTTGTTACTGATATCAATTCACAGATTTGTTCCAGATTGAATTGTACACGTCAACTTGACTTTCCTATTTTCATTTCCTCCTCATTGCGATCCTCTTCTGATTACGAGCCCATTATATAAGAAGGAGTGCCGATTAAAAATTAATTGAATTACAGACAGGAGGTATCACTTCTATCAAAGAAGTCCTTAAGGGATGCAAACAGTTCATCATCAAGAAGTAATTGGTCCCGTTTGATAATATTATTAAATCAACTCGCTGGTGTGATAAATCCACTAACATAAAGGACTAAGCACCTTTTGTAACTAGTGAACATTGATTAATTTAAACGCCAAGACACGCGTTAATCTAATAAGCCAGACGCGATATTCATTTACGCGTTTTTTGTTAACCTTTATCGTTTGATGTATCTTCTAGTGTTAAACAATGTGGTCTGAGTCCGTGTTATCCCTGAATGTTTCTACAGAAAATGTGCATTTAGTCCTCTTAAGTAAGGGATATTCTTAAATGTAACTTTCAATAGTATTGCGGACATGTTTGACATAGTCCGTTCAAGCATCAAAATGGAATTAAATATTTTAAATGAATAAGTGTGCTATATAAAGTGTTTTATTATCTGATTTGTTAATTTCTCAATAAACAATGCTGCAGGAATATTAATTTTGCAGCCAAGAAAGTATTACCCGTTTACGGAAGTGTTTACCATCTCTGATTAGTTCATTACTCAAACACTTTGTATTTTTACAGCTTACAAACCTATCGCGGTTTTATTTTGTATAAGCTTTTTTCTGCAAGAGAAACGTGTACCTAATACCATTTACATCAACATGCTATCGAATGTTTGATGCAAACCTTATACCTTAATGTTAAAAATTCCAATTCCCTCGGGGTATTTCCTTTTGTTATTAGACTTTGTCGTGTAGAATATAATTTAACAAGTTTTGACAATTTACTAGTAAAAGCTTCGTTGCTGCTTGCAAACAAGACTCACATAAAATGTCTGGTAATATATACAAAGAAAGAGATAGATAGCGAGAGAGAGAGAGAGAGAGAGAGAGAGAGAGAGAGAGACAGAGAGAGACAGAGAGAGAGAGACAGAGAGAGAGAGAGAGAGGGAGAGAGAGAGAGAGAGACAGACAGACAGACAGACAGACTGACAGACAGACAGACAGACAGAGATATTTTATCCTTTTAAATAAAAAACAATAAAAGTGTCCGATTAAACAAGGTTTGTATTTCCGATAAAAAATGGGTCAGTGTTTTTGTGTTCGTTGTCGACAAAGAACTGATGCATATATAATGTTTAATTAAATATTCGCAAAAAGTAAGGTAAGGATATTCTGGGTTTTATGAAGATAATAACTAGAAAAAGTTTTTGAGATCGCTGTCATGTGTCATCACTTTTAATACTTCAACAGCTCTGTACTATTTGCAGGTACAAAGTAGTAATAGTATTTATGTTTTCTTAAATATGAACAGATTATATGTTTCACCATGGGGAAAAATCAATATCATAGTTGCTTAAAGATCATTAAAGCTCAGAGATGATATGATTAAAATCAGTGTAGATTTTCTTTATGTTTAGTCTGAATATAGAAATAATAATTGATAGTTTTGTCAGTAAATATATAACTTGCGAATTTTAACATACTATATGCGCTTGTGATAATGGATAGAAGGGTGTCGGCAAAATCTTCACAAATTCATTATATTATGGCTCAGGCGCCATTTAGATAGTAAGCTTTATGCCACTACTAAATATTATTGTCAAGTCTAAAAGCGGCTTATTCACGGCCACTTATTAATATTTATTAGACTGTACTTTGTCTGAGTCTATTAGAACTTTACAGTATATACCTAATAATTTCGTCTGCCCATTGATTATTCGTCTAGATATCACAACGAACAATGTGTCTTCTTTAATGTCATTCTTAAGACATCTATGATTAAACAGAAAACATCTACCATGCCACGACTGTTTAGTTTTAACCTGATTTTGCTCTATTCACATTAAACTTCTTTGTGTTCGGCGCCTTATGACCTGTTCAGTGTCGGTGTGCCGTAAAAAGCATAATACAAAATACAAATATATTTTTGTTAACAGAAATGGGCAATTTGAACAAATTTTGAAATTTTAATTGAGTAAATACTTGATAATATTGTTAATATATGTGCAAATACACATTTGTAATCGTCTTAACTGTGTTTCCTATGCTTGTTTAATTTCTTTTTAATACAATTACAATAACCAAGTTTAAGTTAATTTCTAATCACTGCACACCGTCTTTATATCATTAAAATATAATAGCTGACTATAGTCATTATTTTAAATTAATTTGGAAGCTTGAGTAAAATATTACCGATAAAATTACTTCTCAGAAAATGCTTTAATTCTGTACATTACAATTTGAATAAGTGAATAACGAGATTTTTTTATTAATCTGAATGCATCTTTTGCAGCCCGCGTAACAACTAAGATTATAGCAAAAGATAATTAACAAAAGCAATTATTTTTTACTGATACTCGAATGGGAAATATAGTGTTTTACACATACTGTTGGGCTAGTATAAAACCAAGAGTTTTTTAATATTTTATTTACGCACGAACACACCAATATTTAATCAACATTTAATCAGATTACTTCACCCTTATTGCCGAGATAAATGATCGGTTTGCAAACAAACAGTTTAATCTGCAGCAACGGCAATATTTCGTTTGATCAATTCCCTGTTTCATACGATGAAGCATAACAGAAAACAACAGCTGTAAAACAGAAAACAGAATATTGCCCCAAAATAAACCTCTTCATCAACCTTGATATTTATATAAACAAACATATAAAACTATGGGATGCAAAGTACATGTATCTTACTTTTGATGTACATAAAATTGTTTACACGAACCGTTAATACAATGTCTAATTGTCTTGATAGCATTTCTGGCATCTGTTTCTCCACCCAAGTACAAGGCGTACCGATTAAAACATTAATAAAGTGTCATTATCTGAGAAAAATCAGTATCTCAGTGTTATATGCTCCAAGGCTTTAAGTTTGACAATTTATGTAAAAAAGTGCCATACTTTTAAAATAATGCTTTCCTGATTTTAAAACTATAAACACTTTTGAAAACATTCCACACAAAAATACACGTAAAATAAAAGACAATTACCCATCACAAAAATTATGTAGTCCGTGGTGGTAATTCTAAATAGTTATTATTGATAACCAATAACACACACGAAAATCGTGTTTTCATGTCAAATACCTATCTTAACCAATATATAGCTAGCGTTAATAATAAAATATAATTTACTTCTCATACCGAGATTTTGATAAAAATATACGATCGATTAATGTTCCACAAACAATGTATACTCCTCCGCCACACAAAGAGAAACAGACTTTTTAAACAATGGTGACATAGTTTTTCAACATAAGTGTCATATGTTGACGTCAAACACAATTCTCCCTACTGCCTTTTATCCGATACAGCAGACAACGATGGACATGTTAACTTTTGTGGAGAGAAAATTATTTGAAACCGTTTTTGGTACCTTCACCAAACATCCTGTTCACAGGACTAGCGTGTGAAATATTTAAGATCGTTTTTATAAAGTAACTTCTTTCGTTGCAGGAAATATAAAACATTAATTTATGTGTATAATTGTTCAGACACACCACGCATAGCATTTTTTGAAAGCACATACTATCTTCCATTCATTAAATAAATATGTCATTTGCAGAGCAGAAATATTGATAGAGTCTCATTATATATATTGAAACCATGCCAATACCTAATTAAGTTGATAACTATGTCCAATGACATAACCGCACATTTCTTAAATGTCAGGCACTGCAGTTGGCATAATAAGAGTCTAAAGAAGTATACAAAGCCCCAAAGAAAACACCCTAAATGTATGTAGTTCTATATTCTTAACAATATTTACATATACAATTATGTGGTACTCGGTCATGCGGTTTTGTCCTGTAATTGTCCGCCATATGAAGTACCCAAGTTAAATACCTGTTTTTGTTTTGTCCTGAAAGTATCAACAACGTACAATATACTGAAAATTAAGTCGTCACATGTTTACAGAGTTGCATTATAACTATATTATATGGTTATAATTTCAGCCATTTGCTCGAAGTAATTTGAACGTTAATAAATATTTTTTTTTGTTATTAATTCATGTATTCCGTTTACTTTCTTTCTTGTGTGTATAAAATATACTTCTTATGAAACAATTTTGCGTCATTATAAACTTTTAATAAACATATTGCTTGATATGTCTAGGGTTAATTCCTTTCTTACATAGAACTGGGATCCTGCATTGTAATTGTATAAAACAGCGAACTGGTTTCTGCTATTTAATTTGAAGCGGTAATTTAAAGTTACATTCATTTAGACTTATCAAGAATAGTCGTTAAATATTAAATGTGTGCAATCAACTTTTATTAGTTTTTGTGTTTTTTTTGTTTGTTGTTGTTGCTCTTCTTCTTTTTGTTTGTTTGTTGTTGTTTTGGGATTTTTGTGTTTTTTTTTTCAGTTTAATGTAAGCCCAACAAACAGTTACCAAGAAAGAAATATGTTATATTTAATTCGTTAAAACAAGGCGCGTATTAAATAAAAAAAAGGCACAAAACTATGTTGGAAGAAAAGTTAGGAAATAAAATTGGGGCGGTAGTTGGAAGCGACCCAACTATGAAAACCTCGTATGTGGAAGGCAAAGAGGTCTCAGTAAGGGTTAAAGCAGATTTTGCAATCTTATTTGCATCCTCGTTTCCTCTGATGCCTACATGACTAGGTAGCCAGCAGAATAATCTTATTAAAATAAAGTTCATTAAGTTTTAAAATTATTTTGTTTATGTGAAGGTTAGGTAAATTAAGATTATTAATAGACTGTGTAGCACTGACAAAGAGTCAGTAAACACTGCAAATTTATCACCAGGATAATTTAAAAGAGAAAATACCTGAATTTTGGTTGTAAAAATGACCGAAACGGATGGTAATTTTTCTTTAATATAATGAATATTATATATGGAAGCACAGCCGACACAGCTATCGGACTTTGAGCCATCAGTATTATATTTCGAGGTAGTTTGAGTATTTCTTATGGCGCATTTCGATAAACTTTGAGCGTAGTATGAGAGGGCCTGTTTTTTACTTATTATTTGTACAAAGGGTTGAATCAACAGCGGGAGGTTTAAACTGCCGCGGTGGACATTCCAATACATTGTTTTCCTTTACTTGGTTTAAATTCAGATGTGATGATTGTATGATGTCTAACATCCGTAAACCAAACGGTTTAATTGCCTAGGGATTACACGTCAATAAATGTTCAGATTTAGGATTGAAAATGACATCGGATGCAAGATTTTTAGGATTATATTCAACTTTTGTAATGAACTGAAGAGCATGTTTTACTCGTCTTAAATATAATGACAGCTCATTAGTTTTAATGTAAATGGTCTCTACAGGTGATGTCCTGAATGCTCTAAGGGCCAGCTGAGTACATGGTAACGTCTAGCAACCGGATATATGATCACATGGCAGAGCCGTAAACAGTACTGCCATAATCTAATTTTGATCTTACCAGTGATCTATAAAGTTGTAATAATTTTTTTCTATCAGCATCCCGTTCGGTATGGGATAAAAATAGGAACAAGTTACGGGATTTAAGATATCTATTTTAACATATTTGATATGTGGTTTATAAGAACATTTGCGTCAAATATGACACCAAGATATTTCCTTGACGACAATAATACGAATGTTTTTGTAAGAAATCAAACGACAGTTGTTACTCCAAGTTGGTAATTTGTTGAGATACTGTTGTAATTACCTTGCGATCGTGTTCATATGTTTAGATCGATAGCATAAAAGGAAATCGTTTACATATAGCGAACAATCTGCTTTACTTTTATAAAGTCTTTCGACCCAATGTTTTCTTAAACATTTCTATAAAAAAACTGTTAATAAATGTGGGTAAGTGAACCTTGAGACCAAGGTCCTTGAATCTTTTAAAATCCCATGTTTCTATGCATGCCTGTTCAAGATAAAAAAATACCGCTATGAGTTGCTCTTTCTTGATAAAGGCATCTGGTTTAAAAGTACAAATCGAGGGAAATGATTGTGTGTGTTGATTTCTGAAACCACTTTGAATCTCAGTAAATTATTTGATTAAAGATACAAAACGAGTCTGTTCTTTATCATCCGTTCTAAGGTTTTACTTATACAACTAGTCAAAGCAATTGGTCTGTAACTTAAAGGATCTGTTGGAGCCTTGCCTTGGTTAGGTATTGGAATGACGAATGGATTTTTCCATGAATTTAGTATTTCTCCCAAATTTAATTATAAAAGCAAATTTAATGTATTTGGCGGGTGTTTCAAACATGACAGGGAATATCATCAGGTCCAGCAGTGGTATCATGAGATAATATTTAATACATATAATTACAACCTTTACCTTTGTGTTTACTAGGTGGCTCTAAGACAATATGTACGGATTTTTAGCCTTTTGTTTCATTTCCACCAATGCGGTTCCGCGTATTAATACCGATTCTTAATATGGAACTCCCTACCGTCTGATAGGGCATTTAATGGCCGTTGTTGTTATGAATTCATTTTTGTCTAGTTTGGTATTTAAGTAATCGTGTCATTAGCGGTCAAAAATGCACAAGCCCTAAGAAGACTTAAAAAACTTCATTTTGTATCTTGCAAAAGCTAATATTTTTCTCCCTTTTATTTTCCTTTTGTATTTTGACTCTTCAATTACTTTCCTGGTTTTAAGGCCTTCGTTATAACAAATGTCAGTCGTGAAGCTGGTATATTAGCGCTATTCTAATGGCTCAGCTGTGTACCAGGCATTAGTACTTTATAGGGACTCCGCTGCCCTTTTGTTGATGTGGCAGACGAGCTCTTTGACCACAAGGTCACATTTTGTTTCGAAGAATTGAAAATATTCGACAGTTCAGAATCCTTTGTCGTCCCAGGTATACAATCGCTTTTGTTACTGGTAACTGGTAACCCAATCGGGTAATGCTTCTTCCTCACCTCATGCGTCAGCATAAAATACTTACGCCTAGCTTCATTCTTACACAGCCTACAACTGTCTTGGCTTAACTTGGAGTGGAACGCAATCCCCGTACTGAAGGCTTAACATAAACCAAACCTGGTGCCGCAAGAAAACTGGTTTTAATTTCATGAGGTTTACATGTAGGGCTTTTCCTGTTAGATTTTCGGAAGTAATGGTTCAGCGCAGCTGTTGTGTTTTCTATGGTATTTTGATGGTTTTCGGATGCAATTGTCTCACTTTCAGATTTACGTTTTCTATTCTGACATTTTCGGTTGAGCTTTTGTGAAGAACAGCTTGAGATGATTGTTGAGCTCCTCTTTACAGTCATGAGGTCTTATCTTTTTAGCATTTCTTTACGCCAATATAAAAATTACTAGAAAATGTATTTTATCTTGTACATTATATATATTTTAATATTCTCAAAAGCATGATTTAGAACAGCTCAAACATGTACAAGAAACCACATTGCTGACGTGTTAAATGTTTTCTAAAACTTTCGAATTTAGGTTTACTCTCGGCAGGAACAGAAACATGGAACATGTGTTAATTGCAATAAAAGTTTTTATGAGAAGGCATGTTATCTCTATTAAAACCCCCACCATAGGTCTCCAATTGTCAAGGTGCTGATGAATCTGCAATCTGCAACATGTATAACAGTTTAAAACTGTCAGCTGTTTACAAGCACACACAAAAACGTCCATGGCAGCAATAGCATTGTCTTTGAAGCAATGTATTTTCATGGACATATTCTTTGACCAGGCATTAGAAAACATGTGCTTATTAAATTTCAATTGAAGTTTTATAAGAAAACAAACTGTTTCACCTGGTCTGTTTTGAAAGAAAAGTTGAATAAGGTGTGCAAACAATGGTAAAAATATTGCATAGTAAATTAAATGTACAACGCATTGGAAATTGGAAATATAACAAACATAGAAATATTGCTAATGAAAGTTAAATAAAATATCTATGGCAATACGAACGGAAAGGAAAACAAGTCATTTTGCCGACTGACCGTTCCAAGGCGGTAACTGATGGTTTTTCTTTTTGTGTGTTATGTCTCGTCTCTGTGTTTTTTGTCACATTTACATTTACCTTGTCTGCCTTGGTCTGCAGGTAGATAAAATTTAAATATCTGTGAAAATTTTGATAGGACCTTTTCTTATTTACCTATTAGTAATATGGATATTATGTAAACGTTTTCATGGCCTATCGTATGTAAGTTAACATCAATGGCAACCAATCATATCAATAATATTTAGTTAAAAATGACAAACGAGAAGTAAAGTAAAGATTTTATTTACAAAGTTATCCAAAGTTAAATGAAAGGATTGTCACTTACCAACCTGTAACTGCCTCCAGGTTTCATTAGTTATTAATGCGGAGTTTTTACATGTTTTTTCAGAAACATGTCTCGATACACGACATATATGAAAACCTGTACAACATTGGCTCATTAAGTGTTGTTAACCTATTACTGTGTTGCCTCAGGAAAGTATCATTTCTACTTACACATTTAATCAATTAACAACAGTGTTTTCGTAAACAGATTATTTCCCCAAAAGATAACTGAGTAAAACAGAAAAACTGCTGCTTTGCTCAATATTCTTATCCTTCTGATATATTTCTTCTGATGAGTTTGATGCTCAGCGCAAACCTTTTTCTTGTCAGTCAATTAATAGTCATTCCAAGCCGGGTAATCCGTGGTCGGTAGTTATTTTAAAACAGTTATACCTCATTCATGTCGTAAGAAGCAACTAATTGTTACCTTTTTCACACAGTCCGACTTACGAGACGCAGTGAAGTGTAACACAGAATTTGCAACATTGATTTCGTTTTTGTAAGGATGAATGTAATGCCGTTGTGTTTATTTCGTTGCAAATTACACATATATACATGATTCCATTTTGAAATGCACTTCTGGTCCGCCATTTTATATTTCAGTGATATAATTTAGAAATGCTCTTTACTTTTCCAGTGGTTTAATAGTTGAGACATCGTGTTGGCTTTTTGTTCTTTGTGGAATTAACATTATCATTCCTTCTTTAATTTTAATAAGATATATTTTAAGCGAGTAAAATACTTAATAATGAAAAAATCTTTGGTAAAAAGTATAAACGACGACTGATTCAATGCCTTCACTGGACATGATTTAATTTTATTAGAGAAATCAAGTATTCTGTAAAAACAAATAAAATGCAAACAGTGTTAAGCCAATTTATTCATCGCAAACAATGATTCTTTCACTGATTTATTATATATTATATACCTTAGTTATAAATAACTTGCTATCAAGAGATATTCTCTCGCATATAATGTACAAGTTAAAATAAATTTTCTAGTAATTTCATATTGGCGTAAAGAAATGCTAAAAAATCTAGACCTCATGACTGTAAAGAGGAGCTAAACAATCATCTCAAGCTGTTCTTCACAAAAGCTCAACCGAAAATGTCAGAATAGAAAACATAAACCTGAAAGTGAGACAATTGCATCCGAAAACCATCAAAATACCATGGAAAACACAAGAGCTGCGCTGAACCATTACTTCCGAAAATCTAACAAGAATAGTGACATTGTTCTGGATTAAGAATCAAACTACATGACTAACGCAAAGTTGAAAACGAACTTTAAAGCTGGTTTAAAATTAACAACAAACTACAAACAAATAATTCCATAAAAGAATCTGAAAGCCCTACATGCAAACCTAATGAAATTAAATCCAGTTTTCTTGCGGCACCAGGTTTGGTTTATGTTAAGCCTTCAGTACTGGGATTGCGTTCCACTCCAAGTTAAACCAAGACAGTTGTAGGCTGTGTAAGAATGAAGCTAGGCGTAAGTATTTTATGCTGACGCATGAGGTGAGGAAGAAGCATTACCCGATTGGGTTACCAGTTACCAGTAACAAAAGCGATTGTATACCTGGGACGACAAAGCATTCTAAACTGTCTAATGTTTTCAATTCTTCGTAACAAAATGTGACCTTGCTGTCAAAGAGCTCTTCTGCCACATCAACAAAAGGGCAGTGGAGTCCCTACAAAGTACTAATACCTGGTACACAGCTGAGCCATTAAAAATCGCTAATATACCAGCTTCATGACTGACATTTGTTATAATGAAGGCCTTAAAACCAGGAAAGTAATTGAAGAGTCAAAATACAAAAGGAAAATAAAAGGTAGAAAGATATAAGCTTTTGCAAAATACAAAATGAAGTTTTTTAAGTCTTCTTAGGGTTTGTGCATTTTTGACCGCTGATGACACGTTTACTTAAATACCAAACTAGACAAAAATGATTTCATAACAACAACGACCATGTAATGCCCTATCAGACGGTAGGGGGTTCCATATTAAGAATCGGTTTTAATACGCGGAACCGCATTGGTGGAAATAAAACAAAAGGCTAAAAATCCGTAATTATTGTCTTAGAGCCACCTAGCAAACACAAATGTAAAAGTTGTAGTTATATGTATTAAATGTTATCTCATGGTTCCACTGGACCTGACGATATTCCCTGTTGAAACACCCGCCAAATACATTTAATTTGCTTTTGTCTATAATGAAATTTGGGAGAAATACCAAATTCATGGAAAAATCCATTCGTCATTCCAATACCTAACCAAGGCAAGGCTCCAACAGATCCTTTAAGTTACAGACCAATTGCTTTGACTAGTTGTATAAGTAAAACCTTAGAACGGATGATAAAGAACAGACTCGTTTTGTATCTTTAATCAAATAATTTACTGAGTTTCAAAGTGGTTTCAGAAATCAACACACACAATCATTTCCCTCGATTTATACTTTTAAACCAGATGCCTTTATCAAGAAAGAGCAACTCATAGCGGTATTCTTTGATCTTCAAAAGGCATGCATAGAAACGTGGGATTTTAAAAGATTCAGGGGACCTTGGTGTCAAGGTTCACTTACCCACATTTATTACCAGTTTATTTTTGATTAAAAATGTTTAAGTTAAAATTGGGTCGAAAGACTTTAAAAAGTGAAGCAGATTGTTCGCTATATGTAAACGATTTCCTTTTTTGCTATCGATCTAAACATATGACCACGAGGGCAAGGCAAAAACCACTGTACCTCAACAAATTACAAACTTGGAGTAACAACAGTGGTTTTATTTCTTACAGTACTATTCGTATTCTTGTCGTCAAGGAAATATCTTGGTGTCATATTTAAATAATCTTTTATAACTCATGTCAAATATTTTAAAAGTCAATGTCTTAAATCCCGTAACCTGTTCATATTTTTATCCCATACCGAATGGATTATGAAATAATATATATATATATATATATATATATATATATATATATATATATATATATATATATATATATATATATATATATATATATATATATATATAAATATTACAACTTTATAGATCACTGGTAAGATCAAAATTAGATTATGGCAGCACTGTTTACGGCTCTGCCATGAGATCATATATCCAGTTGCTAGACGTTGTCCACAACTAAGGAATTCGACTGGCCTTAAGAGCATTCAAAAAATCACCTGTAGAAAGCATATACATTAAAGCTAATGAGCTGTCATTATATCTAAGACGAGTAAAACATACTCTTCAGTTCATTACAAAAGTTGAATATAATCCTAAAAACCTTGCACACGATGTCATTTTCAATCATAAATCTGAACATTTATTCAAGTGTAATCCCTAGGCAATTCACCTTTCCGTGAGACCTAAAAATAGATATTACACATTGTGTATTAGCATGGAATTAGCCAATCACACCGCGTTGATTGACACTTTACCTGCGTTATGCTGATTCCCACAAACTATGATTTTGACAAGGGATCAGTTTAAATCTGTTTGAGCCTTTAGTTCTATTTAATAGCAACAGGGTTGTTTGATGTTTGTGGTTTGCAAGGAATCGTTCGTTGCTGTAATCGCTTCTCTGTTTGCATCCTAATTTAGTTTATTGGATGAGGCTTGTCCATTTCTGCATCGAAAGGTAAAATCTCGCTGTAGCCAGCAACAACTTTCTTTCATAATTTTGTGTCATGAATGCATCATTGGGTGAAACTGTCTCCATCATAAGCTCTTTGCATTTGGAAGATATCAAATTAAAATATTTTCGCGGATCTGTAAGATAATCTGTAAGATCTGTCATTTTAAACCAGGTTGTTTGTGGGCAAGGGGGCGGAGCGTAAACTCTATTTTTAGACTCGCGGAAATGTGAATTAAACCGTTTGGTCATCACATCTGAATTTAAACCAAGTAAAGGAAAACAATGTATTGGAATGTCCACGGCAGTTTAAACCTCCCGCTGTTGATTCAACCTTTTGTACAAATAATAAGTAAAAAAAACAGGCCCTCTCATACTACGCTCAAAGATTATCGAAATGCTCCATTAGAATTACTCAAACTACCTCGAAATATAATAATGATGGCTCAAAATCCGATAGCTGTGTCGGCTGTGCTTGCATAAATAATATTCATTATATTAAAGAAAAAAAATCCGATTCGTTCATTTTTACAGTCGAAATCCAGGCATTTTCTCTTGATTTCAATCAAATTATCCTGGTGATAAATTTGCAGTGTTTACTGACTCTTTGTCAGTGCTACACAGTCTATTAATAATCTCAATTTATCTAACCCTCGCATAAACAAAATAATTTTAAAACTTAATGAACTTTATTTTAATAAGATTATTCTGCTGGCTACCTAGTCAAGTAGGCATCAGAGGAAACGAGGATGCAGATAAGATTGCAAAATCTGATTTAAAGCTTACTGAGACATCTTTGCATTCCACATACGAGGTTTTCATAGTTTCATAGTTATATATATATATATATATCTTGCTCTACCAGTAAAAATTGGATATTGCAAATACGACACTAATTGTCTTGATGCGAGGTATCTGCAACAAACAAACGAAACAACAACGAAAAGAAAAAAATAAAACATAGGTGACGCCCGTGGTTTAATGGTCTTAAGGTTAGAATCGATGACTTGCTGTTTTTCTGACACCATAATCCGTCACCTTGTGGGGTTGAGTCCCGGTCGGGGTACAAACTTTCAGGTGGTCAGGTTTTCCAGCTGATCTGCAATGCGCTACTGGTTCTACCCAGACATGGGCCAGGATTTTTCTCCATCAGTAATAGCAGGACGTCGCTATAATGGCAATAGTTTCGTCGATGCACTGTATTTAAAAAAAACGTACAAAACGATAACACCGGACCTGGTAGCGCAAACGGTAGAGCGTCGGCTCCAGGTTCGGGAGGCCCCGGGTTCGATCCCGGGCCGCGACATACCAAAGTCGTTAAAAATGGTAGTTGTATAGCTCCCATGCTAACGCTCAAGCAAATATAAGGGTAGTTCAACGACTGGTTGGCCCGGTGTCAGGATAATGTGACAGGGTGTGGTATCATGTCATGTGTTCACGGCATGCTATACACAGTGAAGGCAGCACTATATCTGCTTCAAGTTTACACCGTCTCCAGATAACTGAAATACTGTTGGTGGGACGATAAACCCAATAAACAAACAAACAAACAAAACGAAAAGGAATAGGCGTACATTTAGAGTTAAAGCCAATAATCATTCATAAATGATTATTTAATGAGTTTATTTCTTATTTCAGGCCACGCACATTGTCATGTGGATTCCGATTTTGTCCACCTCAAAATTAAGTACAGGGAAAATGACTGCAATACTGTTAAGGAGCCAGATGACATTGTGAAGCGATCCTCACCGTTTTGTATCCCATGTGTGACTGGAGAGGTTGGAATAGTATCCTTGGACAACACTTCAAGACTACGAGTCTGTGACTCTAACCTTTCTGCTACAAGTAGCTCTTTAATATAAACCAAATTGTTTGAAATATAATCTATATATAATACCATGCTGACATTGTTTTACATTGTTTACGGCATATAATATCGTCATACCGTATTCCTGGCAGAGCCTTGAAGTGTTGCCCAAGGAAACGCCTCAACCTGTCACTGTATGGGTTATCGTCCCGGTAAGGGAGAAAATTCTTAGAATGCCTGCGATGCGCCAGTAGTTTCACTTCACAAACATTTATCTGCCATTTTCGTCCACCTAAATTGTTGGACGGCAAAACAGGCAATACAAAATC
Source organism: Sinonovacula constricta (assembly GCA_007844125.1). Taxonomy (NCBI): domain Eukaryota; kingdom Metazoa; phylum Mollusca; class Bivalvia; order Cardiida; family Solecurtidae; genus Sinonovacula; species Sinonovacula constricta. The sequence goes on from CM017566.1 coordinate 36,548,779, forward strand.
ATTGATATAATCTGATTTGTATTTGTGGCGAGACTTAGATATTAACACAATATTGATTAAAATGCATTTTCAAATTATCTACACTTCAATTTCACGTCTGAAAAAGCTGGCATTATCATCTTACGGACGACTCCAGATGATGATCGGAGGTAGTTTATGCTATTCTAGGATCCCCAGCAAAATTTCAGGAATACAGAAATGTCACCCGCGTTTCAACCTGGCGGGTTGACGCGTCAGCGCAAAGAAGACCTCGAGCCTTTTTGTCAGCAAAAATCCAGTTGATATTTTCAAATGTTATCTAATTATAACCTGTTAATTTACCCACTTAAACAATACACACCCCTATTTTGCAGTTCAATATCAACGTTAATAAAACCATAATAGCTTAAATGTTAATTTAGTTGTGTGAGTAAGTTACTCACACCGATATTATGACGTCAAAAATTTGACATCCTATTTAAGAAAACTACCTTAAGTATTGGTCATTAAAATTCTTATTATTTCATTAATACAAAGCCAATTCTAAAAATCTTTCGAATTTGTAATCAGAAATGAAAGGAGAATCATGTTTCATTAAAAAGCAAAAATTGAAAATTTTGACCATAAGCCTGGTTTTCTCGCGTCGTGCGTATGTAGCAAAACACCATCATTCAATATATGCCCATTATACATTCCATCGCCCCCATACATTTCTCAAATTTCAGACGTTTTAAGCCTGACATAAGTTCAGTTTTCGAAGTTGATCTTTTACGTGCAAACACGATTCCTTTCAAAAATGAAATTTAGCATTCATAACTTACTGAACTCTGTTATAGACAACTCATGGTCAGTATCGCTATATATAGAAAGGCAAAGTGAAGGGCCCGTGCATTTGTAATCTCATCAGGATCACGTAATCGATTATTGACAAACTTTAATTCACGCCCTGTTCTGCTACTGTTATTACAAATCTTTCTTTAGTTAGCCCAAAAAATGAAACACAGTCAACATTCGAGACATTTTCAATATCTTCATAAGATCTGAACATAAAAGCAATTTGCTATACGACGATGGTATTCACGAAACCTACGCGTTGCCTCCTTGTAAGTTCTAAACGCAGCATGTCTCAAGAGACCTGGATGCGGTAAGCCACTAATTTCGCTTAAGACGCTTATAAGTCTGCAGCTCTTGAAGGCTTTATGCCCACTACTGTTTAAGATAAGGTTTATATCTCTTACTTGAAAGAAAGACGTCAAAAGCTTTGGTTATACAACTTATTGTGAATCTGATAATTTCAGAACACGAGCAATTGTCACATGGAAAACTCTGAGTTTTGAGCAAACCAGACAATGTTATATTATAGTGAGATAGCATATGCAATTTGATACAACCTAACTTGATGGTGCTGCCTTCACACATGGCATGCTACCACATTAGTCACATTATCCTGACACCGGGCCAACAAGTCGTGGAACATCATATATGCTTTATTAGGAAGGGAGCTATACCACTACCATTTTAACGACTTTGGCATGTCGCGGCTCGGGTGCGAACCTTGGCCTCCCGTACCTGGAGCTGGCGCTCTACCGATTGTGCTAGCAAGTCCGGTCTGCACACCAGTCTTTAACTGCATAGTGATATGACAGTGAGTAGAAACATTTGAACAAAACAAAACAATGGGACTTCTATCGATATAACTGTCAATTACATCTTGCAAAGACTCCAAATGTTATCTACACACATTCAATTAGTAGTACGTGCGTAGAGAGTACACAAGAAAAATATAAACAGACTCAGATATGCCTCTGAATCCCTATTATTATATCATTACCAAGGAACAAAGAAATGATAGTCGTGCAGGCTGGACCACCATAAATTGGCAACGCCACGTTTTTTTCTGCTCGTAATATTTCAATCTGTCGATATGTTACCCACACAAAGCCGGACGAATATGACGTATAAAGAACAAATTGTCATTTCTTAACCAATGTTCTGAATTACCACAAATGTCTAAAGTTTGACTTGGGTAGTACGCACTCGACATTAGGCTGGTAGCATGCCTATTGCAAAAAACAATATTGCCTTATAGAATGCAAATAGAACATTCATTTTGACAATGTTTACAGTTTGTTTAAGTCCCATTCGTTTGCTGTCCAGTTTGCTATCTCTTAATTCTCTTCATTCTCGCTAGTTCTAAGAACTGGACCTTGTGTTAAAGGTATATGTTGCGTGTGCGCCTCCTCATATCTGTCATTCGGTTTACGTGGCCGTCTATTGCGTGGTCTTCTGTCCTTCCACAGTCGGCATATAATCCCGAATGGCCGGAACTAGTCAACAGCTTAGCGTCACTTTTCAATGGCAGATACTCTACATCAAGATGATTTGGTTTAAAGATTGGCACATGCCTTAAATCAACAGCATGTTTTAAGGCAACCGATCAGACATTTTCTTCGATCGATTTGAGGATGCCTCGTACATATAATGTAGTGGTCGTTTTCTCACATACAGGATACAGTCGTCATTTTCAGCATCTCCAGTACAAGTTTCTTCACAGGTAACCGCGGCATTGTGTGTAACACGTGGTACTACTTTAGCCCTTTGTGACACCTCCAAAACGGTGAGGGATCAGATGCGGGATTGTTGTTCTTGACAAGGCTTTTCGATTCTTGCGTACAATACTCGTACAAGGTTTGTTGATAATTAAACTGTTAAGCACTTCGACTTGCGGTTCTGGCTGTGTGGCCAATTTTGTTTAGTGTAGCTCACTATGAAATACAGTTATATCACAAGAGGTGATTACTTGGGATGGCACTATTTATATTACTTTATGTGACGTCAGCATTTGTCTAGTTCTTGGGTTTATCAAGAGCCGCTTGATTGCCATCAACGTTCTTGATCCTTCCACCTGCTATCTCTGTGAATTGAGAAACGTATCACATAAACATTCCAAATGTTGTCAGGCGCTGGATGTACTGTTTACGTGTAAGCTCGTGGAACAAACATTGGAGGTGCTGCTGTCGATCAGCAACAGCAATGTCATTATCGGATATTTAGTCAGCGTTTGGACTATTTACGGTAACATCTCTTTATTGAGATAATATGACATATTCTAGGTATCGTTCCGAGACATCTTGGGCCCATTACGGGACTGACCGGGCGTTAAATGAGAGTCATATGGCCCATATTGCGAACCAAGCACGTGCGGATCGATTGTCTCCGACCTGGTTTGATTACCGCTTCCGACATAGTCATATCAGTACATACGCTAGTGCACGCACGTATTGTCCTGTATGGAAATTTTGTCACTGTTACAAAGGTTTATAAACAAATCACAAAGGGCACGATGGCGGACCTCACTATAGCATTAAACTCCAATCAGTACGTCACACAAGCACCGATTCAACACTTCAACAAGTTGCATTCCTGTCTGAGGTTAGAAATTATTAAATTTAATTGTTTAATTTCTCTGGTTCTTTCAATATCGCATGCCAATTTGAGATATTATTTCTTTACTTTTCTTTATTTTATAGCACATGTCAAATTTGTTGTTATTTTAGTTATTGTTAGTGAAACAGTTGTTGCAGATGCTGCTGTTGTTGAAGTATCAGCTGGCATGTTTGACTGATAGTTCGTGATAGCTATAGGGGTAATATAAAATTAAGTGTAAGGTTCTAGTTGAAGCACCTCGCAATGAACAAAAGATACATAAAAAGTATATAATATCCTGTCGAACGTTCAGAATAAGGCAGCCAGATGCTCTTAAATTTCCTCCTTTGTTATAGAAAGAATCTAAAATAATGACAGTTAACTTAAAAACACAAAAAGCATCATCCTACAGATAATTAAGCCCTTCGAGTAAGGCTAAAGACCGCTATACAAATTTAGATGTGAACTGGTTAACATGCATAAGCAGCTTTGCTTAAAACAAGAAAAAGCATTTCAGATGTTGCCTTGTAAGAGTCATTGCTTTGTTAAAAATAATCCTCTTAATATTATTTTTTTTTCGAACCGTTTACATGTCTTTTGCAGGGATCGACGTTTTCCGAATTAAGCGACAGCTTGCAGGCAATAAGAGTAACTTTGATGAAATACATGTACAATATGTTCAGGAGTTAAACACCTCAGCAAAACAGTTACTAAAGAGAGAATATTACCAAAGGGTTGGATGATATAAAGAGTCCTAGCGATGACGTTTAATTGGAGCTATTTAATGACCCTATATGAACGAAGCCATGTGTCAAAATTAATGTGTACAATTAACAAAGAAAGAGAATTAACCACAAATATTAAAATAATCACTAGACAAAGACACACACAGTAATTGTAAATATAAAAAAATGAAAACGTTCTAAAAGAATTTCCACAGATATCTGAACTGCCTTCAAACAAAGGCATGAAGAGTAAAGGAAAAAGTGACAAAACATTGAGATAAGACATCACAGACACAAAGAAAAACATTCCAGCTGTTTCCGCCTTGGAATGGTAAGTCGGCAAAAGGACCGACTGGGCTGCTGAAACCTCGTTTGTGGAGAGCTCCAACCTTGCAGTTCCTGAAAGTTTTTCTCGCATGGTAAATAGAAATATCCTACCTAAGTGAGATTGTTATGTACAGTAGTACACCAGCGTTTAAGGTGACGCTAGTCAGGTTAAGGGCTGTTTACCGTTGTGGTTTTGATGACGTAGCATTCGCGTAAATGCTAGAAAGTTCAATTGTTTATTTTTAACTGCTTTTCGAGAATGTTCTGGGTTTTGTGAATGTTCTGGAAATTCTTTGGGTATATATAAGGGCGTGTTTGCCGATATAAGTAAGTTTTGAAGTTTGGATAAAACGTTTGCTTTAGAGATTGGACATATAGTTCGGAAATACTTGCAGCTTCTATCTTAAATCTTTCTGTGTTGGGACTTACGTGGACTTACTATATTCTACAGTGATATAAATATAAAAGTGTTGAATTTGGAATTATATCATTTTTCATTCGTGTTTTGTTCTACCTTTGGATAATTCCACTGTTCTTATCTACGAGTACATTCTACCGAAAACTCATCAGGATTATTCGACGTTAAATTATTAATTGGACTATTAAAGGGACACCTCCTAAAGGGACAAACTGTAAGCTAACATTTATTTTGCCTTCTGAATTTTTGTTTCATTTATTTGTTACTGTTTTATTATGCTATAGTTTTAATTGTTTATTAAAATAAAACATTATTGTACTAGTTTGTTGCTGGCTTGTTCTTTCTGTTACACCATTTCGTCGTTTAGTAAACGTGTCATTTTATAAATAAACTTATATAGCGACACCGGTCGTTACAAGATAACTACAAAACACAGAAGAGACGGCACCCAGAAACAGAGAGAGGCTGATAGAGACAGCGAGAGAGAGAGAGAGAGAGAGAGGGGGGGGGGAGAGGGATTGAGAAAAATAGGGAGGGGAGAAAGGAAGGGAGTGAGAAAGAGGGAAGGGGGAGGAAGGGAATGAGAAAGAGGGAGGGGGGAGAGGAAGGGAGTGAGAAAGAGGGAGGGGGAGGGAGAGAAGTACAGACCGCCTTCGAACGATCTATCTGCAAAAGAAATTAAATGTTCTAAACTTAGTTATAGAGCGCTCCAACAATCTCAATTATCCAAACCAACTCAACAAAATAAATAAAATAAATTTAATATTGTTACGCGAGCGATTATACAAGTAGGTAATGATATCCAAACGTAATGTATTAAAATATTAAAGGTCCGACTATTTATCCACAAATGGCATGCCGAATAAAAAGGTCCAAGGTTAAGTAGTTTAAAAACAAAATTGCATTCAAGGTTCTCAGTCGGTTTACATACGAATCCCATTCACATGTCTAAATAAGTTGTCACCACAATGTATGAATAATGTTATAGGAAACCCGTGGCTTCACAAACATCTTTACATAGGCCTACATCCTAAATATATTTAAAGAAAAGGCATCGGTGAAAGGAATAATATGTTCAATGAAAGCAATGTAAGGCTTTGATCTAGCGCAACTTTTTTGTCGTCGAGAGTTAACAATTGGGTCTTAATTAAATCACCATTTAAAGATGTGTACAGAGTAGAGAAATCAGAAGTATTAAATTTGTCTTAGGTGATGTTTAATTCACCAGAACATGTTAAATCCTGATTTTTCATACACCTTTTCGCAATATTTAACGTGGTTGAGAACTGCAAAGAGTCTTGAAATGTGACGGTGCTAGAGCTGGTATTACCGATGAATCGTAATTTGTACAGTATTTTGTAAAGCATTCGATTAATTTACGGTGAAGGGCGTTCTTATTTCGATCGAGCTTTATGTTGAATCGAGCTTTATGTTGAATCTTTGCAGCACCTGTCTGCGACTGCCAAACGCTGCATGAATGTCAAGGTAGGTGCTGTTGTATGAACTGTTGGTGGAGAACTCAGCACTAAGTCCTTTTTATAGTGCACGTGTCAGATGCATTATCAATAGTTACAAGTACACATTTATAGTAGATAGTTTGAAGACCTCTA
>CM017566.1:36557763-36576656 GCA_007844125.1 Sinonovacula constricta
ACAACGATTGACACTGCTCGACTCGGCCACAGCTTTAATTGAAAGCATATGAGTTGTTAATACAATCGGCAAGCTTTGTTTGCATCTACTGTCAGTATTTTAGTATTTATCATTAGCTCCTCCTGTCTTTGACAACATTATTAATGAGTGCAAGGATTGAAATGCAAGATAATTACCGAAAACTTATCGAATATTTATCGTTACAACCCCCCCCCCCCCCCACCCTGCAAAGATCACTATTACCAAGTATACAGTGTACAAGATGACACTTTTGTGATCCTGTAAATAATACTGCTAAAGTTTTAAAACGTTTACATATATGCAAATATTATTTTGCTATAGTAATGCAACGATAATACAGGCTTCTTTTTGAAATGCATGTTAAATTGTATGGATAATGCATTTCCTTTTTTTCCAACAAGTAGTGGTGATCAAAATTGTGTTAATTAAAAGTAACTACGAATTGTCCTCTCGGAAGATGACAGTCATCTTAGTCCTTCTCACTCTGATTATTTATTGGCAGTTCCAGATTCATCAACAGCGCATTTGCAGTACCATGCACCAATATCGGTACCGTTGTATTCAAGTCAGAGAAGGTAAACCTCAGATGTGACATGCCTACTCTCCACTTTGATTCACCGAAGATTTTAGTTTAGTCTAACAGTGGAAAAATATATCACATTCACAGGACATACGTTCGGGGATATAGAAAGAACTCAATTTAAGACTGTCCCGGGGTGTCTCAGGATAATGCGACGTGGTAAGATGTCATGGCAGGTGTTCACGACATGCTACACACACTGAAGGTAGCTCATAACTGCTTCAAGTGCACGCTGTCTCCAAATAATTATTATACTTTTAGTTGAACGATAAACCGAATATTTGTGTGGCTGCAATTAATTTAAGAAAGGATTATGAACAAACTTGTGATAAGTACCTAAGCACAAGGTAAGCATAGAATAAAAAAACAAGTTTAATGAAATGTTATGCAAAAATGGTTAAACACCTTAACAATAATACAACAACATAGGTTCAATAATTAAGCGTCTTCCAACATTAATATCCGATCTTTTTCAATATTCTTTTATGATGCTCATAGATCTAAAACCTTATCTGGAACATACTATATATCGGTAAATCACAAAAAAACATATTTGACCTTAAAGGCATAGTCTTTTTTTATATTTTTAGTTAATTATAGATAATTCATCTCTATCGGATTTTTATTGATTACATATATTAAAAGATATGATACCATATCAAAGAAGGACTTTTGTTTCTGTTTTAGTTCTTTTTCGATGTCAAACGAATGAACCGCAGAAGTGACTTGAGTGACAATAGGGTTAGCGTTTGGATCATCCGGGTAAGCTGCCAACGTCCCTTTGCCTGGCAGACCGATGTATTTGCCTTGATGCCCATCTTTTACTAGAGGTCCTATAAACGAAATGACACATCAAAACCCGATAGGCTGATTAAAATGTCAACAAAGATTGGAGATTCTTACGACCGCCTTACTTCGCAGACAACATTGTTGTTATCATAAATACAAATTAATGTCGTTTGATGCATTACAAGATATAATAATTTAAAGCACACATTATCGTATGACATTTAATAAAAAACAATGAGTAAGGTGTAAAAAGTTCAAACATTGTTTACTGATGCCACTTTTGTTCAGTTGATGTTTACAGCTTACAAAGTTTCTGAGCTTATGTTTTATACATGGATGTAAACAACATATTTTGAATTGACATTTGCCTTATGATTGTTTTAGTTTAGATTATGTTGATGTGACATTTTGATCATCTTTATAACTCCTTCAATGTGACTGATTTACAATAAAAATCCCAAAGGGCAAACAGCAAATGGTAAACAGAAGCCAAATGCTCAGCAACTTTATAACAACTAAAATTATAAAATACTTTTTTAAGAGTCGCTACGATAAATATCGACAATAACGTCTTAAACAGACCAAATAACTTCATTTAAACATCTCCGTTGCACTCTTTTTTTTTACTACAAATGCATTATACAAATGTGTTTGAATGTTGTAACACAGCGATTTGGCAGGTAATAGCTATCAGAAAGGTCCGGAGAGCGAGTCAAGATTTCCGCCGATGAGGTTTTCGTAGTGTAACTCCTTTTAGGTTTCTCTTCTTTGCCGAAGTAGTCATTTATATACGGCAGCAAAATGCTTTAAGACAGTTCAATAGATGAGTTTTACCAGACAGGGCATTCATATCGAAGGGTGTGTACAATAAAGCACACACAAAAAAACTGCAATATTTCCTAAAATATTCGAAGACTATAAATGACGAAGCTACGTTTTTAGCGTTTATATCGAAGGGGTTCTTTGAAGGATCGTCTACAGTGATATACATATTTATCATAAAAACTCTACCATTTGACGTTTCTAAAGGAACTGCCTGGTACACACATTCTACTCATGGATAGTACAATGTAAAAGATCTCCGTCTGCAATAATTTATTTAGCATCCCTAACACATCACAAGCACGATCAGTAGAAAAGCGGAAAACCATTGTCATGAAACAAAAAAACATTTTGATTTAAATATGAGCATATTGCTAAAGGCAAATCGCATGTGCTAAGAGCAATATTGAATCAGAACTGATCCTTGATTCATATGTTAACTAAAACTCTGCAACTGACAGCCGACTTCACCAGCGAATGCAGAATAAATACCATAAAAAGAAAATGATAAAAAGAAAAAAACAGCGACCAACATTTACTGGTGTTATAACTAGAGAAAGAAGATGACGGAGGAGCGAAGAAATGCCCTATTTTTCACTTTCTAACGAAAGCACAGGTCTTTTTCCTTTTTGCATTAAACGCCTACATTAAGGTGCTATTGTACAAAGGTAGAATAAATCTGCTACATTAATATAAAACCAGACAGCTTTTTCCATTGCATGACGATGCACACATTTGTGTTCCATTTTTAATCTTTCTACACAAGTATGCTGCCATGTACAAAGACATTGCTTTGTTTGTCTGAGGCAAAAGTTGATTTAGTGATGCAATTAATGGCATTGTCTTCTGGTTACCGTGGGAAACACATTTGTCCACTGTTTCCTAAACACTTGGAGCGTTGGAAATTCCAATGATTTCAATGAAAATTCCATTTGTATGACAGTAACTTTTTGTTACATTAAGCTGGCATGTTAATTCCTTTGTCCTGTGCCTTTTCAAATTTTAATTTATTTTGCAATACTCATAGGATTAGTATTATTGGCATACATAAACAATGCAAAGGCAGTTTCTATTATTGTCATGTTTGTGTAATCTTAAACGGTCCTTTAGTTTGGCCATTCTCCCCATTTCACTATGCAGCCGAATTCAAGCACGTACTAGAATCACAGCAGTCAATGGACATAGGATAATGCGCTCTTATGTATACGATCGACAGTCCAGAAAACACTTATTATAAACTTCAAACTGCCGCCCGTGCAGCACATGTACCCGTGAGCTAACCCCGCAGACGGTATGATGACTTCATGAATCAAGCCTTACATAATGTAAACCTGTATTTAATAACATGTAACTTCAAATAAATCCTCATAAACTGTAGCTCCATGAAATCCAACTAAGAAACCGGTTTAAAAATAAGATAACTGGATAAAATTATCGCAGTTAATAGAGTCCTTGCGTATTGGCCGCACAGAGCATGTTCTGTTATATAGAAAACAGACAGATGCACGTATGGAAACTTCATTGCAAGAAACAAAAAATAATTATTCCCGGTACAAAATTGCTTAAAAGGCAGACATTTGCATTTCACCACTTGTCACACTGTCATGATGCAGTGTTCAAAAGATTATTTTAGCATAAATAAGAATATCTGACAAAGTCCTATGAGTATTGCAACATAAACCAAACTCCGAAAAGGCACAGAACAATGGTATTTCACATACAAGCCAAGCGAAAAGTAAGAACAAAACTGTGATGAGTCATTTAAGGAAAAGAGCAAACCCGACAGTTACCGCCTTGGAACGGTCAGTCAGCAATATGGACCGACTGGGGTGCTTAAACCGGTTTTACAGAGCTCTAACCTCGCACTTCCTGACGAGTTTCTCAAATGCAAGTAACGAAAAGAAAAACGATCTATTTGAAAACAAAATGTCCATGCCTTGATATTTTCTATACGTTATGACGAAAGTAGTGACGTCATCGAAAAATAATGTCCACATAGTGTTCAGAAAAGGAATGTGGTATTATTTCGATTTGAAAAACAACACAAAAAATGGTTGACCACAAATAAAATTAATTTTCTGAATCATGAACAAACATGACCAGAGACGAATAAATGATTGTAGCATCCTGTTCATGTGAAGATGGAATTTAAGAAACAAAGTTCAGTGACCATCAAAGGAAATACACGTAACAATCCTTATAGGATAAAATTAAATGACAACATAGATTACATGCACGGGGAGATTTTTTACGACCGCCACACTGCACAAGTAACATTGTTGTGATCATGAATAAGAATATATGACAAAGTCCTATGAGTATTGCAACATATACCAAACTCCGAAAAGGCACAGAACAATTGTATTTCACATACTCACCACAAAATCAACAAACTTCGAGAAAGTAACAGACAGGCATAAACGGTGTTAACAGAATTACCACTCATCAACGAATCTTTTGTTTACTGCCATATTGTTCATGACTTGTAAAAATGCCCAAGTAATTGTGGCTTTTTAATATAATATGAATAATATTTTTTTCAATTAACAAAGTTAACTTAAACTCAAGACCCTATTTCTCAAACAAGCCTGGTATTAAATCTTTCAGCGCCATTATTCATTGACAAGTACAGCTCATTGCCTATGAAATATTTTTATAAAAATAGATCGGTTTTCTTTTCATTGCTTGGATTTGAGAAACCCCTCATGAAGTGTTAGGTAAGAGGTCTGTAAAACCGGTTTAATCACCCAGTCGACCCCTTTTGCCGACTGACCGTTCCAAGGCGGCAACTGTTGGGTTTGCTTCTTTTGTTAAATGACTCCTCACAGATTTATTCTTACATTAACATTTAGGTTGCATTTGAGCACCTTTGTTCTGTGCTTTTTTTCAAATTTTGGTATATGTCGCAATGCTTATATGACTTTGTCATATATTCTTAAGAATATTTCGGAAATTTATGAAAGCTACATTAAACAAGGATAATACAAGAAAGTGTAAAAAGTGGATTTAATAAATAATTATGACATTCAAGTCAAGTAGACTAAAATGTTCGATGTACATGATGCCGCAACGAAAGGGTATCCTTTTAGAGATTTTACTATATAATGGAACATTTAAGTATATAAAAGTTACATTTTAAACCTTAATCATTGTAGCACAACGATACGCCAGATTGTTTTTATTGTTACATGCTTAGTAGAAATTCGAATATGGAAAGAACAAAATGGAATTATGTTCTTATATACCATATACACTGTATCGTATATAATTATGGTTTAGTATATGTAACGTCTTCGGCCAATTCAATCAATGAAAAGCTGTACAAAATTAAGATAAAAAACAAAACATGTTTCCTTAATCTGGTAGAGTGATGCAGGAATAATTGTCAAAGTATGCAGAAAAAATGTTGACCCAATGCCGGGATTCAAACACGCACTTTCCAGTTTTAAGCACTTTAACCCTAATTTTACCACTTCCATCCTACAGAAGAGTTCCTATGCGCAACCTGAATGCGCCGCACGAACTACCGAGATTATCTTTAAGTACTCCCTTGTGCAATATCATACAAAAACAACGCTGGTTGAGCTTTATCGGGCAATATAATCCATTGTCGACACCGAATGATGTTTATCGTCAGTTAAAGAATTAAGTGTCAAGTTCTTTGTATCTTACTTTCAAGACATTTTAAATAAGTTTCTGCACGGCAAAGGCTCGTAACAAAATCTGTATTGTCAAGACAGGCTTGCATATCTTACTTTTTTATATAAAACAGGCGGCAACGCATCTCTAGCAGCCCATTAATGACAACACAAACACGTCAATTGGCATGAAAATATAGAGATAACTTACATGATTTAAATAAATTCAACAATATCGCGTTAATTCTAGCTTTTTATATTTTAGATCATATATTTTAAGGAATTAAGCAATAATTAGGGAAGCTAAAAACATATGGAAAGTTAAAGGCACAAGCAAACCAAAAGTACTTATCGAATTATAAGCTTAAAATTACAAAATAAATAAACTGAAATAAGTTTTTAGTTGCATATTTTCTAAGTCTACAATGACTAACACAAACACATTTGTACATTTTAAATCTTAATTACAAAAATGAATTATGCAAAGAAAAAATACAAAGAAAAAGGACGTTCATTTAACGATGATTGTAACTCTTTTTAACCTTTACTTATTTTCGCATTTTTTGCTTAACCAAGTTTAAGTAGAGTCTCTCTCGGTAAAACAAGACTTCGTCCATAAAGAAAGAAAAACTGCTTTTGTCGTTTTGAGCGAAAAAAACAACACACATTGTAGAATTAACACAGTCAAGAGGAATAGGAAAACAATAAAAGAGTCGTAAAATGATAATAGTGTAGGTCCCTTCATAACGCGCAAGCAAACATGATAGTTCTATGACTGGTTGGGCCAGTGTCAAGATAATGTGACTGGGCGTGCTAACATGCCAGGTGTTTATTGCATTTTATACACAGTTAAAGCAACACTATATCTGCTTCAAGTGGATACCCTTTCCAAATAATTGAAATACTGTTGGTGGGACCAAACAAACAAACAGCTCTGCTCGTACTAAAAGGATGTGTAGAAACCATGGCCTGCTCTAGATCATCTGATCGGCACGCCACCGCTAACAGAACGCTGCCGCTGACAAATCACTTAGCAAGTGGACGTAACACAAACAAAAAAGAAATAAATCGCTATTAATAGCATCATGGACGAACGTAACTTTTGGACAAGAGAGGGACAACTGCTACTGCCAGAACGCCTAACATCACTCCTTGCAAAGGAGATTGCACGTAATAATATCCTTCAATGCAGCAGCCCTTTGGGAAATTCGTCTACCCAATAAAGGTTCACCTGACATGCATGCTCGAGGAATTAATTGGGTTGTGTAATGCCAAAGAACTTCAACGTGCGGTTATTTTTTTCGAGCTAATTTAATCGTTGTCCAAAATCGATTAGGGGAGAATAACCTTTGTCATCCTTGTTAAACAAGGAAGTGGTGCTAAGTATGAAACAATCCAAGAGGAAAACAAATAGATTTGATTTCATTGGCATCTGAAGCTTTACTTTTTAGATGTTGACATGTTTAATCAAAACATGGTACCATACTGTTTTTACATGTATCACCATTCGTATTGTGGCCTATGGCACGCATTTAACTGCTATTAGAGGAATCCATGATCGACATCAAGCAATCCAACGTCACATTGTTGTGTCATTAGACACAGGATTTAAAGCATATGGAATCACGTTCATCATATAAATAGCTCAATAATGCAATTTAGGTAGGTAAAACTGTTTGCAATTAAGCTGTAGACATTACAGTATACATCATTTAGATAATTTCATTAAATGTCTCTTTGGCTTAATAATCAAACCAATTTTGTGATTTAAAGTTTATTTATAGCATCATAATGCGTGAACGTTTTAAAAGGGACAATGTAGGAAAGATTCTACATTACAACCATTCCTTTCTAGAGTTTATTGTTGGCAACCGTTGACTCCATGTATTACAGAATTACAGTTACTTACGTCATTATTAAATCGATTCTATATATTTTGAGTTCTAAGCCCATTCATAAGCAATCGTTTCTTTAAAACATATAAATTAGACGAACGGCCTAGTCAACTGAAGCCTAGGAAACGCCTTTTGTATTAATATAAAGCGGTAATCCCGAATTACTAGCCGAAGTAACACAAAAAGCTGACCAACTTTTCAATTCGAAAAAACTCTTCACGACAGAACTCACCTCACCAATCCCTGAACTCCTCGAAAGGGCGTAACCAAAGAATAGTTTCTGGATTTTCCGAAGAAGAAATTATATCTAATATTTCAGGCCAAGTGGTTACCCACGCAAAACGTATCAAAATTACTAGAGACGGAACTCAAATCTACACAAACAAGAAAAAATCTTACTTTTAATTCGCCTCAGCCACCATCATACCTTCCTAAAATCCTCTACTGTGAAATAAAAGTTGAAGATTTTATTCCCAAGCCAATGCGATGTTTTAGAAGTTCAAAAGTTTGGTCATCGTGAAAGTGACTGCAAGAAAACAAAAATTCAGGGAAAGTGCACTTCAACTAAATGTGCAAATTGTGTTAAAGTGCATACTTGATTGGTTGTGAAATTTGGAAAAAAAGAAAAAGACATTATTCATATAATTATGAAAATCCACCAATGTCATACGCCTCAGTTAAACAAACTACAAAATCTGTCACCATGAAAGATGCGCAAACCCAAACAGAGTCAGTATTTCCAACACCCAAAACAACAACTTCAACAACACTACAAAGCCAACGCATACGAAACAAACCCACAATGAAAGCAGGTCATCCATCGGGACGTCAATAAAGGGGTCAATTAAAGTAACTAGCAAGTATAACTCGCTAGCTGACAAAGATGATTTGGAATGCTCAGTCAGTGAATCTTTCATAACCAACCAAGACAGGCTAAGAGCCAGAAAAGTTACCAAGGTCACCCGTAAAAGCTCTAGAAATAATATTTTAAACATTTGAATATTATCCCACGAATAACAAAAAAAATAATTGGAATTGTCGAGGTCTAGAGCTAATCTTAATGAAATTTTACTTTTATTGGCCACTTTAAACCATGCCGTGCTATGGCTGTAAGAGACATTCCTGAAGGAAAGTGATAAAATTGCTATTAAATGTAATTCTATATACCATCACATACATATAATGTGTGATGGGGTGTCTGGAGGATCGACAACTTGTCAACTCCAAACTGCCTCAATCAAAGATTAACCTTAATACTGAATCACAGGTTGTTGGAATTCGCATAACAGTCCATAGATTCATCACAGTCATCACAGTTTGCACTGTTTATCTTCCACCTAACTTAGGTAACGTATTTTAAAATCAAAATTAGATCAGTTACCTTCCACTTCTTTTCTTGTAGGGGACTTTTATTGACATAACCCGTTATAAGGATGTTCTGATGATAACAAAACAAGTAAATTGTTGGAGGACTTTATTGCCTGAAACGATATATGCCTAACCAATAACAAATGGGCAACCTACTTAAATCCTGCTTCAGGACATTTTTCATCTCTTGGTCTTTCTTTATATCATCCTTCTATATATCTTGATATAAAGCTTTAGTGGACATGATGATGTATTTGGAAGAGATCAGTTTTTTTATAGTATTAAACAACGAATCTGTAAAATTAAGTGACAATTACATTTACTGGTTGTTCTCGGTGTTTTGTAGGGGGAATTTACTACTTTAACATTTAAGAATACTGGTGATCAAATACATTCATTTTGAAAAAAATCTTCATAGCATAGCAGAAAAGTATATATCTGAGACCACGACAAATTCAAAGCGTAACAAACCTTGCTTTAATAATGAATACAAAAAGTCCACAAACGTAGAGCGGCACTTAAGAAATGTAATATTCAACGTACTATTGTAACAAGTAATAACCCAATTATAAGTAATAAGTAATTAAGTAATAATAACCCAATAATAACAAGAAGGAAATTTCAGACTCTCTTGCTAGTTTTGCAAGTTTTGCAAGCAATTCATCTTCAGAAAACTACTCGAAAGAATTTCAAAATGTGAAGAAGCGGGTTGAGAAAAATATAATTAACTTTAAGTCAAACAATAATGAAAATTACTACGAACCCTTTTCTTTAAGAGAACTTCGTGGGGGTGGGGGCGTGGGAGGCGGGAGCCGGGCGTAGAGTTGTTATTGAATAAATCCCATGATACCGCTACTGGACCTGACCATATTCCCTATCAATTTCTAAAACACCTGCTGAATATATACTTAAATTTACTATTGTCAATTTATAATGAATTGGTTTTCGGGAGAAGTACCAAATTCATAGACAAATGCATTCGTTATTCCAATACCTACACAAGGAAAGAATCCAACAGATCCTTTAAGTTACAGACCAATTGATTTGACTAGTTGTTTTTGTAAAACAGTAGAACGAATGAAAAACAATAGACTCGCTTGGTATCTTGAATCAAATGATTTACTTACAGGATTTCAAAGTGGGTTCAGAAACCAATGCAGTACACTCGATCAACTCGTTTGATTTGAAACTTATATACAAGGTGTCTTCATCAAGTCAGGACACCTTGTAGCGGTATAACCTGACCTTCAAAAGATACTTCATGGAAACATTGGATTTTAAAATATTTAGTTGACCTTTGTCTCAAGGGTCGTTTTTCCACATTTCTGACAGAAATTTTAAAGTTAAAATTGGGTCTACTTTAGCTTCTGTTTATAAACAGGAACAAGGTGTCCCTTAGTGTAGTTTGTTATCAGTTACGCATCAAAATAAATAACAGTGTAAAAACTTAATAATGGAGTCGATTGTTGACTGTATCTGAACGATACCTTTTATATACTTTCGCTCCAAAAATATGAAAACCAATGAAAGGAAATTGAAACAATGCCATAACAAACAGCATACAGTTCTGCCAGAAAAGAACTTCAAAACTATCCTGAATTTTTATAATTATTCCTGTCGTCAAGAAAAACTAAATTTCTTGGTGCCATATTTGACAGCAAATTATCTTTTATAATATAAATTCTTCATACCTCATATAAAATATGTAAACAATTAAATGACTTAAATCTTTTAATCTGATGAAATTTTTTCCTATATCCACTGGGGAGTTGATTGAAAATGTTATTACAACTTAACTAATCACTTATAAGACCCAAATTTGATTATGGCAGCATTGTTTACCGCTCTGCCAGGAGGCCATATCTCAGGTTGCTTCATGTTGTCCACAACCACGGACTCCGGCTGACCCTTGAAACCTTCAGGACCTCACCTGTAGAGAGCCTTTACGTTGAACCGGAATAGCCATTAATAAACCTCTGACGAGAGAAACCTGGGTTTCAATTCATTACGAAAATTAAATGTAATCCTAAAATCCTGCACATAATGAAATTTTCAATCCTAAAATGAACACGTGTACGAGCGTAAACCAAACGTAATTAAACCGTTTGGTTTGCGGATGCTGGAAAGTATACAATCCTTACACCTTTATTTCAGTCAAGTTATGGGGAACGATGTTACTGAATTCGCACCATGACAATTTAATACTCCAACTGTTGATTTGTCACTTTGTACAATTAATAAGTCAAAATCAGATTATCTCATACTACTTTCAAAATTTCTCGAACGCTAAATACTCTAACTAACACGAAGTTTATCCTGGTGGCTCAAAAAAGATTTATATGTTGGCTCTGATTCGATAAGTAGAATTCATTGCATTAAACAAAAATACATCAATTTTATAGCCAAAACTTCATTTCTTATCGTCATAATGATAAATTTGTAGTTTTTTTCCTGACTAATTGTCAGTTTTACAGTCCATTAAAAATCTCAGTTTGTTTAACCTCAATGTAAATAAACTACTTTTGAAACTTAATGAAATTTCTCCTAATAAGAATATTGTTCTCTGTTGGCTAACTAGTCATGTAAGCATCCGATGAAACGATGATGCAGATAAGAGTGCAAATTCTGCTTCAGCCCTTACTGAGACAGAATTTTGCATCCCATACACATTTTAAACAACTTGTCAACGATACATTTTAACCAAATGGCTAACAAGTTGGGAAATACGATTTATAACAAATTGCACGTAATAAAACCTAAGGTCGGTACCAATTTATGTTGCATTGGACACACTAGATTATCTTTCCTCCACTTGAAGAGGAAGCTGGCGAGAAGATGATACTCTTTCTCGCCGCTGTATTGGTCATACTAAACTTACACACTCAAAGAGAAAACCAACTTAAGCATATTCCTTTCACTCACTGTTAAACATTTTTGTCCTTAGAATATATCGACAGAAATGATTCATATCAACAAATCCTTTTCACATTATCTTTACTTATGCTTTTATTTATAATTCAAAATGTAATCATGTTTGTTGAATATTAATATATATTCGCATCGTTGTCGAAGGCCTCTGACATAAAATATGTTTATGTATGTGGGTATGAATATGACATATGACGAGTTACCGTCGTAATAAAAGATATTATAATTCATTGCGACGTCCCACTCAGAAGAAGTCTCACGGCTTTTCACGTTGTTCTTAACGTTAATGTGGAAATTGGATTTGTTCGAATCACCCGTACAAGATACACTTCAGTAATAAATTGAAGATCAAACACTTGTGGAGGTAGCCTCTGGCAGCTCCGTGCATGCTTCTTTTGGACACAGTTTGGCTTACCATATTCATTAGCGACAAATATAAAAGCATAGATTTTGCAGTCAAAAGGAAAAAGGAAAAGGTCCTATAAGAATTACCACAAATATTTCAATCTAAATAAATGTAAAAAGGACAACTAAACAAAACAGAAACACAGATACGAGACATAACACATAAAACATAAAAAAACAGCAACAATAATAGCAGTTACCGCCTTGGAACGGTTAGTCGTCAAAAGGACCGACTGGGTGCTTAAACCAGGTTTTTAGAGCGCTCCAATCTCGCAATTCCTGAAGGTTTTCCTATCAAACAATCAGTGGATATATAAATATCACATCACAGTAGGCACCTTCATAGGGAGTTAAAACTGATAAAAGGAACTTATGTATAGGCAACATAACTTATATATAATTAACTTACATATGCACAATATGTACAGTAGATAAAAGCCTCGGTAATCTAAAAGTTCCAAATGAGAGAGAAGTTTGAAAATAAACAGTTCAGGCGATGACGTATAATAAGAACAATGTAATGAAGTCACACGATACAAATGCAATGACGTCAGGACCGATGTGTTATTATGTGAAATAAAAAAAAATCACGAGGAGTATATAAATAATGAGATTCAAATAATACGTTTTAAAAGCAGAGGATTTATTCGCACTTTATAAGTGCTTCCCCACTTTTATAAATCACGTGTTGATTTATGCACATATGTAAATTACTGTTTTTTTCAATGTAACATCAATTTACGTCGCTGCATTTATAGACGTTTTAAACATCACTTTATTAATTTAAAAATGTGACATTTCACCCGCATTTGTACTTACGCAAGGCGGACATGTTAACAATGAGAGACATTAATGAATAATCTCCCTTGAAAAATCCCTCAATGCAAGTAGGTCCTTTCATTTGTTTTACTCGGTTTTTATAATTGTTCTCTTTGGAGTGTATGTTGACTTATCTGTCTTTCTTGTGATACCTAGGTTAGCCTTAAAAAACAAGACTTCTCCCTCACCTGAGACAATTTTCAGAGGTTTTCACATCATTGCAGATTTCTTACAAGATCTATTTAAATCGAAACATGTTTGGGCAAACTCCTGATTAACGTCATGGCCATCAAGACAACATTTCTCACCCAACTGTAAGTTGTGAGTGTTCCTCTATAGTAAATAAGTAAGGGTTGATCCAGAGCATCAGAGATGTCGAAAAGAAAATATCCAGAAAACTACGCATATTTAATTTGAATTTGTTCTTAATATTTATTTCTTGCAATATGTCTCCAAAAGCAATATTCTTTAACACTTTATCAGACATTGATATATGGAAAGACATTACTAACAGGGAGCAGGATTGTGGGGCATTTGTTAACCGTAGGCCTACAGTTTGTTTTTAAAACGAGTAGACCTTGTTTGAAGGATTGACACAAGTTCTTGTTTAGGCGGTGTTGGTTTTGAGCAATATTGGTTCTTTTTTTTCGAAGATCTTGGCAACAGTATGCCTGAATTCTTCTGTTATACTGTTTTAGTCGTCAACTCTTCGGTCCAGTGGTAAGACTTTTTCTCATATAAAGGTTTTGCGAACCCACTATCCAGCGGCTTTTGGGATAACTGGTCTACTACGTGGGTGTCCATTTTTGTCAGTGGCATGTTGTTGCCCACGGTTCAAGTTGTGGTCTATGATTGTAAGAGTAGTTAATGTTCTTTTTTAAGTACCGTATTTGCCCAGGATGATAGTTCACTTTGAGTCATTAATTTGGAGAGTAAATGACACTACTAATACCAATAAGTAATTAAGCATCACAAATGCATAAATACTTCTACATATACACCATCAGTTTATAAATACAATAAGAATATATGACAAAGTCCTATGAGCATTGCAACATATATCAACCTTCGAAAAGGCACAGAACAAAGGTATTTTACATGCAAGCCAAGCGAAAAGTAAGAACAAATTTGTGATGAGTCATTTAACGAAAATAGCAAACCCGACAGGTACCGCCTTGGAACGGCCAGTCGGCAAAATGGGCCGACTGGGGTGCTTAAACCGGTTTTACAGAGCTCTAACCTCGCACTTCCTGACGAGTTTCTCAAATGAAAGGAATAAAAAGAAAAAACGATCTATTTGAATACAAAATGTCCAAGCGCTGATATTTTTTATAAGTTTTGACGAAAGAAGTGACGTCATTGAAAAATTATGTCCACATAGTGAAAAGAATATGGTATTATTTCGATTTGAAAAACTAAACAAAAATGGTTCACTATAAATGAAACATCCTTTTATCAGGTAACAGAAAACAATAATTAAAAAAGTAAACCAATCGAAGCCATACTAACTCCCAAGAAGCATATGTAACTGTTAAAAACAATTAATTATAAGTATGTGGCACAGAAGACCGATCAAAGCAATAGCAGTTGACCTCTCATTGGGTCCGACTTTAATCTAAAAAGACTTGATAATCGCTGGTTTAAATCCGTCAAAATCACAAAATATGTTATGTCGAAATCTGATTGTAAACTATCTTCCGTTCGCAATGTATAAAACAACTACATCAAGAAACAGCACAAGATCACCGGCACAGCTAATAGAGCACTGGGCTGCCATAGATGAGGTCCTAGGTTTAATATCACAAGAACGGCATTTTGACTGTGCATTTATAGCATTGCTTTTCTTACCATTGCACTAGCTGTCATACACATACAGCTACAGCATTATGGAAAACATGTTTTATAGCATTAGTTTTGAAACCACATATAATTTTAAACTGTTAAGGATAAGGTAATGTTATGTGCCTGCCTGAGACAAAAATATACGTTTCAATTCACCCAATTTGCAGGTGTTTATTACCACAGTGAAGTCTCGAAAAATATGAGTCTGTATGGTATACACAGATAAATATTCATTTATAAATGTGTTGTTTTCCAACACATCACACCGATAACAATTATGGTTATTATAGTGACGTCCAGCAATTTTGGTGGAGGAAGACCCCGGGTAGAAGCACTGACCAGCGCGTCGCACGTCAGTTAGATGACTTTCCCACATTAGGTCCTTATCCCCAATCAGGACACGAACCCACGCGGTGAGAGGCTGAGCAGTCGAGGGATTATAAATAAGTATGACATGGTGTATGTTTGTATTCAATCATGTGTTGATTAAAGATAAGACTTTTAAAAAAGGAATATCTTTGATATTTTGAAAAAAATACACTTTAAATTTTAGCAACTTGACATGATAAAAAGACAACTGAATGAACATAACATTATTGGTCTAAATTTCAAGTAATGTTAAAAGCGGGTAGAAGAACTCAACATGCCTTTTTATTTCAATAAATAAATGAGATTACGTAGAATAACAGATGAAGAACCCCCAAAATGCACTGCATGCTAAAGTACAGTAAGCACAAAGAACTCCAAACAGTTGTAATGCGAAAACATACTACCAGCTTAATTGTATTTTTGGAGAAGCCAAAGACTTCAGAGTTTAACAACTTTGAAGTCAGCAAACTCTTTGCTTTTTCCATTAAATGTATCTAAAACTAAACAAAACAATAAGACAATCAAACCTGAAAAAATATTTGTAAAACTTGTATACAATAAATGCAAAAATGGTAAAAAGTGTGATTTTATGTCTGTGAATAAAAATTTATTATATTTGTTATCCTGTTTCATGATCAGGATTAATAATTAAAAAATTTTTTTTTTCAAGTTTATTAGTAAAAGCCAACTAAGCTTACTTTAAACTTGCTTTAGACACCTTAGCGCACTTCAAATGTGAATGTTAGCATTATTTTCAACTAGGCTCATAAGTGATTATATTATTAAGAAGATGATCAGAATAATTGAGAGTATGCTGATTTAAATGGTAAGGTATGTAAAAATTGGTGCATAAGTAACTAATTATAATGTGATACCTCCATTTTATTATTTTGGCACAAATTTGCGATCTGATTGATTATGGGTGTCATGAATGCTTTGTTTTAAATTTATTCACTTCAAATGACTGAGTAATAATAGTGTCAACAATTCTAGTGTAATTGTGTAGAGAATCTCCTCCTTCATTGTCTTGTCACTATATATGTTATCGAGATTAACATTCGTACAAGTGAAACCCTATGTATTGAAATCATAAAATGTGACAAGTATGCACAAATTGCAATAGTAATGATTTATTATTATAGGTATAGAAACTAATTGGGCAAATGGGTAGTTGCTGAGTTGGACTTGGCAGAGATCGTAAGTAGGCCTAGTTGATACCCATTCAGTAATTCTCATTGCATTACTAGGAAGCAACTGTGTTCATTACCGACTGCAAAGCGTAGTGATAGGGTGTCTGCTTGCAGGTCAGGAAGCAGAGAGTTTAATCCCAGGACAGGTAAAACTAAGGACTTTATAAGTGTGAGTACTGGCTCTCTGGCACTTAATGTAAGGTAAGAATGACACTGGTCGTAATGGGATAACGCTTCTGGAAAAAAGTATAATTATTTTTGTTCCATACATTACTTACTTCTTATGTAATTAATTTAATTTGGTAAAAGTACAAAAACTGAAAAACTTACTGTTTTATATTATATGATGAATGATCCGTCATTGTAGTGTATTTCTTTTCTACTGTTTTCTCTTAAGGAAAAAGTTGAGACTCATCGCTTTCAAAGAGCTCCAACCCCACGCCCCTCCCCAAAAAACCCCACTGAAACATAGGTTGTCAAAGTGGTCGTCACAAACACATTTTGGTGTGGTCCATTTGAACTGACCTTCCCTTAAACTTTCATTCCCTAACTGTTCCAATCTTTACACATCTTTCTGATTCTAACGAACGTTCTTTCTTTCTTCCGTGAAGTCAAACCCCTGGTTGGGACATAAACTTTGCACGTCAACTGAGCGAAAATTAGAAAAAAATAAATGGGTATAAAAGAGTGAAGGAAGGTTGATTAAAATAGGTTAAAATCGGAGCGGATCTACATCTACATTAGGGAGACACATATTCAATGTGGTTGACGACCAGACGAAACTCGGGGATAGACAGGTTAACAATGTCTGGAGGTAAAGCATTCCAGTGTATTATAGTTCTAGGGAAAAAGGAGTGCTTGAGATAATCGGTTTTGTTGTGAATATGCTGGAATACTTTGCCTCCCATTATTCATGGTGGTACAGATCCTGCTGTAGAAGGCTGAAAGTTATATAACGAGCAATGTCGGCGGCAAAACCACATAGAGTAAGTTAGAAGAGAGAACATGACAGGGAAGATTGGATTAGAACGAAAATTCATCCAAGGTCCGTTCCTCAGGGCACGTATGATGAGATAGGTACTGTGTTCGAGTTGTAGCCATTTACAACTATATGGACTGTGATCTTTTAACAATGACTCTTTTAGAATATGACCTCTGTTCCATAGTAGTGTATCTTATACAAAAGCTTTTCGTAATTGACCATGTCAAAAGCCTTTGAAAATACATGGACAATGATGTGAACTTGGCTTTTCTGATTTTCAGACTGGATGATATCCTCAATGAGCATAAAAAGTTGAGTTTGACATGACCTATTTCTCTGAATCTCTGTTGGAGTCCATAAATCAAGTTATGCTCCTCAGAGAAGTGTTTTGTGATACTAGATGCTACGATGTGCTGCGTCTGACTTCAGGCATTCTTAAGATAGACACTTATCATTTTCCATTGTCAGGAAGTGTGCTGGTCTGAAGGTAGAGGGACTTATTGAAATGTTCTACCAGAGTAAGGGTACGTTTTACTGGTGTATTCGTAAAGTTTGGCTTAATTTGATCTGTCCTAGCAGCCTTATGGCTGGGCGGGTGGACTTGAACCCCACACACATATGGACGAGGTAAAGAAAAGTCAACCGAAACACACAACAAAAACATTTAATCCGCTTCATTGCATAAAATAATTAGAGATCATAAGCTCAATTAGAAAATACACAAACTAACCTTTAATAGCTAGATCGAATATAAAGTGTTCTGATCTTGAACAAGATTCTTAATTTGCTTATTAGATTATGGTTTTCTTTTCTTATTCAATGGAAATTGTATTTGCCTAAAGAAAAAAATATTCATGGTGTCTATGCTTAGAGTTTAAGAGTAAGAAAATATTGCAAGGTCCTACGAATGATGCAACAAATATAAGAATTAGCAAAAGTACAGTCCTACGTATTCACACTCAGTCAAATGTACAAAACTGATGAGACAATATAAAAATAAATCAAACTGTACAGTTACCCTCCTAGAACGATCAACCCGCAATAGGCCGTATGAGGGGCTTAAATAATAAGTTTTACATGACTCTTAACTTACATTTCCATGGTGTTTCTTAAATGCAAGCAGGGCTATGAAAGCGGTTTATGTAAAAAAGTAGATTTGACGTCATTAAATCAAATTCAGTTTAAAATGATATTCGCATTTGTATTTTGGCACGGGGGTAAGTATTTTATAAAGAAAGGACAAAA